>CM060926.1:606343758-606943758 GCA_030737875.1 Allium sativum | reverse complement strand
ATGCAATATGAAGTGATTGAGCCGATCTAGTGCCTAAAGTGTGTGTATATGCATCCACGAGCAACCACTAGCAACCACTTGCATCCACACGCATCCATCAAACATAACATGTCTCAAACACATGTTTCAACCATAGGTTTAACCTATCTAAAGGTCAAAGGTACTAATGAGAGGACATACTAAAGATAAGATAAGTACTAGACAAACGATAAAGGAGAAGTTAAAAGACATACCCTCAAAAAGGAATGGGTACAGTGAACGCATCTTCGCTTCTGTCTCCCAAGTAGCATTGCTCTCATCCTCTCCCCATTGCACTTTGACTAGTCGCACCTCTCTGTTCCTCAACTTCCTAATCTCTGACCCAAGGATGCGGGTAGGAGCTCGTCGAATAGTCGCATCACGCTCTACCTCCACTTCTCTAAGCAAGCTCGGCTCTACCACCTCTGCGGTCTCATGTAGGCACTTCCTCAAATGTGACACATGGAATACGTCATGTACCCAACTAAGTCTCTCGGGTAAATCCACTCTATATGTCATCCGTCCAATCCTTTCCTTAATAGGAAACGGCCCAACAAATCTTGGAGCTAACTTCCCAACGGACCCAAAGCGAACTACATTCCGTAATGGAGATACTTTGACAAAGACCATGTCCCCAACATCAAACCCAAGATCCGTCCTCCTCTTATCCGCGTAAGATTTCTGCCTATCCTGCGCTGCTTTCATCCTTCTTCGAATCAAATCAATCTTCTCTGAAGTCTCTCTAACCATATCGGGCCCAAGAAAGATCTTATCCGTAGATTCCCACCAACATGTAGGTGATCGACAAGGCCTTCCATAAAGAGCTTCGAAAGGAGACATACCAATACTGGACTGAAAGCTGTTATTATACGCGAACTCCACCAATGGAAGATGCTCTTCCCATGTACCTCCAAAATCCAAGATACAAAGCCTCAAAAGGTCTTCTAGAACACGATTCACCCTCTCGGTTTGGCCGTCCGTCTGAGGATGATATGCGGTGCTCAGACACAATTGAGTCCCCACTGCTTCTTGCAAACTCCTCCAAAGCTCGCTAGTGAAGATAGGATCTCGATCACTCACAATGCTAGAAGGTACCCCATGCAATCGAACTATCTCTCGAAGGTAAACTGAAGCTAGCCATGGAGCAGTCCTCTTGCTCTTAACGGGTATAAAATGGGCGCTCTTAGTAAGTCTGTCTACCACAACCCAAATTCCCGTATTACCCTTCCTCGATCTTGGTAATCCATCAATAAAATTCATCGAGACGCTATCCCACTTCCATTGCAGAACTTCCAATGGGTGAAGCAACCCACCTGGTTTCTTTTGCTCCTCTTTCACCTGTTGGCACACCAAGCATCTAACGACATACTCGACCACATCTTTCTTCATACCGGCCCAAAAGAAAACTCGCTTCATGTCCTGGTACATCTTGTCCCCACCGGGATGAATGGTCATCCTAGAACGGTGTGCATCATCAAGAATAGCCTTCCTCAAACCCTCGTCTTGCGGTACACAAAGTCTACCGTCTCTACGCAAGCACCCCCTATCGTCTAGGGTGTACGTACTCAAATGGCTGGACGACTCCCCTCTTATGAGCCTCTCTACCAACTCAACCAACTGTGGGTCGTCCCGCTGTGCCTCGCCAATCCGCCCCAAAAGAGTAGGTCTAACCTCCAAGGATGCTAGCAAACCGGGTATATAGTCAACGAAAGGTCTGAAATCAAACATCGAGATAAATTCCAAGCTTCGTCGTTCCTCGAACAATGGACTCAAGGACATCCTTTTTCTACTCAAGGCGTCCGCCACCACGTTACCCTTGCCAGGGGTATACGCTATCTCGAAATCATAGGATGCTAAGAACTCCATCCACCTTTGTTGTCTCAAGTTCAAATCCTTCTGAGAAAACAAGTACTTCAATGATTTGTGGTCAGTGAACAATTCGAATCTCTCGCCAAGAAGATAATGGCGCCAAATCTTAAGCGCAAAAACAATAGCGGCCAACTCTAGATCATGGGTAGGGTAGTTCTTCTCATGCTTTCTCAACTGCCTTCCACCGTAGGTTATTACCCTTCCCTCTTGCATTAAGACTGCGCCCAGTCCTGTCCCACAAGAATCGGTATAGACAACAAATGGCTTACTCCCATCTGGCAACACTAAGACTGGAGCTGTGGTTAAAGCTCTCTTTAACCGTCGGAACGCATCATCACAATCTACGTCCCATATGAAGACTATATTCTTCTTCGTCAAGCGAGTTAATGGGGCTGATATCTTCGCGAAGTCCTTGATAAACATCCTATAGCAGCCAGCCAACCCCAAGAAACTCCTCACCTCGGTAGCATTCTTCGGAACCTTCCAATCTTGGATGGACACTACCTTCGCGGGATCCACAGCTATCCCTTCCTTGGAGACCACGTGCCCCAAGAACCGCACTTCCTTCCTCCAGAAGTGACATTTAGAAAATTTAGCCGTAAGGCTATGCGCTCGAAGAGTCTCCAACACTTCCCTAAGATGTAGGGCATGCTCTTCTTCACTCTTAGAAAAGACTAAGATGTCATCCACAAAGACCACCACGAACTTATTAAGGAACTCCCTGAACACCCTACTCATCAAATCAACAAAGTATACAGGGGCGTTCGTCAAACCAAATGGCATCACCAGCCACTCATAGAAACCATCCGGAGTCCTAAAGGCAGTCTTGTCTATGCTATCCTCAGCCACCCTCAACTGATGAAACCTCGTGGCTAAGTTCAACTGAGAAAATACTGAAGCGCCAACCAACTGATCAAAAAGATCATCAATCCTCGGCAATGGGTGTCTATTCTTCTTTGTGAGCTTGTTGAGTTATCTATAGTCTACACAAAGTATGAGGGACCCATCTGCCTTCGTGGCAAAAACTACTGGAGCACCCCACTCCGATATACTTCGTCTTATGAACCCCTTCTCAAGCAACTCCCCTACTTGCTTATGGAGTTCCCTCCTCTCACGAGGAGCCATGTGGCGCACTGGTAAAGATACAGGTTTAGCATTATCCACTAGATATATTCGGAAGTCTATCTCCTGCTTCGGAGGTAAGCCCTTCACCTCCTCAAACACATCCGAGTATTCCCGGACCACTCTAACAGATCGCAAACTCTCGACCGAAGCGTCAAGCGATTCAAGATAACTTAGCATAACAGAATCCATGGGATTACAAGAGATCTCGAGAGTGTTACCCAAGCGGGTCATGAGCCTAACAACTCTCCTTTCACAATCAAGAACGGCACCATTACTGAATAACCAGTCCATGCCCAAAATCAACCCATAGCCCGTGAAGCCCAAAACAAAAGCATCACATCTAAACTCAACGCTAAGTATAGAAATCTTCAAACCCAAACATATCATGGACAAATAAGTGGAGCCCCCAATTGGGTTTGAAACAACCAAGGGATCATCTACTAGACTGGTGTCTAAGTGCAGTGACTCAACTAATGATGATGAGATAAACGAATGCGATGCGCCAGAATCAAACAATGTACGGACAGGATGATCAAATAGAAAAACCAAACTTTCAACGGAAATAGTTCTACCTCTTTCCTGAATCGGTGGAACTGCGAGAGCCTGAACTTGCCCCCTTGCCTGACCCGGTGCCATAAGAGCTTGCACCTGTCCCTCTGAGGTAGATCTCGTCCTTTGCCCCTTCTTAGGGCAATCCTTCACTAGATGCCCTGCTTCACCACAGTGGTAGCAGCCAGTCTTCTTCTTCTTCCGACAATCTTTGCTTATGTGGCCTGGTATCCCGCAATTGAAGTACTTCTTCTTTCCCTTGCCACCGTTGCCTTTCCCACCCTTGTTTTGCTGTTGCTGTTGAGGTCTCTTTTGATCTCCTTTCTTCTCGGGTGCCTTATTAGCATCGGGACCCTTCTCTTCCTCATGCATGAGTGCTATGTCTACTAGCTTTTCAAAGGTGGC
Source organism: Allium sativum (assembly GCA_030737875.1). Lineage (NCBI taxonomy): Eukaryota > Viridiplantae > Streptophyta > Magnoliopsida > Asparagales > Amaryllidaceae > Allium > Allium sativum. Next base: position 606,939,792 of record CM060926.1, on the reverse strand, counting down.
CCCCATAGGGATGTGAGTCATAGCCAATCCATGCATCGGTTCATTCAAGCCTTTCACGAACCTCAAAGCCTTCTTCTCCGGTGTATTCACCATGTCTATGCCAAACCTTGCCAATTGATTAAACTTGTTGACATATTCCCTCACCGAGAGGTTTCCTTGATTTAGAGTCAAGAACCTTTCCATATACAAGTTTTCCTCCGCCTTTGAGAGAAACTTTGCCACAAATATTTGCCTGAAATCCGCCCAAGAGTCAACGGGGCGTTCTCCATTAGTGATCTCCCACCAGAATGAGGCCTCTCCCTTCATTAACCAAGCAGCCAACTTGACTTTCTTTCCTTCTTCCATCTCAAAGATGTCTATCAACTCTTCCACCTCCTTAAGCCAATCTCTAGCCTCCACAAAAGTTTCTGATCCTTGAAAAGGTTTCCCTCCCATAGCCTTAAATTCCTTGCAAGTCTTGGCAAAAGTATCTGTGCGAGGAGGAGGAGGGGGAGGAGGAAGATCGGGTGCTACGGTTGGTGGAGGAACATTTGCTAGACCCGCAGTGGCGGCCCTAGCCTCCATCAATCTCCTATACCATACTAGTATCGTCACACCCTCCGGAAAGTTAAGATCTTCAGCCATGCTGAAACGAAAAAGGAAAGATTCAAAATGGAGAATTCGAAAGATAAAGATATGGCTATTAGGGATTATGCTTTTCTTTCAAAAACTTTTCTCTTTAAAGACATGTTTTTGAAAATACTTCTTCCGAAAATGTTTTTAGAAAAATAGTTTTCTAAAAAAAAAATTATCTGTTCTGGTAACCTTTGCTCTGATACCACGTGTAACACCCCACACCCGCTAAGGTCACTCACTAAGGGAATGCCTTAACTTCGGTGGAGCATTTTAAGTGAATATAGAACAGAAAAATTACACAAGACAGATATAAATACTTGAAAATCTAAAACATCATTTCATTGCAGCAGAAGGTAAACATGTTTAGTTACAACACCATAAAGAGTCAAGTACTAAATATCCATCCTGATAAAAACATAAGTACATAATCCCACTACATAAACAATAGCCATAAAAGAAAAGATAAGCTGGGCTTTACATCACGGTCCAAGCTCCAGAAGATAGATAAAGAAAGCTGATCAAAGCCCACTAGTGCTAGGCCCAACCTGAGGACCTGAGGGGGAAAAAGATAAAAACAACGGGGTCAGACATAAGTCTGAGTGAGCCCTATAACTTTAACAACACGATCATTAAAGTAATTAGGGTATGATATAAACTTGGTGTTAGCCCACTTTGTGAACTGGGCGACACAAAGTCAAGATGTGAAATATTGAAGAGCTTGAAAAACACTGAAGCGGGTCGGATCGGAGCAATATAGCGGGTCGGATCGGATAAAGTCTGTTGTTCGGATCGGTGAGCTATTGTTGTTGGAATTAGAGAGGCACGTCTGTTCGGATCGGAGAACAACCTATTTCCAACTGGAGCGGAGAGCAATAGATCTGAGCGGAGCGGAGTAAACACAGGAATTAGTCCTAAGTCAATCCGAGTCGGATCGGGTACTCCGATCCGAACCCCTTGTGCATACCCCTCCGACCCGAGCCTGTCTTCCACGTCACTCTCCTGCATGAGCGCCTGGTTAGTCGGATCGGCTGTGACCAGTTCCTTCCCTCAACGTCCACTACTCTGATGTGTTGTCAACATAGAAATTCATCCGAACCCGAGGCTGATGGGATGGATGACACGTGGCTCCGATCCGGATCAGGTTCTGAGCAAATTCTCACCTATAAATACCCCGTCTGGAGACAAAGAAAAGGATCTTTTTTCTGACACTTGGAGAGTTCAACCACCTTCATAACCCGAATTCCAGCACTCCCGGAAAATCCAAATCTTCTTTCATTATTTGTTTTCAGACAATTGAGCGATTGTAAGTGAGTTGTGAGAGAAATCAAGTGAATATTTCATTGTATTTGCAACTGAATCATTGAGAATAGTGAAAGACAAGTGGACGTAGGCATTTCTTCGCCGAACCACTATAAATCCTGTGTGTTCATTTTTATTTTTGATCTCATTTCATTTTGCTTTTAACCAATTTGGGTGTTAGAACCACTTTTTGGTCTAACATTTTGGTGCTTTCACTGAGAAATCATCTGAATTCTTTGTTTTTCAGGATTATCGTTCTACTTTTTGGACCGTTGAGTTCAAAGAAGTTAATCCTCAAGTTTCAACGCCCTTGGATATTTGTTGAAGTGATTGTCGAAGAATCATGGCCAAAGGAAAAGGCAAAGAAGTTCAATCTGGTCGAGGAAATGGAGCTGGCGAAGATCAGCAAAATGCGGTTGTAACAAGGTCTCGTGGGCAGAGTTCAGCAGCAGGACGAACCGATGCAGGAAACCCGAACCACCTTCAGGGGGAGAGCTCCGATCCGATCCGGGTAGGAGATTTTGAAGCAGTGCATTCCCCCAACCTGAACCGACCCGAGCAGCTTGCCATGTACCGACCCGACCAGGCTCCCCAGCTCCGAACCGACCCGATCTCCCATCTCCGATCCGACCCGACACTTGGTGATGTTGGAACCTCTACTCGAGTCCTTACGAATGCTCCAATTCCAGCCACCAGGGTCAATGATCAGGTCAATCCATCTGCGCCCATTACTCAAGGAGATTTCTCGCGCCTACTTGACATGCTTGAGAGTACTAGGGAGGCTATGAAAGTCCACGAGCGCACCAATCTCATGATGCAGGAAAATATGAGGCTCATGAGTAGGGAGATTAGCGAACTCCGTCGACAGAGGACCCCATCACCGGTTCGTCACACACCAGTGGATCAGTCTTCTTCTTTCGAGGAAGAGCGGCCCCATGAACGAAGGCCGCTCGAACGACCTCGGAATTTGGAGCAGCTGACATTCGGATCTTCGTGGTCTCTCGAGGATATTGCACGAGCACTAGGAACAATGATCCCACTCAGGGGCAAAGGCTCCAGTCCCCTTCTCCCCAGATCGACCGGGAGCGTAGGGAACGGAATAGAGCAGAAGCAGCTCGGAGAAGAAGGGCATCTCCTGAACAAGAACCCAGAAGGAACCCAGATACCAGGGCCAGGGAACCTGAACGGCCCCTAACTAATGCTGATGTACAGGCAATGGTGCGCCAGATTATGTCCGAAAGCCGGAACTATACCAACGAAGATTATGGCATTGAGCGAAGCCATACTCCTTTCACTGACAACATCCTCGACTTTCAGTTTCCCCGGCGTTTTAACCAGCCGCAGATGGACAAGTACAATGGGAGAACTGATCCGGGACAGCATTTGATGCGATACTCGTGGCTCATGAATGCTGCTGCTGCCCCTGATGCAGTGAAGTGTAAAGCATTCCCGATCTATTTAGAAGATGTGGCGTTGTTCTGGTTTACCCGACTTCCCCCTCGTTCGGTTTCGAATTATAGGGAACTGGGCGAACGTTTTATAAATCAGTTCCGACTCCATACCCGAAAGTCCAAAAGTGTTATTGAATTATCAAGAATTAAGAAGGCGCCAGGAGAGTCTTTGAGGTCATATCTTGACCGTTTTAACTTAGCTGTGACTGAAGTTAGTGACCGCATGAGCCCACCATTTTGATGGCGTTAAAGGAAGGAGCCGATCCTGAATCCGAGTTTGGAGATTACCTTTCTGGGAAGACTCCCTCCACGAGAGAGATATTCTATGAAAAGGCCGATATTTATTTAAGACGAGAGGAAGCCAGGGCAAACCGAAAGAGAAAGTCTGAAGCGGCATCAAAAGAAAATGTTCAGAGTAACGTCGCAGTGAAGCAGTCTGGGGAAAGTTCCGGAAAAGTTGAAGTAAATGTGTGAAACAAGGGTGGAAACAACAATGCTGGAAACGGGGGCAACAACAATAACCGTAATGCGAACGGTAACAGAAGAAATAGAAATAGGGGAAGTGATCCTAGCAAAAGGCCCCGATTCTAGACTTATGAGAATTATACACCGTTGAACGACACTCTTGAGAATATTTACCTGGATACATACAATGTTTTGTAATACAAAAGACCGCCACCTCGTGACTCGACCGAGAAAGAAATGGCAACTGGGAAGTTTTGTTTGTTTCATGGAACTCATGGGCATTCAACCAATGAATGTCAGCATTTGAGAGATGTGATTGAGAAGCTGCTGCGTGAAGGGAAACTGGATGAATATAAAGTTGCCCCGAGGGACAGGGGGCAAGGAGAGCAGGCTCCAAAACAGATTCTACCTGCTCCCAAGCCTACATCGCAGCAGAAAGGCAAGGGAATTGTTATCAACTCCATAGTGGGTGGACCTCACCCGGCAATCCGTAGCTTTAGAGCAATGGATCAATATGTAAATGCTGCCAAACACGTAGATGTGAATGAAGGTGATGATTTGGAAGATATCGCCCCCATAAAACAACAGAAGACAATGTTTGACGACGTGGTATTCCGCAGTAGAGATAATACTGGGATTCAATCACCCACTGATGATCCGTTGGTCATTACTACCACCATTGGGCCGGCCTTGGTTCATAAGGTGTTAGTAGACAACGGAAGTTCCATCAATATTTTGTTTAAAAATTCATTCGTTCAGATGAAGCTTGAATCTGAGGATTTGAAGCCATGTGAAGGATGGATCAGAGGCTTCAACGGGGCGTCAACAGCTCCCATGGGATACATAGAATTGCCCGTGACCTTGGGGCAAGGAGAACGCAGAAGAGTGCGGATGCTTCAGTTCGTAGTGTTGGACGTAGATTCGCCTTATAATGCATTTTTGGGGAGGCCTGCCCTTGCTGAATTCAGAGCTTGTATCGCCTCTTGGTGTTTATTGCTTAAGCTCCCAACCGAAGTCGGAACTAGAGTAGTGAGAGGGGATCAAGTTTCCAGACGGGCCTGCTATGTTGCCGAATTAAAAATATTGATGAAAGGACTTAACATCGAGAGTAAAGATGCCTCGCCTCCCCCAAAGGGGGACTCGACGTAGCAATTAGGGAAATCGACCCCGAAGAAGTTGCCCAAAGGAACGCCTGAAGACCTGGATCCCAGAAAAGACGAGGAACCAGAGACTAGAAATGCAACTCCTAATGAAGCGACAGTGGAAATTCCCATTGAGGAAGCTGATCCGACAAAAGTTTTGAAGATTGGTTCTCAATTGGATCCACGTCGAGCCAAAGAACTAACGGACTTCTTGAAGGCAAACTTGGACGTGTTTGCCTGGACCCACGCTGACATGTGCGGGATATCGCCATCCATTATAAGTCACAAATTAAATGTAAACCCGAAACATCCGCCTGTGAAGCAAAAGAGACGTATGCTGGGCCCAGAGAGGTCGGCTGCTCTCAAAGAGGAAGTGGAGAAGCTGAAGCAGAACGGATTTATTCGAGATTCGACATATCCCGACTGGATATCGAATCCCGTCTTGGTAAAGAAGCCGAACGGAAAGTGGCGGACTTGCATTGATTTTTCAGATTTGAACAAAGCTTGCCCAAAAGATAGTTTCCCACTTCCCAGGATTGACCAGCTTGTAGATTCGACAGCAGGTCATGAACTTCTCTCTTTCATGGACGCATATTCCGGATATAATCAAATTCCTATGCATGTGCCAGATCAAGAGCATACGAGCTTCATTACGAATTTGGGGTTATATTGTTATGTTGTAATGCCATTCGGATTGAAAAGCGCCGGAGCCACTTATCAGCGCTTGGTGAACAGAATGTTTTATAATCAAATAGGGAAGACTATGGAAGTTTACGTGGATGATATGCTTGTCAAATCGAAACAGTCCTCCAGCCATACGCAAGACTTGGCGGAAATGTTTGGTATCCTGCAAAAGTATCGGATGAAGTTGAATCCTCTGAAATGCTCATTTGGAGTGGCATCGGGAAAGTTCCTAGGCTTCATTGTGAGCTCCCGAGGAATTGAAATCAATCCTAGCCAGATAACAGCGATTAGAAACATTGAAGAGCCGAGGAGAATTAAAGACGTCCAAAGTCTTGCAGGGAAAGTAGCTGCGCTGAGTAGATTCATCTCCAAAGCCATAGACAAATGCGTTACGTTTTTTGATTTGATTAAAAGAGGAAAGAAGAACTTCGAGTGGACTCCGGACTGTGTTGAGGCCTTTCGAAATTTATTAGGACTGCTAGAGAAACCGCCGATTTTGTCAAAGCCAGTGGATCACGAAGAATTGTTTGTTTACTTGGCAGTCTCGGCTCACGCCGTTAGCACACCTCTGGTTCGAGAAGAAGACAAAGTACAAAGGCCAGTATATTATGTAAGCAAGAAATTAGCAGCGGCAGAGCGCAACTACCCAAAGATTGAGAAGCTCGCTTACAGCCTCCTAATCGCATCCCGAAAACTTCGTCACTATTTCCAAGCTCATCCCATAACCATATACACTGACCAGCCCCTAAGGCAGGTGTTGCAGAGACCCGAAGCATCGGGAAGATTGATCAAATGGAATATAGAATTAAGTCAGTTTGATTTAAATTTTCAACCATGAAGGTCGATCAGGGGGCAAGCTCTGGCAGACTATATAGCGGAGTTCACCATCCCAGAGGAGGAAGTAATCGATGACAAAGTGGTTAAGTCCGAGGATGAGTTAAAGATAGATCCGTGGAAACTATACATAGATGGAGCCAAGAACGACCGAAGGTCCGAAGCTGGAATCGTCTTAGTCACTCCTGAAGGACGGTCGTTATATTACGCTCTACGATTAGAATTTTCGGCGACTAACAATGGCTCTGAGTACGAAGCCCTGATTGCCGGGCTGAAGCTTGCTAAAGACCTCGGGATAAAAATGTTGGACATATTCTGTGACTCTAAAATCGTTGTTTGCCAAGTGCGAGAGGAATTTGTGGCTCGGGGACCTCGACTTATCGCCTACCTCAGGAAAGTGAGAGAGCTATTGAGCAAATTGGAGCGGTACAACATAACACATATCCCAAGAGCTGAAAACCAGAAGGCGGATAGGCTGGCAAAGCTGGCTAGTTCCGACAATACAGAAGAGACTGAAATGATTCCAATTGAAACGTTGGAATCACCAAGCTTTGAGTCGATGGAAATTGAGTTCGCTTTTGAAGCGGAACCGGAGAAGGAGTCGTGGATGACCCCAATTAAGAACTTCCTTAAGAATGGGACACTCCCATCAAAGAAGAGTGAGAAAAGGGCTATAGTTCGCAAGGCTACCAGATATGTCATACAAGATGATATTCTTTATAGGCAAGGATTTTTTATGCCCCTGTTACGATGTATTGCACACGACGACATCAAACGTGTACTAAGAGAAGTGCACGAAGGTGAGTGTGGAGATCATACAGGAGGTCAGACTTTAGCAAAAAAGATATTGCGATATGGATACTTCTGGCCCACAATTAATAAAGATGCAGCTGATTATTCACGACGCTGCGATAGGTGCCAAAGATTCGCCAAAATCACCAGAGCACCGTCGACCCAACTCAAGTCAATGGTGAGTCCTTGGCCATTTGCCACGTGGGGAATTGATATCATTGGAGTTCTACCGATTGCTAAAGGAGGAGCGAAATATGCAATAGTCGCTGTGGACTATTTTACGAAGTGGGTGGAAGCTGAGCCCTTGACCAAAATCACGACAAGAAAAGTGATAAGTTTCGTGGTTAGAAATATTATATGCCGATTTGGGATCCCAAGGACCATTATAACTGACAACGGAACCCAGTTTGATGGTACTGAATTCAGAAATTTCTGCCAGAAGTATAAGATCGACAAGCGATACACTGCGGTTGCTTATCCGCAGTCAAATGGGCAAGTTGAGGCAATAAACAAAGTAATAAAATCCATCCTCAAGAAACGGTTAGAGCGCGCAAAGGCAAAATGGGTTGACGAATTGCCCCTAGCTTTGTGGGCATATCGGACAACATTTAAGAAGGCTACTGGTCACACCCCTTTCTCTCTCTCCTTTGGCTCAGAAGCAGTAATCCCAGTTGAGCTGGAAGTTCCTTCCCACAGGGTGACGTATTATGACCAGATGATGAATCGGGCACTCTTACTTGAGTCTCTTGATGAAGTCGAAGAAAAAAGGGACGAAGCAGATTTGCGTGCGGCAAGACATCGACGTCAGATGGCACGCTATTACGACAAAAAAGTTCGCCTCAGGACTTTTGAACCAGGAGATTTGGTGCTAAAGAGAGTCTTTCCATCCCTTCCTCACCTCGGTCCAAAGTGGGAAGGACCCTTTGTCATCCAACGGAAACTTGAAAAAGGAACCTTCAAGTTAACGACCGTAGATGGCGAAGAAGTCCCTAGAGCATGGAATGCCCAACACTTAATGCGATATTTGGATTAGAAATGTTGTACTCTTTGTTATTTTTCTTATGAACTCTGTAATAAGGCACGACTTGCCTTGGGAAAATCTGACGATATGAATAAAGGACTATAAAGTAGATGTAGGCTACGACTTAGCCGAACCACTATAAAAATATTGTGTGTTATTTACTTTTATGCATTATATATATACATTCATCGATTATTCTGTTGTGATTATGGAATACAGGATGATTCAAAACCTGAAAAGGTTGAAGACAGTTTAAACATAAGGAAAAGCACAACGACTATTTGTGAGACAAGACATAAAAGAATGAGAAAACGACATTCTTAACTCTAACTCTCCAGAGAGAGAGAGAGTATAAAAGCGTCTCCGACTGAGCGCTGAAAAAGAAATCCTTCCCCTAACTCTAACTCTCCAGAGAGAGAGAGTATAAAAGCGTCTCCGGCTGAGCGCTGAGAAAGAGATCCTTCCCCGCTGAAAGACCGGGGAATGAATAGATTGCTGAGCTCGAACTCTAGCTCTCTAGAGAGAGAGGGAGTATAAAAGGATGGGAAGACGACGTCCTCTGAGGCATGAAGGTGCACCCAGACAAGGGACCGCCTCAATAAGAACTCTAACCTGGGTATAAGACAGGAGAGTATAAAAGAAATGCCAGAAAAAACGACAGGCACTGACGACACAAGAAATGCTATCCCGTCAGAAAATCGGGAGCATTCAGATTGCTTGATTAAGCATTAAATAATTTGTGAGAATTGACTGGGGGCATATATGTATACGCCTATTTCCTCCCTCCGTAACTTCATTTCATAACTATAGTAAGACATGCATTTTTACATAAGTGCAGAACTACTGACAAACAGACATTGCAGAAAATGAATTATTTTTTATTTATTTACGAATGAATGAATTTGTACAGGAGAGTAGCTAAAAAAGAAGGTGCAAGAGCCGCTCTTGTAGCAGCAATTGTTGGTTCACTAAATGCTAAAACGACACAAGGCAATCCACTATTTAGATTTCGAGTGAGCCTTGGACTTCTTGGCGGCTTTCTCCGCATCCTTTGCTTCTTTCTCGGCCTCTGTCAAGATTCGTTTTGATTTCTTCTTTCTTGAAGATGCGGTGCTGGAACCGGTAGACTTCTTCCCGGAGGGCGGAGCGCTGGAATCAAGAGAAGATTTTTTAGCGAGTTCCTCTGTAATAGATCTGGTTGAGAGCTTAACAACTAACCTTGATCCCGCATCCACAACTGCGAGGGGCTTGAGGGCTTCAGGGTCTAGTTCTTCGGCTTTTAATTGCAAGCGTTTGTCTTGATCAGCTTTCATTGCAGCCAAAGTAACATCATCAGCATTTTTTGACTCCCCGACTATTGCAACTTCTGGTTCCTCCTCATGACCTCCGTCACCGCCATCATCCTTTAAAGCTGCTATCATTTCTTCATCATGGGGAGTGTCGGCCTTAGTCGGCTCACTTCCTTCTCCCAAGTCTATAGGAGCAGCCTTGTCCTCCCCTCCTTTTGCCTTTTCCGTAGGCTCTACCCCAGCGGTGGCTCCCTGAGTCACATCTGTCTTTCCGGATGGCTCAATACCTACAGAATGAGAAGCAACAGTTATCAACTCAGGCAAAAACAATGGGTTTTTCATCGATTGCTCAATCACGTGGCGAAAGGTAGAAATAGCCTTGACAAATAGAGGAGAAAAGGTAGGGATACCTTCCGAAGACTTCTCAGCGGGGGTAACTGCTGTCTCTGATGCCATTTCAGGGATTGGAGATAGCAGAGTTGTTCGGGGGATTCCCGGATTTTCAGGGTCATACCCCTCTACTTCCGAAGTCGCGGGGGCAGCAGAAGAGGAACCAGTCTCGAGAATGTTTTTCTGTTTAATCCTCCGCCTCTCTTCTTCCATAGCCTCAGCAATGAGGCGGCGCCCTTCAGCTAGGCGTTCTGGTTCATCATCCCTCAAGTATTTTTCCATTAGCTTATCCTCATCGATGGAATCGACTTTGAGCTCCTCTTTTTCCCACTCAACGATCTGATTCCATACTTGAACTAGAGTGGATGGGTAATCTTCGATCCAAGAAATGTTTCGGCGACGGATGATATGTGCGAAGAATTCAATCATTAATTCGCCAAAACCCTGAATATCAGCCTCCGCCTTTGACAATTGTTTGCGGGCTTCCTCCGCAGATTTGATAGCACACTCAACATTGCCCTCCGCCAGGGCAGCTCTGTTCTCTGCCTCCAATAGCTTTGAAGCCAAGTCAGCATTCTTCTTTTCTAGTTCAGCATTCCACTTTGCTAACTCGGCATTTTTCCGTTCGAGGTCAGTATAAGCAAGGCGCGTCTTAGCAGCTTCTGACTTAGCATCATCAGCTTGCTTTTTTAACTCAGAACGCTCTTGAGTGTGAGATTCAAGCAAGTCATGATAACGTTTTTGCATATCCTCAAATTGTTGTTTGAAGTTGGTAGCGTCCCTCTGAGCAATAGCAAGTTGGGCCTGTGTGTCCTCCAAATCTTTACCTAGGTTCTTTAAGGCCTTAGCATCTTCTTCCGCGGTTTTTTGCATTGAATCAGCATTCGTGATTAGAGTACGGATAATTCTGGAAAGATTGCGTGAATATTTAAACAACTCAGAATACTGTTTTTCAACCGCGTCTATCTTTGCTTTGGCCTCATCTGCCCACTTAGAAGAAACAGGTTCAAGGGCAGGTAAAAAAGTCAAAGTCTCGAAGTAGTGTTCGGGAAATTGCTCCTCCAAATACGCCCGCTTTATTGCAGTTTCCGCATCTAGTGGGGGAGGAGCGGGGATCGTCAATTCAGTGACCCTGTGTGTGGAGAATTCAGTAGTTTCTTTGTCTGTCCTAGGTCGTTTAGTAGTAGGGACCTTGCGCTTACTTCGAGACTCAGTATCTTTTGGAGGGCTTCTCTCTCTGCTGCGCTTTTCGTGGGAAGAGGTGGAGTCTTTCGATTGTGGCCTGTCTTCTTCCCTACGGCTTTGATAACCTTTGTATTTCTCTTGTTCCGACCAAACGGGAGAGCGAGAACGTGAGGGTCGAGAGCGATAGGGATCATAAGGCCTTCTCTCCTCCCTACCGCGATCATCGCGGTGATCATACTCGATATCCTGAGGTGGATTAGACATGCTGCGGCGAAGCTTCCTGATATCATAGTAAGATCGAGACATCGTGCCTGCACAATAAGACAAACGAAATTCAGAATCAATGGATTCACGGAGAAAGAGGTGCAATGAATGCTAATGCTGTTGTATAAAGTGTGTCCTAAGTGGTGTGTTTCCCCCCAACCAACCCGAGTCTGAAGCTAGACTAGTACGGGCAGGCTCTTTGGCCTTAGCAGGAGTGGTCTCTTCATAAGAGGTGAAGACTAAAGGGTCCTTCCTAAAATCCTCTGAAGTGTATATAGTTTCAGGTAAGGGGAGATCCCCCAAACCCTGAAATATTTGGTCATCAGTACTAGGGACATCTCCCTCGGAAGCATTAAGTGGCGACTCTTGGGAGGATGTTGACTTTTCCAGAGAAGTAGCCTCCTCGGGGGCAGTATATCCTTCACGATGCTTTTCGGCCAGGTTAGCCAATTCGTCATCCTGAGTAGAAGATGGAGAAGGTGAAGTTTGAAGAGGCACTGTAGGAACTTCCGAGCCTTCTCCTGTCTTCGGGACTACATCCACTGGAGGAATATATACGTACGGAGCCGTCCCATGACCAATACTATGAAAAACGGATAACAGCCCATGAAAGTGAAGATATTCGTCCTTAAGGACTTCATTGATAGTCAAGAATTTCTGATCGCCATTAAGAAGTTGGTGCATCCGGTCAAAGAACACCTGATCTGATATTTGTTTTGGATTGTCGACTGCAAACAAAAAGGAAAACAAGTTAAGGTGATGACTCGAGTGTATAGAGCCCGGATTTAGAAAATCAGTGCTTTACTTGTTTTCGTCCACCTCCTGGCACATCCAGGTTGTCGCTTCACATAGAACCATTCCAGTCTGGAATCTCCAGCTTTACTGCTGAATGGCGCCGAGATTATCTTCCTCTTAGGAACAGACTCAAAATAGCAGAAAGATGGAGTCTCTCGAGTCCGATGCTTGAAGTTATAGAAGAAATGAACGTCATCGAACGTGAGCTCTATGCCTAAGATCTCACGGTATGCTATGTACAAAGTGTGCAAGTAGGCATAAGAATTGGGATGCAGCTGCATGGGAGCAATCCGCATTTGTCTTAGAAAGTCAACGATGAAGGGAGAAAATGGAGGGATAGCGCCGACCATACACGTCAACCGAGTGACCGCCATATATCCTTCTGGAGGGTTGTGGGGACGGTCAGAGCTTGAAGGCACTAGAGTGTCCCTCTTCATTATCCCATATTTCAAACAAATTCGGGTAAGTCGGTCGTTATCAATTGTTGATTCGACAGAATCTTGGGGTGATTCCAATATGACAGCCGATTCAAACTCATCAGGAGCCCGGTCGTCGCCAATCCCTCCTTCCTCTTCAAAACCTAAAGAAACTTCATTCTCTGAAGACACTTCGTCACTTTTACGATTTCCGACGTCGTAGTCTGAGCCCTCGTTATCCCATTCTGGATCCGACGGAGAAGATATGTCCTCGAGAGTAATCTTGTTAGAGGTTTCCGGAGCTTCTTTCCTCTCAGATAGTCTGGAAGAGCGTCTGGGTCTCATGGTCATAAAACTATTGAAGAAGCAATAGCACAAATTAGAGCAAATTAGCCCGTATCCCCCCGTGCGTGTGTGCAAAATAAAGTGTAAACAATGTATATGGAAAGTGCAAAGTAAATGTTTAAAAGTGCGACGAAAAAGCTTGGCAAGATATAAAGAGTTGAAGTAATTTTTGATGTCCAGTTACGTTCGCAAGGCACTATCCTAACTGTCCATTAAATTGAAGATCATGCCAAAAATTGATTGGGCCAGTTAGACGAGTTTTTATGCGTTAAGGTAGACTGTGCTTCGGTTTGGTTCGGGTCCATTCATTGGGATCGGATCGGGGGCGTGGCCTTAGGCTTGAATATCACAGTGAAACTCAGAAATCAAAGTCAGACCGGATTGGAGGCAAAGTCCCCTAACGGTTTGGATCGGATCACGTAGTTGTACTTCTCCTCCGTCATCTTACGGTCCGACCCAATCCGGTTAGGTAGGCTTCTTTTCCCCTTCTTTAAATACTTGCTCCAACCCGATCCGATCTCCTGGATTTCTTTTCTTTTTTCTTTCTTTACTTGCCCCGACCCGGTCCGATTTCCTGAACTCCCTTCCTCTTTCCCTCATTTTTTCAACTTCCATGTCCCTCCGAACCGAACCGATTCTCTATCATCTTCTTCTTCTCCTTCACCCTCTTTCTTCCCTAACCGACCCCAAGGCCAATTTCGTGCCAGTCACTCAAATCAAAACCAAGCAATTATATGCTGGTGCACTCAACTACGGATTCTCATCCCCTCCGTTCCAACCTCAAGATGGCGACGAGTCTACTGGCGACGATGACGAGGGGGGGTCACGGCGGCAAGGTCATCAGAGTTTCATACTCAAATCATCCTAATCGCTCACGAATCCGAATCGAGAATGATTAAAGAAGGAATTGTTCAAAGTTTTATAACCTACCGATGTAATTACTTCGAGAATTAAGGAGAATTTTGATGTTTCACGAATTGAGTTTTTTCTCTTGTTTTACAGAACTTCGGGAATGAAACAGTAAAAATGAAAGGAGGAAGAAGTCAGTGTTTATATAGGAGAGAAGAGTGTCTATTCGTCTCCCCATTCGGATCGGCAGCCCAGTAGAAGAATTCTCGTTCGGATCGGATGGACAGCCTAGAAGCGAAGCTTGGCCCAACAGTCCAGTGAAAAATAGAAAGGAGAAGGGATCTGTTCGGATCGGAATCCGAACCGAACCGAGTTCTTTAGCTCAGCAACGAATTAAATTGAAATCTGAAGAAAAAGATGAAAACACAAGGAAAATCAAAAGAAAAACCGCCTCGAAGAGCGTTGTGCAATGATAATCAAAGCATGCTCCGTCTCTAACAAAAGCATCCTTTGAGGGGGCAAAATGTTAGCCCACTTTGTGAACTGGGCGACACAAAGTCAAGATGTGAAATATTGAAGAGCTTGAAAAACACTGAAGCGGGTCGGATCGGAGCAGTATAGCGGGTCGGATCGGATAAAGTCTGTTGTTCGGATCGGTGAGCTATTGTTGTTGGAATTAGAGAGGCACGTCTGTTCGGATCGGAGAGCAACCTATTTCCAGCTGGAGCGGAGAGCAATAGATCTGAGTGGAGCGGAGTAAACACAGGAATTAGTCCTAAGTCAATCCGGGTCAGATCGGGTACTCCGATCCGAACCCCTTGTGCATACCCCTCCGACCCGAGCCTGTCTTCCACGTCACTCTCCTGCATGAGCGCCTGGTTAGTCGGATCGGCTGTGACCAGTTCCTACCCTCAACGTCCACTACTCTGATGCGTTGTCAACATAGAAATTCATCTGAACCCGAGGCTGATGGGATGGATGACACGTGGCTCCGATCCGGATCGGGTTCTGAGCAAATTCTCACCTATAAATACCCCGTCTGGAGACAAAGAAAAGGATCTTTTTTCTGACACTTGGAGAGTTCAACCACCTTCATAACCCGAATTCCAGCACTCCCGGAAAATCCAAATCTTCTTTCATTATTTGTTTTCAGACAATTGAGCGATTGTAAGTGAGTTGTGAGAGAAATCAAGTGAATATTTCATTGTATTTGCAACTAAATCATTGAGAATAGTGAAAGACAAGTGGACGTAGGCAATTCTTCGCCGAACCACTATAAATCCTGTGTGTTCATTTTTATTTTTGATCTCATTTCATTTTGCTTTTAATCAATTTGGGTGTTAGAACCACTTTTTGGTCTAACACTTGGTACGGGATGACTGGGGATAAATGACTACCCTAAGTAGCCAACTAGACATAGGACGAACTAAGAAAAGGTAAAGACGCATCTACCCACCCAAGGATAATTACTAACTGCACCACACCAGTCATTCCTACTTAAAGGTTGATCCTACCCAAGGACTTAGAAAATTTACCCAGTAGTTTCTTGTACCCCTAGCTGACTACATAGGTGTCGTCTGCCCCTATCTCCACTAGGTGTACCCACTACTCCCAAGCGATCGGCTCCCTACCGTAGATACCCGTGCTGGCCCCACAGTGGGGTGTATCACTCCCCAAAGTGGCAACCCGATACAACAAATGGTGCACGGCTTATATCTACACGATGCAACAACGTCTTACCTACCAGCCCGGGTCCACACACGCATATGAAACCCGTTGGACTTGCATTGCCACCGCTAACCCGTTTTGGCCTCTTATAATCAAGCCCAGTACGCGTGTCCCGTCCTCGACATGGGTCGAGCCCAATAAGATACATATGGGTTACTGGGTGAAATGGGCCCCCACAAGCTACCACCTAAGCTTGTCATTATATCTAGTGCATCCCACTTAACCCTTTAATCATGTTTAATTACATGTTTCCACTTGGTTAAGTATTCTAATCGTATTTTCTATTGCCACCCAAGGCAACCCACTATATTTCCTCATGCCACCCAAGGCACTTACTTGATTTCCACATGCCACCCATGGCACCCACTTAGCCCCTCATGCCCACTACATGCTTATCGGGTTAAGTGTTTCTTAATTGATTAAGAACATAACCGTTGTAAAGACCTCTCACATTAGACTATCTTTTATGGCTATTGTTTATGTAGTGGGATTATGTACTTATGTTTTTATCAGGATGGATATTTAGTACTTGACTATTTATGGTGTTGTAACTAAACATGTTTACCTTCTGCTGCAATGAAATGATGTTTTAGATTTTTAAGTATTTATATCTGTCTTGTGTAATTTTTCTGTTCTATATTCACTTAAAATGCTCCACCGAAGTTAAGGCATCCCCTTAGTGAGTGACCTTAGCAGCTGGATTTGCCGGTTGGGTCCGGGCAGCCTTACGCCATAACCGAGTCTAACCTCGTGTCTATACACTTGTCACGTATTTAGTTTGTGCCTAAGACCTCTCACATTGGGCCAATCATTTGTAGCCGCTGGATTAGCCGGTCGATTCCGGGCAGTCTTACGCTACAAAAGGGTCCAACCTCGTGTCTTAGTCGATTAATTACACCCTACCTAATTAATCACCCCCGAATTAATTTTCCCTAATTAATTTCAATTTTAATGATGTACATAATTGACTCAATTATGTCTATCCACTTTATGGTATGCATAATCATACCAACTTCACACCATTTCATTAACATGTATATTAACCCCATCGTTCCCCATGTAATTCGCTAACATGACATAAAAGGGAAGATTCATCATAAATATAATGGGTTCAACTTGCATAACATTAGCATCAACATGGGTTTAAAGGTGTCAACATGCATATAGCATCAACCCAACTAGCATAAATAATCAACCCAAACTTGCATGAATCACATATGTCATAAGGAGGTTAACTTGCATAAGTTATTTATGTCATACAAAGGGGTAAACTTGCATATGTATGTATGACATACAAAGGGGTTAACTTGCATATGTATGCATATCATTCTAAGGTGTAAACTTGCACATGTTACTTGCATACAATCAAACACCAAACTTGCATAACATGTTATATATGAGCATGCATATAATCAAACACCAAACTTGCATAACATATCATATATGAACTTGCATATAATCGTACACCAAACTTGCATAACATGTTATATATGAGCATGCACATAATCAAACACCAAACTTGCATAACATATCATATATGAACTTGCATATAATCATACACCAAACTTGCATAATCATGGTGTCATAATGGATCAATGTTTATCATAGTGATTTGCATAACTAGCATCATGAACACATAGCCTAACACTTGCATAACATCATGATCATATAGCATACAACTTGCATAACTTGCATAACATCATGAACATGTAGCATATGACTTGCATAACTTGCATAACATCATAAACATGTAGCATATGACTTGCATAACATCACAAACACATAACATATAACTTGCATAACATGCATAACATCATTAACACATATCATATAACTTGCATAACATGCATAACATCATTAACACATAGCATATAACTTGCATTGATCCACATTCATAGCCATAACCTCATTATATCCTATCATAATCATTTCAACAATTGGTCATTAAGGCTATAGAAAACTCACTACTTGTTGATTAGCACTCCTAAGAAGAAGATTAAGTTGCTAGAGTTGATTAGAGATTAATTTGAGAAGCTATCTTCCTCTTTAGATTGATGGAGGCTCCTTCAAGTTGCATTTTGACGGCATAACGGTGTTGTAGCTGTTTTTAGTATGAATTAGGGTAGTCTTAGGGTGTATTTATAGATTAGTTAGGTGTTTTAGGCCATTAGATTAACCCTAAATCAGATTAGAGCCGTCAGATCACGTCCTAGCCACCAAAACACAGCCCAAAAGGCAAAGTGGTGCACCCAGGTCACCTGGGCTCGACCAGGGAGGTCGACCCCCAGGTCGACACTAGCGTCGACACCCTAGTCGACCTGGTGGGCAGGTCGACTCCCTGGGTCTGGCGGGAATTTTCCCGCCACTTCTGAAATGTGTGAATTTTTATATTTAAATCTGTTTTGAATTTTTGAAAACTTCTTTGGGCCTTATCTGGGTCATACGGACTCCGTTTTTCGAAAACTCGGACTCTATTTCGCGTATTTTTCCGAGACGAACGCAATGGCATATCCCGTTTGCCCTGATTCAGATTTTAAAATTTAATTCTGCCCTGTTTTATATTATAACAAGTTATTCAACATACGGGGTGTTACACAAATCAAAGGAAGTAATTTGCAAATACCTGTAGGATTAATATAGGGGAGAACATCCATCTACAGGCATTTAAATCTTTAGGATGAAATCTAGTTGGTTACAGGATTCAAATCAAACATAAGAATTGTGTATTCATGACTTATATAGGCTCTAAAATTGGTTTCAAGTAAATCAACAACCTATTCTTATCGAACTACAACAAGAAGATATTAATACTCAAATTTCAAACATCGCGATATATTAATTTAGAGTAGAATCATAATGAAAATCCATAAATTTTAATATAGAAATCAAGATTTATAATAACATAGGTAATGAGAAATTCCAGGGTAATCAGAAAATGCAAGTTGATCAAATTCCGACAACACCGGTGGTCAGTGGTCATGGAATTGGCAGTAGAGAACCGGGATAGATCCTATATTTCAGGAAAAATACAATATGGATTTTTAAATAAGTAAATTCATAGATTTGAATTTTTAAAATGGAGTTGCTACTGTTTTTGGGTTATGGGTTTTATAGTGTCGTGTAGTTTCTGTAAAAGTGCGAGTTGCGGGGAAATTGGAGGGGAGGATGTCGAAGGGAAGAGGGTACTAGTGGTGGTGGTGGTCACAGTTCATCTGAGTCACGGTGGTGGTGATACAGAGCATTTTGGTGGAGGTTTGTGAATGTTGAAGCTACTGTCAAATACCAGGTTTCGATGGAGGGGTTGATGATTTGGAGAAGGATGCGATGGGGATTCATGGCAGTAGGACAGGAGGGTGATGGAAGGTAGCGTGAATGGTGGGAGGTGGTTCGGCAGTTCCCCGATGATCAGGGGTGGCGTGGAGGTGCACGTTGTGCACGCAGTGTACAGGGGATGTTGAAGGAAGAAATGTGACAAAGGAGAAAGAAAATGGAGTGATAAATACATGATGATCCACTAATTTCGTTTGCCGAACCATGTTTTTTACTAATCTTTTGGAAATGCAAACGAATCGGGCAAGATAATAAAGGTTTATATGGGATGAATCATTATTTTGGAAGCAGTTCACCTGGAAGGGGAAGTAGGTTGGAAATAGGAAGTGGGTTGATCTTGAGTTATTGGGCTTTAATCTGTATATTTTAGTTAAGATTAAAAATGTTGTTTTAAATTTTAAGTTCCTTAAATTCGACTAAATGATTTAAGAAGGGGAAGTTCGACTAAACTGTTGGATCTAGATTAACCCTAGAGGGGGGTGAATCGGGTTTATCATAGTTCTTCACTGAATTAAAAACTGACAGGATATTAAAACAATAAACAGATCACAGAATGCAGCAAAAATAAAAGTGCATAAAATAAATCACACACAGATATACCCAGCTTCGGCAAAACCCTGCCTAATGCTGCATTCCTAAGGTTTCTACTAGGTAAAAGAACAGATCCCACATACAAGACCATGTACACTCACGAACCCCTCGCTCCTATTCTAATCCTACGCTCAAAAACCTAGACTGATCTAATCCCCTAGATCAGATTTCCCCTGATTACAACCCTGTAACCAGTAACCTAGATCTTACAGACTCTAGAAAACTGTCTAGTTTTACAAACAAAACTAGAAAATCAACCTAGAATTTTACAAACTCTAGAAAAACTGTTTTGTCAGTTTACAGAACAAATTGAAATGACACAAAAATAAAAACAATTAAACCAAAGAAAAACAAAGCTAAACCCCTAGGAATTAAAGACAAGGATTATCCCTTTTCAATTAAAAAATGGCCGGCCTCTTTGCCATTTGGTTTAGCCCGATCTCTTTTCCTCTGAGAAATGAAAATGGTGGCGGCTTCTCAAAACTAGGGTTTTATCCAATCCCAAATCTTTATCGTGACGTTAATCTGGAAGATCCTCTCTGATGCTCGAATTTGTGTGGCTCTTTGATGCTTCGATTTGGTATCCTGGTGACCGAAAAACTATGGATGAATTTAGTGAGTTTCTCTGAAATTTATTTTTCGATTTCTTTGCTTGAAATTGATTGTGTTAGTTTTTCGATAACAAAGCCTATGATGATAGGGTGTTAAAATAGGATTGTAGAATCTTTCAATTTCTCTCTGATTTTGATTATTGGCTTGCTGATTATCTGCGTGTTTCCCCTTTTGAAATTAGAAATTCTCGGCTTTAATTTGATTCCTTGGCATTGAAAAGCTTGTGTGATTTACTGTGATGAATTTGAATGCTGATTTCTAATATGATTCCTTTTGTTGCCTGCTGTGTATTTCTGGAAGTCTTCTTGTCCGTGCATTGTTGAACTGACTGGAGAAAAAAAACTAGAAATAATCTAAATGATTTTCTAGTCAAAAAAGTTAGATTGAACATTGCCAATTTTAGTAATTCAAAACAGGAAACAAGTTAATCTGGAAATTGATTATCTTGCCAAACATTGTGCATATGAAATCTGAAATAATTGTTGCCAAAAATGTGTACACTGTCCATAATCAATTTTGCCACAACAGTTCTATTTTTTTGGAAATTGTATTTCTTGCATTTGTTTCTTGCCATGATTGTTGAGTTTTTTTTTCATAAAAATTGTTTGTTGAATCACCAATACTTGATACTTGCCTGATTTTGATCACTGAACCTTGGATACATTAAAAGCCTTGTCATATTGATGATTTTTAGAAGAAAAAAAACTCTACAAATGATATTCAGCAAATTTAAACAATTGCCAATTTAGGAATCCTAATTAATCCATAAATCACACTTGCCAAACTTGAGTTTCTGAAAAAGTTTTCTGGATTGATTGCTGATAATTCATACTTGCCAAACAATCTCTTGCAAAAATGATACTGTCTAAAACAGAACAGAATTTATGACCAAAATATATTTTCAGAACTAATCTCTTTTCCACAAATAAAGGGTTGAATTCTAGAATGAATTAATTGCTTTAAAATCTTTGTTGGTTGCCAAAAGTTTCTATCCTACTGTAAATTGATTTGCAGAAATTGATTTCCTAAAGATTCTTCTAAAAACTGTAAAGACTTGAACTTCTTTTAAGTCCATGGATTTCGATAGAAAATGAATATCAAGATTTTATCATTTGCCAAATATGCTTGATGTTTATTTCATGAGTGACTTATTCTTTTCCCGAACCATTTGAGTGACTTTTATCTGGTTATGCATTCTGCCTGAAATATGCATGTATATGTTTGAATCTTGTACCTGAGTGCACCATCCTGTTGCACTTGATTTGAGATGCTTTACCTTTCTGAAAATGTTTACTTGAGCACATTTTCACCTTGTCCTCTATGCTGCTATGTTTGTTGTCCATTCAGGTTTACAAAATCACTGTTTTGAATTTTATCAGCACCATCCTTGTATTACTGAACTGATCACCTCCATTATCCATTCATGGTGATTTCAACAGTTTAGTTGCTCCACTTTTGTTATGCACCTGACTTGTAAAGGCTCGGCCACTTTGAGCTGTGTTGACATGCTTTGTTCACATATATGCTTTTCTGTTGCACACCTTAGTTTTTATCATTTTGAAAGTCTTTGCTGTTACACTTTTGCATGCTGATCTATATGTATGATGCTTGTTGTATATGTTCCAACCAGTTTTGATTTGTCTTTGAGTTTTGCTTTGAGCTACCATGAATTCTCTGATCATTTCTCTTGCATATTGAACCTTTTGCTTGCATGTATATTGGCACTGTCTCCTTTGAGCATGCTGAAATGTTGATGCTTCACAACCACCTTGATATGTATTATTCACTAAGTCACTTACTACTGTATTACACTGAGTCGAGTTGGTCCACGTGGCTGCTCCTCAGCTGTACACTGATTGGCAAGGCAGTGCACACGTGTATATTTATACACGTGTGTATATGCAGCTATTCAGCATAGATTTTCCTGTCCCTGCACTATAATATGCAAACTGACTAGACACAGAAGAATCAGATCAAGTCATGAAAAATGATGAGAAACACACCAGAAATCTGGGGCAAATAAAATTTTAAAATTAAAAATTTATATTCGCACGAATTCTGTTTTATTTCTATTACAGTGTAATGTGTGTGTGTTTCATGTGACAGGTAAGTAGGTGACGAATGGACTGACAGTGAAGATGCTGTGAAGTCAGAAGATAGAAGACAAGAACAGAGTGTCAATGTGTGCCTGTATATGAAATTGAAAATGTATGTATATATGATTTGTATAGACAGAGTGACTGTATGAGTGTTGTAGAGAAAATTGTACTGATGTTTGTAATAAACAGATTTGTTTGAAATAAAATATTATTTTATTGTTGTCAAACAAACTTGTCTATTTTATTCAGTTTATTTACAAGTACAAATATTCTGTGAATGTATTTAAATAGTAGAGTATTAAATAGCTGTACTGTTTGAATGTTGAAATAGAATATTAAATTTAAATAAAATACTGTATGAATATATGAATGTCTGTAAAGTCGTATTCTATTTAAATATAAATATTATATTCCTGTCTGTGATGTATATATAGAACAGAACAGTAACAAACACATTTCAAATAATATTTATTTGGTTGTTATCATCAAACAAAAATCATATAATTGTGTATACAACTACATCGTATACAACATAAACAATTTTTAAGGAAAGACCCACTAATGTAAAGTACCTATGTGGGAATAAAACGGTAATTGGTTAAGGAAGTCATATTATATAATTTAATAAATTTTGAACTAAATTGATTTTAATAATAGTACAAGAGAAGTATGTATATATATGTATACGTATAGGTATAATAAGATGGAAGGATCGGGAAGCTACTGAGATAAGTCGTAATTGCAGAATATACATCATAGCGTGAATTAAGTTCGAATCTCCAATTTATATACTATATTGAAACAAAATAAATATTTAAATAAATCGATATATTTATTTCCAAAGAATTTGGAATAAATATGATGAAATATAAATTGTTAACCGAGATCATATATTTCAAACTGTTATTTAGTTTGAAATTAAACGCCGAAGTATTAGTGATTATTATTATTGTAATGAATGATTACTGTTAATCATCTGTTTTGCTTTGAAGTGATCAATCTAGATTTAAAATAAAATGTTAACACGTTTTATTTTATTTTAATTGTCTGATATTTATTAATGTTCGAAAATTTGAATTTTAACTTGTACGAGTTAATTAATGTGAATGAATATGCCATAAAAATTATATTGGTTATAAAATAACTTGTATAAACTGTTTTATTTATCTACACTATTTAAATTTGATAGTTAAAATACCGACTATCAAATAAATATCCCTTACGTGTTAGTTCGAAGAGACCGGGATGGGAACTGGACCCAAAACCACTTCGAACTAACTGTGTGATCCTTAAACTAATTGTAGGGACGATTTTATGATTTAAAGAATTTGAAGACCGTAGATATTCATGACCGGAAGGATTACTTGTTTAAAATTTCTCTAGTTTGGCCATTGGAGTTATTATGACTTGTGATCCTCTCATAATTGAAATCTTCGGATTTGCAAGGACTATTCGCTATTGATCCATGGGGTGATTCCTATATTGGATGCAGTAGGAGAGTAACTTCGGTTCATCCTGTTCCTGGATGACTTGTATGGACAATTGTCTGACAGAGTATTTCTTAAGAATCACGTACATTGATTTTTACAAACGTACTTATGTCAGCTTTAGACTATTTTTGTGCACATCAATTAGTGATTTGACGGATCTAACGATGTGGCATTCAAAGAAAATGATGGCCTGACGTTCTAAAGGTGAATTCAAACCTCAAGCCTTATAACTGGAAAATGACAAAAATCAGGCAGGCAGCATGGCTATGTGGGTCGCTTCCATTAGGGTGTATAATCACCTATCTAGAGAAATTCTGTTTGCTTCTTTAATCTATTTCGATGTTGTCCCTCTTTCGGGAAACGGTTACTGATTCCAACCGTTGGTGATATACATTCGATACACTCAAGCGAAATGAGTGGTCGGTCATGTGTGGCCGAGTTGCAAGACATTCTTGTTGAACCCAGTGTATTCGCCTCTAGGGATACACTATCGGCAGGTGGTTCCATACCTTGTCATAGTCGGAATCCAATCTCCAATAAGCGCCCACGGTTTTGATTGTATACTATATATGTGGAGTGTGAGATGCAAGCGTTCCGCTAGATTGATATTTATTTGTATTTAGACACTACTATAATATCAGTTGATATATATGATTTCAAAAATGTTTTGGGTTATCGTAAGGTAAAAACCGTCTGTATTTATGTGTGGATTTGGTCTTACTGTAACAACCTGAAACTTCGGGCAGTAAATATTTAAATATCGAGATTATTTAAATATTTAAAACTTGGATTTAATGGTTTTATAACCTTAATTAAATCCCTTTATAAATAATAATTAAAGAGAAGAAAATATGTTGTTGAATTTTTGTTTATGAAGATAAGTAGTTCAAAGAAATATCGATAATGTGACCGAAAACAGTTTTGTCGATAAACGAAGTTTTGCTTATTAAAAGTTGTTGGAATATCATGTGCATGTAGTAATGTTAGAAGAACACATATATGTGTATATACATATCATAGAAGTAACATACAAAGAATATATGTGTACATGTTGTATAAAATGAAAAAATGACTTAACTGGATAGGGACACGTGCCACCAAAAGAATGGAACACATGTCTTGTAAGTAAATAATGTAATGACACATAACCATATTAGGTGTCCATGTGTAGAAAAATCTAAAGACATCTAAGTAGACATGTGTCTACATCCTAAAGCATGCATGAAGATAAGGTCGACAAGTTTCAAAAACTAAATTACCAATCTAGCCTTGGAAAATACTATATACAGGGTGAAAATGTTCGCTTCTTTCCATAGCATTTCAAAAATGTTATCTTTTCTCTGAATTATTTATAAAGCATTTTAACGAGTCCAGAAGTTTTCACAGCATTCCAGAAACGCTGTAATATCTGTTTTGATTCTTATGAACTGCCCAAAACTTTTCATAGCACGACAGGAATGTTGTAATAACTGTTTTTAGTATACGCATGGAATAACAAATGTAAGAATGTGTTAGGAAGTAAATTAATAAACATTTGACTTGGCATTTGATATGTCATGCCATAATAATAAAGGTTTGATGTGACATTTGATTTGACATGTCATAATAAATAAAGGTTTGATGTGACATTTGATTTGACATTTCATGATGAAATTGTGACACATATGCGGCTTAGGTGTAAACTTCTAGTATACCTTAAAAAACTAAGAGGTTATGTGTTATCATCCTAAGGTATGCATTTCAGATGAAGGGCAAGTGTCTTAAGAAAGAAGAAAGATAGGAGTTTAGTGGCTTCTCTTAGAAGATAATCTTAGTGGCTTCTACTAGAAGCCTAAGTGTTGGTAGCTTGTCATATTCTTAGTGGCTTCTATTGAAAGCCAATTATTTGTTGCTTCTCTTGGAAGCCTTGTATTTTCTTAATGGCTTCTCTTGCAAGCCAATTCTTGGTGACTTCTCAATGAAGATAAAGAGGATAATATGTGTAAGAAAACAATTTGGTTTTTTTCATCCTTAAGCTTATGGCTTCTTAAGGAAGCTTTATCACATGTATACTTACATGTTAAGTAATGGTAGGAACATGACATTTGCCCCTAAGTTAATGACGTAAATGCCCCTTAAACATGGCTATATAAAGGCACCAACCCTTCTCATATTCATTCCATCTTTACAAGCCTAAGTATTAGTGACTTCTATTAGAAGTCTAGTTAACCTTAGTGGCTTCTCTTAGAAACGTAAGTATTAGTGGCTTCTCTCATAAGCTTATTCTTAGTGGCTTCTCAAAGAAGCTTAGCTTCACTTATATATATGGAGTTCATTTGCAAAGAGAGGGAGCTAACTTCTTATGTATTAAGAAAATCCTCCTAATTAGTTTGGTCATATCTTCCAAACTGATACATTAATTCAATGTGAAAGAGGGTCAAAATATGTTAAACCCGAGAGTAATTATTAAGTTGTTGTAAGCTTTGTGATGATTTGAGGAAGAAGTTTGCATGCTGAGGTATTGGTAAGAATTATATTTATGTTCTACGAGGCTTTGGCATGAAGTTAGCATGAAGTACTGTGAGTATACTCATTATCTAAACGATTACTAATTTCTTATGCTTGTGTTTTAATTTAATGTTGCACGTGACTTCATTATACTTTATTAGCTGCGATCTTTTCTTTGACAAGCAATCAACATATTTGATTGATGATTAAGGAAATTTATTATTAGTTTTTAAACGAGGTATTAATACTATTCAATCGAGGCATGAATAGTATGTGATTAAACGAAGTATGATTAGTGTTTTAAACAAGGTATAAATTGGGTGTGTTTTTGTTTTAACGAGGCAATGAATGGTGTTGAACTTAACTATTTGAGTTCAATCTTTGAGGATCTGTCCAAACATATATTAGAGAAATATAAAGGTGGTTTGAGATTTGTTTATGAAGAAGTTTTTGCATAAAGAAGATGAGTAGTATTTAAAATAAAAGATGTTTATCTTTTAAAAGGAAGTTTTACAAGAGATATATAGATGTCTTTCAAGATGAGTATTTACAAAAGTATTTTACCCCTATTTGATGTAAAGAGTATTTTGGAAGTAAATATTGATTTTAAATGTTTTGAGTAAAGAAGAGCTACGTTGGCTTGATCCTGTATCTAATTGCTTACCCAATTAGATAAAGGTACGTAGGCAGTCACAAGGGGGTAGTGATGCAGCTGCTATTTTAATAAAAATATTTTTTGTTTAGTATTTGCCATTTCATCTTATAATAGTGCATCTTTCAATTAAGCTATGCTAACGTGTTTATCAAGTGTGCAGGAATGAATACCGATGTCCATCTCATTAGAGTTGCACAACGGCAGATTTACGGTAGTTGTGTTTAATCCATATTTAAGCACAAGCAGTTAATTAGATAAGTGATATTTATTAAAATTTTATCCAGAGCATTTAGTGATGTTGTATATTTATCAAATAAAATGGTAATTGTTATTGTTTGTTATGAATGGAAGGATTTCCGGCAATTTTGAATGGTCCGAAATTCTGGGGCGTTACAAGTGGTATCAGAGCTTAGGTTAGGTGCCGAAATAAAATTTCATATTAGATTAGAAAATCATTTTTAAAATTTTAAATTGAGGTTACCTTGATTTGATAAATATAACTGGATAGGGTAAGGCACCATTCCTCAGACCAGGGTTATGAGTAATATTTATTTTGTGTGTTTAACTTTTGTTTAGTGTTTATACTAATAATAATAATGTGTTGATTCATTTGCAAGCACCACATAAAGTGGTATAACGAATTTGTAAGTGCATAAAGGATTGAATGAAGTGGCTTGTAAAGGAAGGAATGTTGCACCTCGAATGGATGCAATAGAGTGGCTTAAGAGGAATGAGGTATGGCAACTTATCGAGGAATGAATTAAATGAGCTTAGGCAAATAAAATTGAAGAATACCAAGAGGATTAAATTGAATACTTCAAGCAAAAACCGAGGTGAGAAAATCTCTTTAAATATTTATATTATTATATAATGTGATATTGGAATTGTTTAACATTGATGATGTTAGCTTAAAGCTGCTAAAAGATCTATCAGCAATTCGACCATAACTTTTGAAAGGTTTGGTCGAAGTTAACTTATTGGGAAGCTAGATTAAATTTTGACAGTTTTCTATTTCAAACCATTATTGCAAACTGACTATGTGTTTGAAAAAAAGGGGGGTTGACATCATTCAATGTGAATATAAGATTTTGAGATACATCAATTAATATAAAAAGATTGATGTGGAAAAAAAGGGGGGAGGGGTTTATACTTGAAATGAGTTTCGAAGTTGGGAGTGTGGATTTCCCAAAAGAAAATGGGTATCCATGTGGGAGTAATGATTACAAAGTATAAAACTTTTTAGAGAGAATACTTTGTTCAAACTTGTGGAAGATTTTATTGATTATTTCATCAATGATGGATACCTTCGATTTGCGGTATATGACAATAGATCTTGGGTAGTGCATTATTACTCTATGTTGGTATAGAGCCGAGTAGAGTACATCCCTACTTAGTGAAGGGATGCCGACATAAGACAATAGATCTTGGGTAGTGCAACTATTACTCTATGTTGGTATAGAGCCGAGTAGAGTACATCCCTACTTAGTTAGGGGATGCCGGCCGCAATAGAATAGCCTAAATTGAGGGGGTGGCGTGGATCCACTTTGATGAATATAATCATATTATATATGTAAAATATATATTGATTAGAGTCTATTTTGAAAATATTACTCTCTGGTACATTTTGATGGGTACTGCAACAAGGAGAGTACAACATAATTGATGTATTGACTTTGATGAATATAGTCATGTTTTGAAGATATTACATGAGATGTCTAGATTACTCTCTGGTACATTTTGATGAGTACCGCAATATGGAGAATACGTCCTTACTTGATGATGACGAGTCGGATGAGCCGAAGCATGATGAATCTTTGGTACATTTCAATGGGTACCACAAAAGAAGAAAAGGAGACTAGGAATCGATGTGGATTGCAAAGAACATGATCCTGAATTTTGGGCATAAAAAGAAGCTATGGCGTGCCTGATCCAGTAACAGCTTGAAGAAGTGACAGAATGTTAAAAGGATCGAGTCATAAAATATCCAGGTACGATTTCAATTTATGAAATTATCTTGAAAGTATAATTACAAGAAAATTTCCTGGATATATAGAGTTTCTTTTATGGAATATTTGGATTTCTTTTGATTAAGTATTGCATATAATTTCGGGGACGAAATTCTTTTTAAGGGGGAAAGAATGTAACAACCTGAAACTTCGGGCAGTAAATATTTAAATATCGAGATTATTTAAATATTTAAAACTTAGATTTAATGGTTTTATAACCTTAATTAAATCCCTTTATAAATAATAATTAAAGAGAAGAAAATATGTTGTTGAATTTTTGTTTATGAAGATAAGTAGTTCAAAGAAATATCGATAATGTGACCGAAAACAGTTTTGTCGATAAACGAAGTTTTTCTTATTAAAAGTTATTGGAATATCATGTGCATGTAGTAACGTTAGAAGAACACATATATGTGTATATACATATCATAGAAGTAACATACAAATAATATATGTGTACATGTTGTAGAAAATGAAAAAATGACTTAACAGGATAGGGACACGTGCCACCAAAAGAATGGAACACATGTCTTATAAGTAAATAATGTAATGACACATAACCATATTAGGTGTCCATGTGTAGAAAAATCTAAAGACATCTAAGTAGACATGTGTCTACATCATAAAGCATGCATGAAGATAAGGTGGACAAGTTTCCAAAATTAAATTACCAAACTAGCCTTGGAAAATACTATAAACAGGGTGAAAATGTTCGCTTCTTTCCATAGCATTTCAAAAATGTTATCTTTTCTCTGAATTATTTATAAAGCATTTTAACGAGCCCAGAAGTTTTCACTGCATTCCAGAAACGCTGTAATATCTGTTTTGATTCTTATGAACTGCCCAAAACTTTTCATAGCACGACAGGAATGTTGTAATAACTGTTTTTAGTATACGCATGGAATAACAAATGTAAGAATGTGTTAGGAAGTAAATTAACAAACATTTGACTTGACATTTGATATGTCATGCCATAATAATAAAGGTTTGATGTGACATTTTATTTGACATGTCATAATAATAAAGGTTTGATGTGACATTTGATTTGACATTTCATGATGAAATTGTGACACATATGCGGCTTAGGTGTAAACTTCTAGTATACCTTAAAAAAAACTAAGAGGTTATGTGTTATCATCCTAAGGTATGCATTGCAGATGAAGGGCAAGCGTCTTAAGAAAGAAGAAAGATAGGAGTTTAGTGGCTTCTCTTAGAAGATAATCTTAGTGGCTTCTACTAGAAGCCTAAGTGTTGGTAGCTTGTCATATTCTTAGTGGCTTCTATTGAAAGCCAATTATTTGTTGCTTCTCTTGGAAGCCTTGTATTTTCTTAATGGCTTCTCTTGCAAGCCAATTCTTGGTGACTTCTCAATGAAGATAAAGAGGATAATATGTGTAAGAAAACAATTTGGTTTTTTTCATCCTTAAGCTTATGGCTTCTTAAGGAAGCTTTATCACATGTATACTTACATCTTAAGTAATGGTAGGAACATGACATTTGTCCCTAAGTTAATGACATAATTGCCCCTTAAACATGGCTATATAAAGGCACCAACCCTTCTCATATTCATTCCATCTTTACAATCCTAAGTATTAGTGACTTCTATTAGAAGTCTAGTCATCCTTAGTGGCTTCTCTTAGAAACTTAAGTATTAGTGGCTTCTCTCATAAGCTTATTCTTAGTGGCTTCTCAAAGAAGCTTAGCTTCACTTATATATATGGAGTTCATTTGCAAAGAGAGGGAGCTAACTTCTTTGGTATTAAGAAAATCCTCCTACTTAGTTCGGTCATATCTTCCAAACTGATACGCTAATTCAATGTTAAAGAGGGTCAAAATATGTTAAACCCGAGAGTAATTATTAAGTTGATGTAAGTTTTGTGATGATTCGAGGAAGAAGTGTGCATGCTGAGGTATTGGTAAGAATTATATTTATGTTCTACGAGGCTTTGGCATGAAGTTAGCACGAAGTACTGTGAGTATACTCATTATCTAAACGATTACTAATTTCTTATGCTTGTGTTTTAATTTAATGTTGCACGTGACTTCATTATACTTTATTAGCTGCGATCTTTGCTTTGATAAGCAATCAACATATACGATTGGTGATTAAGGAAATTTATTATTAGTGTTTTAAACGAGGTATTAATACTGTTCAGTCGAGGCATGAATAGTATGTGATTAAACAAAGTACGATTAGTGTTTTAAACAAGGTATAAATTGGGTGTGTTTTTGTTTTAACGAGGCAATGAATGGTGTTGAACTTAACTATTTGAGTTCAATCTTTGAGGATCTTTCCAAACATATATTAGAGAAATATAAAGGTGGTTTGAGATTTGTTTATGAAGAAGTTTTTGCATAAAGAAGATGAGTAGTATTTAAAATAAAAGATGTTTATCTTTTAAAAGGAAGTTTTACAAGAGATATATAGATGTCTTTCAAGATGAGTATTCACAAAAGTATTTTACCACTATTTGATGTAAAGAGTATTTTGGAAGTAAATATTGATTTTAAACGTTTTGAGTAAAGAAGAACTACGTTGGCTTGATCCTGTATCTAATTGCTTACCCAATTAGATAAAGGTACGTAGGCAGTCACAAGGGGGTAGTGATGCAGCTGCTATTTTAATAAAAATATTTTTTGTTTAGTATTTGCCATTTCATCTTATAATAGTGCATCTTTCATTTAAGCTATGCTAATGTGTTTATCAAGTGTGCAGGAATGAATACCGATGTCCATCTCATTAGAGTTGCAGAACGGCAGATTTACGGTAGTTGTGTTTAATCCATATTTAAGCACAAGCAGTTAATTAGATAAGTAGTATTTATTAAAATTTTATCCAGAGCATTTAGTGATGTTGTATATTTATCAAATAAAATGGTAATTGTTATTGTTTGTTATGAATGGAAGGATTTTCGTCAATTTTGACTGGTCCGAAATTCCGGGGCGTTACACTTACGATTATCCTTTCTTTCGAAAGGATTTTTGAACTTTAATATCAAGTTGTTTAAAATCGTTTACTCACACTAGTCCCATGATTGACCCAGAGTTTATTTTTCTGTGTTTCCCCTAAACTCTTGGGTGCCCAAATTTGTATGGGCAGTCAAGTGGTTTCAGGATTTTACAGATTCATTTGAAGGATCTTGGAGCAGGGTCTTCAACATTAGATATATCGAGATTATTTCCACTGTGTTATGTATGAGTTGTACTCTAATGATGTATGTAAGTAAATACAGTTTTGTATTTCAAGATGTTATATAATATATTTTATTCAGTTCCGTTGTGAGATTCGTTATACTCTGATTCTGTTGTCTTCAGTTCTACTTTTTCTTCTACTCTAACTTTCTTTCTTTCTATTTCTTACCTTCTAACTTCTTTCTAATAACGATCTGTTAATTTCTGATGTTTGATTAGTCAATATGTGATACAGGATATGTATTAGTATCGATAATCAGGATTTGAACTTTCCAGGTCGTTACAATTGGTATCAGAGCGAGGTTTATTAATAACCTTGGCTCTGTGGCTTAACTCGATAAAGATGGGGTTAGTAATACCCTAGATTGAGTTTGAGTGTATATATAGGAGCACTTATTTGTTAATTGATATAAAAACTATTTTGTATGGTGTTGATTGGTTTGTCGAGTGGTTTATGAATTCTAGTTGATACGGTAGCCAAAACTGTATTGATAAGTGTTTCTAAACTCTTGAATAGAGTAATTTGACACCGTATTATTTTTCAAAGTTGGATAAATAAATAATTGTATAAAAGAATGATATTCTGAAATAATTATGACTATGTTGGTTGCTATTAAAATCTGGTATAAGATTATAAAAATTGAAATGGATATATAGTGAACCAAATTGAATCTGTATAGATAATGAAATATACAAATAAGACAAACTGGAGAAGTATTTGAGAAAAACAAATGTTTATGGGAAATTCGAAGGTTTGAATGGAATATGTGATTTCAAATGGTTTTGAGATAAAACCAGGAGTAGGATTCAGGAATTGGGAAATTCAACTAGAACAGGATTGGAATAGTGTAGCTAAGTTGAATAAGGATTAAATTGGATGGGTGTTTTAAAAAAGAGAATTTGAAGCAGATAAATATGGTTGAACAAGTTTGATTCAAATTAATAGAGTAGATAAGATTTGGAATTTATTTTCCAAATGTAATTAAGGATATTTTCTTAAGTGTAAAATGGGCAATTGGGTTGATAAGGAATTAAAATATGGAGTTAAGAAATTAAAACCTAACTAGAAATTGGTTGAGTTAAATGATTTTCGGAGTGTTGATCTGATGTTGATTTCGGTCTTCGGGATTGATACTTAGAGAATTATTTTCTTACCAATTTACGGTCAGGAACCGATAAATGCTGTGAATGGTAATGAGTTTCAACTACAGTAACAGATTTTTCTTGACGGTAATTGGTAACTAATTACTGATGTGTATCTAATGTTGTGATTGCTGTGAAATGTTTTGATAGGTAACATGCGTGTTTTGGATAAATTGGTTGTTGTGATTGCTAGTGGATGACCCAGATATACGTTTTTATAATTTTGAATATAACTAGAATCCCCTGGTTACTCTTTAATTTCGGGGACGAAATTCTTTTAATGGGGGTAGATTGTAACGACCCAGTTTTTGGACTAGTTTTATAATTTATAATGAATAGATTATACTGATGATTAAAAATTAAATTAAATAAGATTTATATAATTAGAAAATTCCAATTAAATATAGTTGTTGATGGTTTAAAATTTTGTAATCAATGTGTCTGTGTTTGTGTGTGTGTGTGTGTATATATATATTAATAACATAACATCTTATAACCGATGTATGTGTATATAAAATGAGTGATTTATGTTTTATCATTTTGTTATATATTTTATTTGTTTTAAACCCGTATGCATATGAAACCGCCTTAGTAAGAAATAAGGAAAAATTGCTTGTATAATGAGATCACTTTATGTAGAAAGAGGACGCGAGTATAGATTATTCAATGCAAGATATTTATTTTAATGCTAATAAGATTTAATTCATTTAAAATTAGAAAATTCATTTTTCTATGTATAATTAATTTGTTTTATGTATATATGAACAAATGAATGTTATTTTTACGCTTTTTGTGTACTTTTAAAACTCGCTTTTAAAATCTTAAAGACACTGAGTTATTTAAGTAACAAATGAGTACTACTTGAAGTAATATTACATTTTATTTCACATCAAAGCATATAGAGAACAATGCTAATTTAGGTAATCTAAATAGAAGATATACCATAATGATAGTGTCACTGCAAGTTGTAACTAGCCCGGACTTAGGCATTTAAGTAGAAATGATAGAAAACAAAAGGGCTGCCAAATTGCTTGTGCAAGATTTTGTAAGAAAAGTGATAGTAAAGGAAAGGATATTTGGTCATTGATAGGCTAATATTGCTTAGTTGTTAAGACTGATTTATATAAAAATATAAAATACATACATGCGCACTGGTTGCTGCACGAACATATACATTGATGGATTGACTTTTGTATGGGAACTAGGGGACATGCACATGTTTTGTACAGCTAGTAACATGGTTATTTTCTTAGCTTGAAAGCACTGACCTGATTGATATAAACAGCATATCATACTAGTTGAAATAGGCTGTAATATCTCAACCACATCACTTCATCTAACTGTTGCAACATTTACTTCCTAGCAGCTTAGAGCTTGCATAAAACTTTCCACTATAAAGCCTAGTTTCCATAACCATTAGCACATGGCCTTGTGTGTGCATATGTACTTCTGGTATGACTAATATACTTGTGCCTTTGCCTGGAAAATGTAAAGTGAAATGACCTTTAGCAAACTTCTCTTCAATCAAATATCAACCTCTTAAGAACTGCTGCATATGTACCATGTTTCCCCGTAAACGCCTACCTTACTTAAAGCCTGAATATTCATCTATAAATACACACGACCACCACACAAATACACTCACACACATAAACCTTTGCTGAAGATCATAATGGTCGTAAACAAGAGAGCATAGCCTGGAAAGTAAGCATGGCATAAGCAGTAGCAAGACAATAAAATGATCATGTGAGTAAAACACTTAAACTACTTTCCTGTTATTTATAAAATCCTAGTAGAATTTAAACCATATTTATAATGATATGTACTAATATTAATTAAGGAGTCAAATCTCTAAAATAGTTAGATTAAAATTTTAGAAAAACCTGGGAATGTGAAGAAAGAACAGAGTCATAAGTAATTGGGGAGTAAACCTCATTCTTAAAAACTCATTTGAATCAACTGTTGATTGTTGTATTGTTTAATGTCTAGTATATGCATGCCTTTGTGTTTATGATATATAGTATCGGGTATAATGGAATCACCTGAGATGCATGGTAAATCTGAAACTCAAGAAGGAAAATCTGGAAATATTGAAATAGGACAGTGTATAATAGAATGTGAGTAAACTTTAATATTCTTCTTCCAATTCTAGTTTAAAGTTGGATGTATGTCTTCATATAGTTGATAATGATTTGTATAACATGACATGGCTGTTCTGGGTTGGTTGAAACTATGCAAGAAATAAAAACAGGGAATGAAATAATGGAAATGACAATGAACTAAATATTGTGTGAGTAAACAACTTTAAACTCTCTATTGTTTTATATTGATCTTTGGTAGATGCAAGTTATATGCATACTGTTATGTAGTCATCATATAATTCAATATAAAGGTTGTTAAGGATTTTATCTCTGAAAATACAAGAGGGTTTGAACTAGCCGGGCAAGTAGATACAAAAGACGGAAAT
The DNA here is from genome assembly GCA_030737875.1 of Allium sativum. Taxonomy (NCBI): domain Eukaryota; kingdom Viridiplantae; phylum Streptophyta; class Magnoliopsida; order Asparagales; family Amaryllidaceae; genus Allium; species Allium sativum. Next base: position 606,904,156 of record CM060926.1, on the reverse strand, counting down.
TAGTAAACACCTTAGATAACATTACTATTTTATACGAACCTTTGAATTGATTCAAACCACAAGTATGTGACTATGTTGGTATGTAGCCATTAGATAGGATTCAAATATGGCTGTGTAAAACTCTGGAACAGTTAGTTAAAAACTCTAAGAAGCAACAAAAGGAAGTAATTTGTCATAGTAAGTAAACTCAGCTTTTCTTCCTTCAAACCTACTTCAGTGTTATACATATTGTATTCAGACATACATCTTCATATCGTTGTTATTAAATATATGATTATGGATCATGCTTGACAAATCAAAGGAAGTAATTTGCAAATACCTGTAGGATTAATACAGGGGAGAACATCCATCTACAGGCATCTAAAAATCTTTAGGATGAAATCTAGTTGGTTATAGGATTCAAATCAAACATAAGAATTGTGTATTCATGACTTATATAGGCTTTAAAATTGGTTTCAAGTAAATCAACAACCTATTCTTATCGAATTTAAGCAAGAAGATGTTAATACTCAAATTTCGAACATCGCAGTATATTAATTTAGATATATGAGTAGAATCATAATGAAAATCCATAAATTTTAATACAAAAATCAAGATTTATAATAACATAGGTAATGAGAAATTCCAGGGTAATCAGAAAATGCAAGTTGATCAAATTCCGACAACACCAGTGGTTAGTGGTCATGGAATTGGCAGTAGAGAACCGGGATAGATTCTATATTTCAGGAAAAATACAATATGGATTTTTAAATAAGTAAATTCAGAGATTTGAATTTTTAAAAGGGAGTTGCTACTGTTTTTAGGTTACGGGTTTTATAGTGTCATGTAGTTTCTGTAGAAGTGCGAGTTGCGGGGAAATTGGAGGGGAGGATGTCGAAGGGACGGGGGTACCAGTGGTGGTGGTCGCAGTTCATCTGAGTCACGGTGGTGGCGATACAGAACGTTTTGGTGGATGTGTGTGAATGTTGAAGCTACTGTCAAATACCAGGTTTTTATGGAGGGGTTGATGATTTGGAGAAGGATGCGAGGGGATTCATGGTAGTAGGACAGGAGGGTGATGGAAAGTAGTGTGAATGGTGGGAGGTGGTTCGGCAGTTCCTCGATGATCAAGGATGGCATGGAGGTGCACGTTGTTCACGCAGTGTACAGGGGATGTAGAAGGAAGAAACGTGTCAAAGAAGAAAGAAAATGGGTTGAGCAATACATGATGATCCACTAATTTCATTTGCCAAACCATGTTTTTACTGATCTTTTGGAAATGCAAACGAATCGGGCAAGATAATAAAGTTTTATATGGGATGAATCATTATTTTGGAAGCAGTTCACCTGGAAGGGGAAATAGGTTTGAAATTGGAAGTGGACTGATCTTGAGTTATTGGGCTTTGGGCTTGATTTTTAGTTAAGATTAAAAATGTTGTTTGAAATTTTAAGTTCCTTAAATTCGACTAAATGATTTAAGAAGGGGAACTTCGACTAAACGATTTTTAAGGAAAGACCCACTAATGTAAAGTACCTATGTGGGAATAAAACGGTAATTGGTTAAGGAAGTCATATTATATAATTTAATAAATTTTGAATTAAATTGATTTTAATAATAGTACAAGAGAAGTATGTATATATATGTATACGTATAGGTATAATAAGATGGAAGGATCGGGAAGCTACTGAGACAAGTCTTAATTGCAGAATGTACGTCATAGCGTGAATTAAGTTCGAATCTCCAATTTATATACTTTATTGAAAAAAATTTAAATAAATCGATATATTTATTTCCAAAGAATTTGGAACAAATATGATGAAATATAAATTGTTACCCGAGATCATATATTTCAAACTGTTATTTAGTTTGAAATTAAACGTCGAAGCATTAGTGATTGTTATTGTTGTAATGAATGATTACTGTTAATCATCTGTTTTGCTTTGAAGTGATCAATCTAGATTTAAAATAAAACGTTAACACGTTTTATTTTATTTTAATTGTTTGATATTTATTAATGTTCTAAAATTTGAATTTTAACTTGTACGAGTTAATTAATGTGAATGAATATGCCATAAAAATTATATTGGTTATAAAATAACTTGTATAAACTGTTTTATTTATCTACACTATTTAAATTTGATAGTTAAAATACCGACTATCAAATAAATATCCCTTACGTGTTAGTTCGAAGAGACCGGGATGGGAACTGGACCCAAAACCACTTCGAACTAACTGTGTGATCCTTAAACTAATTGTAGGGACGATTTTATGATTTAAAGAATTTGAAGACCGTAGATATTCATGACCGGAAGGATTACTTGTTTAAAATTTCTCTAGTTTGGCCATTGGAGTTATTATGACTTATGATCCTCTCGTAATTGAAATCTTCGGATTTGCAAGGACTATTTGCTACTAATCCATAGGGTGATTCCTATATTGGATGCAGTAGGAGAGTACCTTCAGTTCATCCTGTTTCTGGATGACTTGTATGGACGAATGTCTGACAGAGTATTTCTTAAGAATCGCGTACATTAATTTTTACAAACGTACTTCTATCAACTGCAGAGTATTTTTATGAACATCAATTAGTGATTTGACGGATCTGACGATGTTGCATTCAAAGTAAATGAGGGCCTGACGTTCTAAAAGTGAATTCAAACCTCATGCCTCACAACTGGAAAATGAAAAAAATCGGGCAGACAGCATGGCTATGTTGGTCGCTCCCATTAGGGTGTATAATCACCTATCTAGAGAAATTCCGTTTGCTTCTTTAATCTATTTCGATGATGTCCCTCTTTCGGGAAATGGTTGTTGATCCCAACCGTTGGTGATATACATTCGATACACTCAAGCGAAATGAGTGGTCGGTTATGTGTGGCCGGGTTGTAAGACGTTCTTTTTGAACCCAGTGTATTCGCCTCTAGAGATACACTATCGACAGGTGGTTCCATACCTTGTCATAGTCGGAATCCAATCTCCAATAAGCGCCCGCGGTTGTGATTGTATACTATATATGTGGAGCGTGAGATGCAAGCATTCCACTAGATTGATATTTATTTGTATTTAGACACTATTATAATATCAGATGATATATATGATTTCAAAAATGCTTTGGGTTATCGTAAGGTAAAAACCGTCTGTATTTATGTGTGGATTTGGTCTTACGATTATCCTTTCTTTCGAAAGGATTTTTGAACTTTAAAATCAAGCTGTTTAAATTCGTTTACTCACACCAGTCCTATGACTGACCCAGAGTTTATTTTTCTGTGTTTCCCCTAAACTCTTGGGTGCCCAAATTTGTACGGGTAATCAAGTTGTTTCAGGATTTTACAGATTCATTTGAAGGAGATTAGAGCAGGTTCTTCAACATTAGATATATCAAGTTTATTTCCATTGTGTTATGTATGAGTTGTACTCTGATGATGTATGTAAGTAAATACAGTTTTCTATTTCAAGATGTTATATAATATATTTTATTCAGTTCCGTTGTGAGATTCTTTATACTTTGATTTTGTTGTGTTCAGTTCTACTTTTTCTTCTGTTCTAAATTTCTTTCTTTCTATTTCTCACCTTCTAACTTCTTTCTAATAACAATCTGTTAATTTCTAATGTTTGATTACTCGATATGTGATACAGGATATGTATTAGTATCGATAATCAGGATCTGAACTTTCCAGGTCGTTTCATTCAGAATTCAGAGAAGATTCAAGACTTATGAGTAATCAAGATTTCAAGAGTTCAAAATAAATATAGTAATAAAGTCTAGTTTATGTAAGACTCTAAATAGCAGTCCTGGTCCAAATTCAAATTCTATTTTGATTTTCAAATTTCAAATTCCATTTTCAAATCCTATTCTAGTTATAATTAATTTTTCTATCTTACTTTTAAACTAAAGTTATTAATTCTATAAGTTTTATATATATTTATATAATTATATACTTTTATATACTTTATATTTATATAGTTTTAAACTTTATAATTTTATAAAGAGGATTTTCTTTTAAAGGACAAACTTAGGAAATTCTTTGGTGGAAAGTATGGGAAGTTTCAAAATTAGGAAGAAGGACACATTTACACTAAAGGTGGAATTCAGGGGGACCCACTATCCTTTCCCATTTACATTATCATTTGGCCTTCTCACTAAATTCTAAACTTTACATACTTTTCGCTAAATATTTTGTTAAGTTTGTCCTTCTCCCTATTTTCCACTTTTATAAATATGTTTATATAATTTATGTTGATGATTTCATATGATTTCTTACTTTATAATACTAATTTATAACACTATGTTTTAATTCAAAGATTTCCATAATTATATATGTACATATATATCAAAAGACATGAAATTACTCAAATTTCAAATTTAAACTAGCATATGTCAACATACATAGTTCCTTATTTCGACATATAACCGCCACATTTTTAATTTTGAAAGAAAGTGTCTTTTCACTATTTGTAATGTTCCAGAAGCGTTGCAACCTTTCAAATCTTATAAATATGGGTTGATTTCGAAATTTTTCATCATTCTTCTTCTCCATCTTCATCATCTTTGATTACACCATTAATATTTCATATTTTTATGATTTTTACACTTATACTCTGCCGATTTCAAGTTTAATCATATAAAACTTCTTCACTTCTCACTCTCTACTCATTACTTTCTGAATCAAAGTGCTATTGAAGAGTTATGGGATTGTTGTAATCATTTGGGAAGTGTTTGGGAAAAGGTGTGTTCCTGGTAGCCTTGAAATCAAGGAAAGAGATCGGTGGTAACCTTGTAGCTGGGGAAATCAAGGGAAATATACTTGATCAAGGGAGTTTGGAGTCAGTGGTAACCTTATGGCCATGAAATCAAGGAGATTGTACTTGGATTGATATAGTAATAAAACTCTGCACAATCCAGCGTTGTGTGGGACTAGACGTAGGAGTATTCCAAACCAGTATAAAATCCGGTGTGTTCTTTCCTTTTCTGCATTTTATTTTTGTTTATTTCTGTATTTATGTTTGATTCTGTGTTTGTGATTGTTTCTGTACTGTGTGATTCATTTAGTAGATCATATAAGTTTTAGATTCTGTTAAATTCCTTAAAAACACCATTCACCCCCCCTCTAGTGTTAGTTTTTCCTTAACGATCCATTCCGCATTCCCTAACAATTGGTATCAAAGCCTAGTCTTTCAAAAAGTTCATAATCTGATTTTTGAAAATAGTTATAATGGCAACCAACACTGGTAATAATAATAGTTCTTTTGTAGAGGGTCAGGCCACTGTTATACCACCACTATTTAATGGTAGTAATTATTCATATTGGGTATGTAAAATGAAAATTTATTTACAATCAGTTGGGTTAGACCACAACTCACTTCCATTTCTCTGTACCTATTAACGAATGTTTCAACTATCATCATGTGTTCATAACAAAGTGATCCCTTTTCCGATCGGCTTCTACTCGCATGCATTTATTATTTGTGTCATTCAGCCCCGCTTGATTGTAGATACCTGTGCTGGTCCCGCCATGGGGTGTATCAATTTCTATGGTGGCAACCCGACACAAACTCAAGATGCACAGTGTATACTACTGATGCCCAGTGCCTGCTTTTTCCAGTCCAGAGTACGTGCATGCCCTACTCCGCCGGAACCTACACTGCTGCACCACCTGCCACTATTTTGACCGCTTAAAATCAGCCCAGTAATCGTGCCCCACCCTGCCTAGTTCAGGGCACCGTGATACATCTATGTGCGTTACTGCTAAAATGGGTCCCCGTTACTAGGGTTTCCTAATCAACATGTTATAACGGTTAAGTGTTTTCAAATTAACCTAGCCCCACCCATTTGTTTAATTAACATGTTGTATTGGTTAAGTGTTGCCTTAATTAACTTAACCCTACCATTCTTAGCAAGTCCGTTCCTTAGCTTTAATTCATTCATTAAAGCACCAACCTCTCATATTAGATCTATATTGTTGCAGTCGTTGGATATGCCGGGCGGTTCCGGGCATTCTTACACCGCAATTCAATCTAACCTCGGGTTTTTGGGCTTAATACGCTAACCTCTCACATTAGATCTATATTGTTGCGGTCGCTAGATGTGTCGGGCGGTTCCGGGCAATCTTACACCACAACTCAATCTAACCTCGGGTTAGGCATGTTCGTCTTTAACCAGTTTACATATTTGTCATATGTGTCCAACTTTAGGTCCTTTTATGTCAATATTCCCCAAGTGTAGTCAATACGAGTTTTATGCCACATTCACTTGTTATGCTCAAAATTTACTCAATTAAATTATACCCAATTTTCCTGCGTTATAATCGCACGTACAACGAGATTCAATCTAAGTTCCGAATGAACCTAGCATTCGTAAAAGAGAATAAAAAGGGAAAAATAGAGAAGAAGCATAAGAATTGACATAAGGAAAAATAGGCATGTGAAGGTGTACCCAATTCAAGAATCATATTTACAATAGGCATGTTATACAATAAGTGTGGGCAAGCTAAGCAATTTACACCATAGGTATAAAGATTAGATAGAATTGGACTTAAGAGAATCACTAATTTTTATGTACAACATGATAAGTTCCATTATATCAATCACAATCGTCTCATAGGTATAGGATGTACAACATGATAGGTTCCATCATATCAATCACAATAGTCTCATAGGCATGATAGGTTCCGTTATGTCAATCACAACAGTCTCATAGGCATGATAGGTTCCACTAAGTCAATCACAGCAATCTCATAGGCATAGGCAACTCAGATTTGACAAAAGGATAAGCATGAATTAGAATTAGGCATAGTTCTAAATCCGAGTATTACAGTCATGATTTCTATTAGGTGTTCAAATCGGAATAGTAACTGAACTTACTGAAAAAGAACGGATCTTGTATTCTGGGATCTGATTTCTGAATTTGTTATGCTTATACTTTGATGTAGACGTTTGATTCTCTAGTTTGGATTTGGTTTGGAGCTTTCTAACTTGATTTCCAGTTTGGAGAAGATGGAGGCTAGGCTAGCTTATGGATGTACAACATGACGGCTTCATAGAATGAGATTGTGAGGCTTAGGGTTAAGGTTTGAGGTGATTATATAGAAATTTAGGATTAATATGGGCCTTTATATCAACCTAGGATTTGTCAGAGCCGTCTAGTCCAAGAAAATGCATCATCAGGCTAATCAGAAGTCGCCACGTAGCCCGATGACTCAGAAAATCGTCACTGTCCAGATCAGTTCGTAGGTGTCGACCCTACAGGGGGGTCGACACCCATGTCGACACCCCTAGGTGGGGTCGACACCTATGTCAACACCCCTTGGGGGGGTCGACACCCCTGAGCGGGAAATTTCCCGCTTAGTTGTTTTCTGAGTTTTTGAATTTCGAACTGAATTGATTATTTAATTATTATTTTTAATTTAATTTCTGCTTACATTAGAAATCTTCAAACCTCCATAACTTCATCATACGGAGTCCGATTCACGCAAACTCGGACTCTATCTCAAGCAGAATTCCGAGACGAACGCAATGGTGTAACCCGTTTTACCCAATTCTTCTTTTAAAAATTAAATTTTCTTAGATTTGTTAATTTTAACATTCATAGAAAATATGGGGTGTTACATTCTCCCCTCCTTAAAGGATTTCGTCCCCGAAATCTCTAAGTTAAGAAGAATGTATCCTAACATCCAACATCCATCTACTCAACCATCAATCACAGGCATCCATTGTCCTTAAAAAGATTTCTAATGCTTTCATGATCATATGCATAGTGTGCGTATATGTCCTTATCTAGTGCAAAAATTAGGCGGTCTACTGATTCAGTTGACCTCCTTAATACGAATCATGTCAGTGCTATGAGTCCATCATGTGTGCAATTATTCCTAATCGTATTTTGTAACTTCTACATGAGTGCACAATCATTCATACAAATGCAACGTCCACATGATAACATATCAAGTTTCAATCCATATATAAATACATTTATGCATATGCAATATGAAAGTGACTGAGCCGATCTAGTACCTAGAGTGTATGTGTGTATATGCATCCACGAGCAACCACTTGTAACCATCAATCATAACATGTTTCAAATACATGTTTACATTCATTGGTTTCTACCTAAGGATCAAGGATAGGACCAAGGAGATATACTTAAGAGATAGATACAAGAATGCATAAACTTATGGAAAAAGAGATCAAGGATGTACCCTCAAAAAGAAAAGGGTAGGATGCGCGTATCTTGTCTTCAGTCTCCCAAGTCGTGTCTCCTTCAGCGTCACTCCACTGTACTTTAACTAGATTGACCTCACGATTGCGTAGCTTTTTGTAACGACCCGCATTTTTCAACGATATAATTAATTTATTTAAATAGTGAATTAGAGAATTTAAATGGTCGTTTAATTAAATAATATTGAATATTTAATTAAAATAAATAATAGAATAATATATTTAATTTCGAAATAGTCGGGATTAGTGAATTGACAATATAATGTGAACGGGACAATTCAAATTATTTAATACAGCTTAGAATTGAATTAGAAAAATGAATATATTTAAATAACGACAGTTTGAACGTACAATTATATTATAATTATAATCGAGCCTGAAATGGCGCGGCAGTTCGCTATTTGGCGATTTGAACTTCAATTGGATATACAGGGTCCGTTTTAAATCGGATTTCTGTGAAGCAAGAAACGTTAGGAGCTGGTGAAGTATATTTTTCTAGTGGAAGAGAAAAATGGGGATTTCGTCGTGTAGATTTTGAGTTATGTCCAAATCAAATTTTAGAAAAGTAGCTATGGAATTCCTTTATAATATAAGGATTTATATAAGGATTTAAATATAAATTAAATATCGATATAACTCTGATGATGAAATATCGAGTTAGAAATCCATAAAGGATTATTCTGGAGCTGTATGGTATTCCATTGTGAATATATACGATAATACTTATTTTTAAATATTAAATTTAATTGTTTTTAAATATATTTATATATTTAAAAGGTTTATTTAGGGCTTTAAAAATAGCCAGTTTTGCAAAGACCTCAGAATTCGATGAAACTAATTTTGTTGGATCCGCAATATTAAGTTATTGTTAGATTTCAATCTCCATGATTTTTGAAGTCAGTATGTGGCCGTATGGGATTTTAATGTGAAGAACAGTTGATATTTTGACCGTTAAAAATACGCTGTGTGGGCAAACGGAGTCGGAATTCGATGAAACCAGTTTCGTTGGGACCGTAATTCGAACTCTAGCTGCATGTCCAGTTTCGTGATTTTTGGGTATTGCATGTGATCATAGAAATTTTTAAGGTGATAAATAAAGTTATAAATCAAATAAATAGAAAGGATGAGTGGACAAGGATCCTCCAACAAGCCAAGTTATCCCCTATATAATGCCCTACACCATTCTAAACCTAACCATTTTCCATCGTTCCTCAGAAATCTTATATTCCTTCAATAAAGCAGTGAAGTTAAAAAATCAAAACAAATGGAAATAAAATTCCATAAATCATTGTGTGTGTATATATATATATATGGATTCACGATGGGAAGCTCTTCAACCGGATATGATTTTTATGTGCTTCGCACTTCATGCGACTACTGTAGTAACGTCGGCTAGGGTTTTACTTTCTGGTGAATTAAGGGTCTTATAATTTGTTTCAAGTTTGGATTTGAGGTGAGGGGTTGATTTCGAGTTTCTGGTGAAGTTTCTATGGAGTTCGAAGTGCATTTCTGTCGATGGTTTTCACGGTGGAAGCCAGGTCGTGGTTCAGATATTGAGCTCGAGTTGAGCATGGTTGGGTGGGTGTCGAAGAGAGTTGGATGGAGAGTGTGATGGTGTTGTCAGGATGATGAACGATGATGAAACGAGGTAGAAGGAGGCGGTGGAAAATCTTTGAATGGCATGATGAAGAACAGGAGGTCACGGCCTTTAATTTGGGGGAAGAAAGGTTGAAAACGGGTTGGGCTTTAAGATGGGTGGATGGGCCAAGTTATAAAAGGGGTGAGGCCTGGTTGTTATAGATTTAGTTTAATTTTAGTTTATATTATACGTATAACTTGTAAAAAACATAACTACCTCATACGATATCAGAATCTGACAAAACAAGATCCGATGGGATCGTATGGACGGACACTACCCAATGGAACTGACTGGGAGTTGATTGGGCTCGTTACAATTTATAGCAAAATAAATTGTCCGTCTGAATCAAAGATGGTTATCGTTATTAACGATGATCATCCAATGTGAGTAAAACTCACCAACTCTAAATAGTTCTATTTTTATAACGTATATTTAGAACTGATAAATGATGACTGATTGCTGTGTGTTAACTATTTGGTTGGATTGCTTATGTATTGATTGAAATTAGAGATAACGATATATATATATATATAAATCGTTAATCGAATATTGATTATGTTTATCACAATATTTTATACTCGTGTTGTTTAACATCTGTGATGCAGGGAAACAGGTTGGAGGGACCCAACTGGGTTCCTCACTATATAAAATATTGTTTGTTTCATATATTGTGTTATACGATGTGATATGAAATCTGTTGATTATTTTTTATGTTGAACGATTCTGATCATTGTTATATGGTACGTTAAATACCATAAGGAATACTGGAATGTTAAAAAGGAGACTTTCAAATGTTATATTGGAAAGAAAGATTTATAAAATCAAAAGATTTTATAAAAAAAGAAATATTTATTTGTTAGATAAATATTTGTGGTAGGGAATAAAAAGGAAAACATTTGTAAAACATTTACAAATGGAATTGGAAAGAATTTATTTGTAAAAAAATTACAAACATATTAAATGGAAATATTTATTTAGAGAAATAAATAAAGTTAGAAAAGGAATATTTATTCAGAGAATAAATAGGATTAAAATAGAATATTTATTTAAGAAATAAATAGAAGTATAAAAGAGTTATTTATTTAGAGAATAAATAGTAATATAGAAAAGGAATATTTATTTTTTAAACAAATAGATTTAAAAAAAGAAATATTTATTTAGAAAATAAATAGAAAAGATAAAAGAAATAGTTATTGGTTAAATAAATAGAATTGAAAAGGGAATAGTTATTTGTTAAGTAAACAAATAGAAAGAGAAATATTTGTAAACCATTTACAAACAAATAGAATAAAGGATTATCTATTTAGGAAATAAATAGAATAAAGGATTTATTTATTTGGAAAATAAATAGAGGAGTTAATCGAATCGAGTTAATCGAAAGGAGTTAATCGAACAGAGTAAATCAAATAGAGTTAAGCAAAATTAGAAATTGACTAGAGATTAGTAAATTGAATTGTTTTCTAAGTGTCTATCTGATGTTGGTTTCGGCCTTCGGGATTAATACTTAGGGAATTGTTCTCATACTAGTTTACAGTCAAGGACTGATAGTTGTGGAAAGATAGTGATATGTAAATAAACAATGGAAATGTTTTCCAGTGTTAATAACATATATTTTCTAAACATAGAAAATAAGGAAATGTGAATATATATATATATGTTAAATGATGATTGATCGATATAATTTCCATCTGGAAATAATATCTTTGTTTGCACCCGTGTTTTTCTTTGATAGTTAAATCACAGACTATCAAAGTTTTGACCATTTTAACGTTGTTGTAACACCCCGCGAATTCTATAACTGTGAAATTCACAAATTAAAGTATAATTAATTTCAAATCAAAGAACTAAGGGAAACGGGATACGCCATTGCGTTCGTCTCGGAAAAATACGCGAAATAGAGTCCGAGTTTTCGAAAAACGGAGTCCGTATGAAGAAGATATGGCCTTCGGAAGTTTCTGAATTAAGTTTAAAATTCAAACAGAATAAAATAACTCAGAAAAATCAAGTTTAAATTCCAAAATGGGGCCCAATGGGCCAGGGCGGAAAAACACCCGCCTAAGGCACCCAGGTCGACTGGGCTGTCGACAGGGCTGTCGACAGGCATGTCGACCTGGTCCAGAGCCAGGTCGAACCCAGCCCAACCTGGCTGGCCTATTCTATGTTGGTCGATTTTCTGTAGTCTGCTTTGTCATTAGGGCTAGGTGGCAGGCTCTAATTGGTCTCTCCTTAGGATGAATGGCTACGATCAATCCAAGCAACATCAATGGTCCTAATCAGTTCATAACCCCTATAAAAAGGACCCTAGACTCAACCCTAATCTATTCATTCAAAAATAAGAACAAAGCCGCCATGTTGCTGAGGAACGACTAAGAGTAGCCACCAATTGGAGAGAGGATTAGGAGACAAATTCTAAGGCATAAAGCAACTCAATCAAATCAAATCGCATCTTCAAATCCCTAAATTTGAGAATTCGCCACACCATTGTAAGTAGAGTATTATTTTGGTATGAACAAATAACTGTGTTGGTTTGTATACTTGATTGTGGTGATAAATAATTCATAATTTGTGCGTTACTATGATCCTTGTCGATTTGGAATATTTTATACGTTTGGATATTCTCGAATTATGTTATTCAATTATGAAAAACTACATGCGGTAGTTTTATGCAAGTATACGTTTGGAATATTCGCAAATTATGTAATCCATATTGAAGCTACATGTATGTAGTTGATTAATTGAAATTCATGCAAGTTTGGGGTTTTGCTACTATGCCATCATGATGTATATTTTTGTACATAAATCATTTTGTACGTAATTGGAACAAGTTTTGGTTGTTATAGTTCATATGAAACTATGTTGAAATTTTGGCACCATGATTTATGTATTAAGACATGCTTTTGTACTAGAAAACCTATTTGCAAACTTATGAATATGACTAGGCTATGATTGATTTTGGCATAATTGAAATCCATGTTAAGTCTATATTGTTTACAAGAATTATATGATGACATATGTGGTACATAGCTAGGTTAGATTCAAAATCCCTTTTTGCAAGTTTGCATAACTAAAGTAAAAATCATGATTTCATGTTAGAAATATTTATGCCATGGTTATGTGAACAAATTTAACTATACTTTTGTATTAGTCACAAAAGTAGACACCTTTGTAAACATGAAGTAGTCTTGTGAACATGATTTGCTTATGTTTGACATTATGCCTGAATAGAAATATAGGTTTATGTTGTAGTTAAGCCTATGTGTCGATAGTGATATTCTTAACTTAACTACAAGTTTACATGGTTTGATTCATGTCACTTATGCTTTATGACCAAAGTATATGTCACTACTATGCAAGTACACCAGTTTCTATTTTGTATTTCCAACGTCATATTGCAAGTTCATGCGTTCACATTCCCCTTTTCGTGTATGTAATCACGCTTTAAGCCTCCCCTTTTCGCATGGCTAAGTTGGGCTTTAAAAGGCTAAGCCCAACATATATATAATAAACGGACGTGTTAAACGGGGGAAAATAACGTTGGGTTAAAATTACTAATGAATGAAAATATAAAATAGAAGGGCCCAAATTCAAGTATGGGTTGGGCCCATGATTGGTGTAACCTTTACACCATTAACTTAATAATGGGCCGCAAATATTTACATATAAGAAAATAAAGAAGAAAGACAAAACATACGATGTGTTTAACCCGAGGTTGGATTGAGTTGTGATGTAAACCTGCCCGGAACCGCCCGGCTGTCCAGTAGTCACAACAATACCTATCCAATGTGGGAGGTTAAACATGGAGCCCAATAAGGACCCGAGGTTAGACTGAGTTGTGGCGTAAGACTGCCCGGAACCAACCGGCAACAGGCAGCCACAACAATACCTGTCTAATGTGAGAGGTCAAGGCTTTAATAAGACAATTAAGGCTGAGACAGGATTGTTAGGATTAAGTGAACTAAAGACTTAATCAAAATGGAACATGCTAAACTAAACGGACTGGTGGGGGTTAGGTTAGAAAACACTTAACCAACTTAGCATGTTGGCTAGAGATAGAAAACCTAGTAACGGGGGGACCCTTTTCAGCAGTAACCCTAAAAGGTGTATCAGGATACCCTGAAACTAGGCAGGGTGGGGCACGATTACTGGGCTGATTGTAAGAGGTCAAATCGACGGCGGTGGTGTAGCAGTGTAGGTTCTAACGGGGTGCGGGCGTGCACACACTCCGGCGCAGAAAAATAAAGCACTGGGCACCAGTAGCATACCTGTGCATTCTAAGGTTGTGTCGGGCCGCCGCCATGGGACTTGATACACCCCATGGTGGGACCAGCATAGGTAACTACAACATCGGGGGCCGTAAGACACATGTAACTATGCGAGTAGGAGCCGATCATCATAGAACGGATCACATCACCCTGATTATGGGGTGCCAGTTGGAAACTAGTTTATATGGGTTCAGAGATTAACATGGGGTATGATAGTATATTCGACCCTAGACAATTTAACCAAGTTTATAGTGCTTTCCCACTTCTTGTTTATACTTATCATACCCAGTTCTTTATTCATAGACAGAATAGTACTAGACTTACTCAGGCTTTATGTCTGACTCTACTTTTCTTTCGTCTTCTTTTCTTCCGTTCCCCCCCCCCCCAGGTCCACAGGGAGGGAACACTGCAGCTTGACCAGCCTTAACATCCAGCTTGAAGAAGAGAAATGTATTGCTTGGACCTTTTCGTTTGAACTATGGCTTTGGACAACCACTATGGGGCCTTTGCAGTTTATCTATGTTTTATTTATGCTTCTTTAAATAATGTAATCAAGACAGATTATGAAAGTGTTATGTTTTTGGAAAAGATGTAAGACAATTATGGTGATGTTGTTGTAGCATGTATTTGCTTTTATGAAATAAAAGTTTGTTGTTTTTCCGCTGTTTACAAATATGTGTTCTTATATCTGTCTTGTATATCTGTGACTTATACTTATAAACCTCCACCAAAATTAGGGCATTCCCTTTGAGAGTGACCCTAACGGAGGTGGGGTGTTTCACTTGGTATCAGAGCATAGGTTTACCAGATAAGATAAAAAGTTTTGAAAAATTATTTTCAAAAAGGAAATTTAAAGAAGCATTTTTAAAAGAAAAATATTATTTTTATTTTGAAAAGGCAAAGTCCACTCCCCAAAGCCATAGGTACTATCTCTTATCCTTCGTTTTGAATCTATCCTTTTTGTTTCAGCATGTCCGAAGATCTTAACTTGCCGGAATGGGTGCCAATACCTGGTTGGTTTAGACGGTTCTTAGAAGCAAGAGCCACTCGGCCAGGTCCTACCATTCCTCCTCCCCCAACTGCCGGAAATCATCCAGCTGCAGCGGCACCTTTTCCTCCACCTCCTCCACGGGGAAACACTTTTGCTAAGATATGTAAAGATTTTAAAGCTATGAGAGGAAGGGATTTCCATGGAACTGAGTCCTTCGTGGCAGCTAGAAATTGGCTGAAAGAAATGGAGGACCTATTCATCATCTTTGAGGTAGAAGATAGACAAAAAGTACAATTGGCAGTGTGGCTATTGAAGGGCGAGGCTTCCTACTGGTGGGAAGTCACTAATGCTGAAAGACCAGTGGAAACATGGGAGGACTTTAGGGCAAGGTTTGAGACTAAATTTCTCTCAGATGCGGAAAGAAGTTTGCAGTTGGAAAAATTCTTATTTCTTAAGCAAGAGGACAAGACAGTCAGAGAGTATGTGAATCAGTTCGATGAGCTGGCTAGATTTGGGCTTGACCTAGTCAATACCCCGCACAAAAAGGCTCTCCGTTTCGTCAAAGGGTTGAATGAGCCATTACACAGTTTGGCCATGACCCATATACCCATGGGAGCCACGTATGAAAGATTGGTGCAAATGGCATTGCTGAATGAAGAGGATAAGGGCAAGAAGGGGACAAAGGCAGAAAGCTCTCAAGGGAAGAAAGAGGGCTTGCAGCCTAAGAAGACAGACTTTAAGAAGGGCGGGAAAGGCAACAAAGAGAAGAGGAAGTGCAATTTCTGTGGCAAAGTGGGGCACTTAGTAAAGGACTGCCGGAAAAAGAAGGCCAAGGAGAATGGTGGGTGCTTTTCGTGCGGTGAGACAGGCCACAGGGCTAAGGACTGCCCAAAGAAACGAGGACAGGGGCAGAGGGCTGGATCCACCCCAGGGGCACAGGTCCATGTGCTGGAAGCACCACCTCTGCAACAGCGAGGTATAAATACTTCTGTAGAAAGTGTAGTTTATCTTTATGATCACCCCGTTCGCACTTTATTTGACTCTGGCGCATCACACTCCTTTATCTCGTCTGCTTTAGTAGAATCTCTGCACCTAAAAACTAGTATGGTAGAGGACCCCTTAATTGTTTCAAACCCAATTGGGGGCCCAGCTCATTTGTCTATGATCTGTTTGGGATTAAAAATTTCTATTCTAAGTGTAGAATTTCAATGTAGTGCCTTTGTTTTGGGCTTTTCGGGTTATGGTTTGATTTTGGGTATGGATTGGCTATCCAGTAATGGGGCCATCCTTGATTGTGAGAAAAGGGTTGTTAGGCTCCTAACCCAGCTCGGTAATACTTTGGAAATTTCTTGTAATCCCTCGTATGCGGTTATGCTTAGTTATCTTGAATCGCTAGATGCCTCTGTTGAAAATTTGCAATCAGTTAGAGTGGTCCGGGAATATCCGGATGTCTTCGAAGAGGTGAAGGGCTTGCCTCCGAAGCGGGAAATAGACTTCCGCATATATCTTGTAGATAATGCAAAGCCCGTTGCGTTACCCGTTAGACACATGGCTCCACGGGAAAGGAAAGAGCTCAGTAAACAGATTAAAGAGCTTCTAGAAAAGGGGTTCATTAGGAGAAGCATTTCAGAATGGGGCCCTCCAGTGGTGTTCGCTACAAAGGCGGATGGTTCACTCCGTCTATGTGTTGACTATAGGGAGCTCAACAAGCTAACGAAAAAGAATAGGCACCCTCTCCCTAGAATTGACGATTTGTTTGACCAGCTTGTAGGAGCGTCTGTTTTCTCCCAACTCGATTTAGCAACCGGTTTTCATCAGCTAAGGGTGGCTGAAGATAGCATCGATAAAACGGCATTCAGAACCCCAGACGGCTTCTTTGAATGGCTTGTCATGCCTTTCGGCTTGACAAATGCACCTGCTTACTTCGTGGACCTGATGAGTAGGGTATTTAGAGATTTCCTCAATAAATTCGTAGTAGTTTTCGTAGATGATATCCTTATCTTCTCAAAGAGTGAAGAGGAACATGCTCAGCACTTAAGGGCAATCATGGAAACTTTGTGAGTCCATCAACTAAAAGCCAAATTCTCCAAATGGCACTTTTGGAGAGAAGAGGTGAGGTTCCTTGGGCACATAGTATCCAAACAAGGGTTAGCAGTGGACCCTGCTAAGGTAGTGGCGGTACAGGATTGGAAGACACCAAGGAATGCAACTGAGGTCCGAAGTTTTCTAGGACTAGCAGGTTTCTATCGAAAGTTTATAAGGGATTTTGCGAAAATCTCAGCTCCGCTCACGAAATTGACCAAGAAGAATCTAGTGTTCAATTGGGACTTGGATTGCGAGTTTGCTTTCCAACGACTAAAAAGGGCTCTCACAACAGCCCCAGTTTTGACGCTGCCAGATGGGAGCAAGATGTTCACTGTTTATACGGATGCATGTGGGACAGGGCTAGGCGCCGTCTTAATGCAAGAAGGAAGGGTAGTGGCTTATGGCGGGAGGCAGTTGAAAGTGCACGAAAAGAACTACCCAACCCACGATCTTGAGTTAGCCGCCATCGTCTTTGCACTCAAGTCTTGGCGACACTATCTCCTAGGTGAGAAGTTCGAACTTTACACTGACCATAAATCATTGAAATATCTTTTCTCGCAGAAGGATCTTAACTTGAGGCAACAAAGATGGATGGAGTTTCTTGCCTCGTACGATTTCGAAATCTCCTACACTCCGGGCAAAGGCAACGTAGTGGCAGACGCGTTGAGCCGAAAGAAATTGACCCTAAGCCCGTTGTTTGTTGAAAGACAAAGCCTAGAGTTTATAGCCAGCTTCGACTTTAGGCCTTCCTCCGATTTCGTACCAGGCTTGCTAGCATCTCTCGAAGTGCGCCCAACTTTAGTGGATTCAGTAGGGACAGCACAACACGAAGACCCTCAGCTTGTGGAAACAATTGATAGGCTAATTAGGGGTGAGACTTCAAGTCACCTCAACAGATACTCCATCGACGATAAGGGTTTGCTAAGGCGAGACGGAAGACTATGCGTCCCACAGACAAAAGATGTAGTAAAGAAGGTTCTCGAGGAAGCACATCACTCCAGGATGACGATACATCCAGGCGGAGATAAAATGTACAAAGATATAAAAAGGACTTTCTTCTGGAACGGCATGAAAAAGGACGTGGCATAATTCGTTTCTAAGTGCATGGTGTGCCAACAGGTTAAGGTGGAACAGAAAAAGCCTGGCGGACTGCTACATCCTCTGGAGGTCCCGCAGTGGAAGTGGGATAGCATCTCAATGGACTTCATCGATGGGCTGCCTAGGTCTAGGAGAGGCAACTCTAGCATTTGGGTAATAGTGGATAGGCTTACTAAAAGCGCCCACTTTTTACCTGTCAAAAGTAAAAGAACTGCCTCATCCCTAGCATCACTTTACCTCAAGGAAATCGTTCGACTCCATGGAATACCATCTAGCATTGTTAGTGACCGAGACCCCATCTTCACCAGTGAGTTTTGGCGGAGTCTGCAAGAAGCAGTAGGAACGCAGTTATGCTTAAGCACAGCCTATCATCCCCAAACCGACGGCCAAACAGAGAGAGTGAACAGAGTTTTGGAAGACCTTTTAAGGCTATGCGTCCTTGACTTCGGAGGGACATGGGAAGACCACCTTCCTTTGGTGGAATTTGCCTACAACAACAGCTATCAAGCAACCATCGGAATGGCGCCCTTCGAAGCTTTATATGGAAGACCGTGCCGATCGCCCACTTGTTGGTGGGAGTCTACTGATAAGCTCATACTTGGACCAGATATGATCCGAGAGACTTCAGAGAAAGTAGACTTAATACGAAGAAGGATGAAGACGGCCCAAGACAGACAAAAGTCCTATGCCGACAAGAGAAGGACCGACCTTGAATTCGAGGTTGGAGACAGAGTTTTTCTCAAGGTATCACCACTAAGAAACGTTGTTCGTTTTGGAACCACAGGAAAGCTAGCACCATGGTTCGTAGGGCCATTCCCTATCATCGAGAAAATTGGGAAAATGGCCTATAGATTAGAGCTACCTGAGAAGTTGGCTGGAGTCCACAACGTTTTTCACGTTTCACACCTCCGAAAATGTCTACATGAGTCTGCTGAAGTGGTAGAGCCAAATATCCTCGAAGAGGCCGAAGTGGAACGCGAAGCAACCATAAGGAAAGTTCCAACCCGCATATTAGGAACGGAAGTGAAGAAGCTACGCAACCGTGAAGTCAAGCTCGTCAAAGTTCAGTGGAGCGACGCCGAGGGAGACGCGACTTGGGAAACTGAAGCTAGAATACGCACTGCCTACCCTTTTCTGTTCGAGGGTACATCTTTGATCTTTCCTTTTCCTTAAGTTGCGCTTTTATCTATCTTTTTAGGCATATTTCCTCGACCTTATCTTTTAGGTAGAAACCCTTTGGATGGAAACATGTAATTGAAACATGTTATGGATGATGGTTGCAAGTGGTTGCAAGTGATTGCTAGTGGTTGCTCGTGGTTGCATATACACACACAATCTAGGGTTTAGATCGGCTCAGTCACTTCATATTGCATATGCATATATGTTTGCATTCGTATATGGTTGAACTATAATGTGTTGTCATATGGATGTTGCATTTGTATGAATGATTGTGCACTCATGTAGAACCATGAATAGGAAAATTTGCATACATAATGGATTCATGGCACTTACATAATTCGCATTAAGGAGGTCAACTGAATCAGTAGACCGCCTGATTTTGCATTAGATAAGTACATGTACACACACACTTCGCATATGATCATGAAGCATTAGAAGTCTTTTAAAGACAATGGATGCTCGTGTTTGTTGGATGAGTAGATGGATGATTGGATGTTAGGATATACATTCCTCCTAACTTGAAGATTTCGGGGACGAAATCCTTTTAAGTGGGGGAGAATGTAACACCCCGCGAATTCTATAACTGTGAAATTCACAAATTAAAGTATAATTAATTTCAAATCAAAGAACTAAGGGAAACGGGATACGCCATTGCGTTCGTCTCGGAAAAATACGCGAAATAGAGTCCGAGTTTTCGAAAAACGGAGTCCGTATGAAGAAGATATGGCCTTCGGAAGTTTCTGAATTAAGTTTAAAATTCAAACAGAATAAAATAACTCAGAAAAATCAAGTTTAAATTCCAAAATGGGGCCCAATGGGCCAGGGCGGAAAAACACCCGCCTAAGGCACCCAGGTCGACTGGGCTGTCGACCTGGTCTAGCCAGGTCGACAGGGCTGTCGACAGGGCTGTCGACAGGCATGTCGACCTGGTCCAGAGCCAGGTCGAACCCAGCCCAACCTGGCTGGCCTATTCTATGTTGGTCGATTTTCTGTAGTTTGCTTTGTCATTAGGGCTAGGTGGCAGGCTCTAATTGGTCTCTCCTTAGGATGAATGGCTACGATCAATCCAAGCAACATCAATGGTCCTAATCAGTTCACAACCCCTATAAAAAGGACCCTAGACTCAACCCTAATCTATTCATTCAAAAATAAGAACAAAGTCGCCATGTTGCTGAGGAACGACTAAGAGTAGCCACCAATTGGAGAGAGGATTAGGAGACAAATTCTAAGGCATAAAGCAACTCAATCAAATCAAATCGCATCTTCAAATACCTAAATTTGAGAATTCGCCACACCATTGTAAGTAGAGTATTATTTTGGTATGAACAAATAACTGTGTTGGTTTGTATACTTGATTGTGGTGATAAATAATTCATAATTTGTGCGTTACTATGATCCTTATCGATTTGGAATATTGTATACGTTTGGATATTCTCGAATTATGTTATTCAATTATGAAAAACTACATGCGGTAGTTTTATGCAAGTATACGTTTGGAATATTCGCAAATTATGTAATCCATATTGAAGCTAAATGTATGTAGTTGATTAATTGAAATTCATGCAAGTTTGGGGTTTTGCTACTATGCCATCATGATGTATATTTTTGTACATAAATCATTTTGTACGTAATTGGAACAAGTTTGTTTGTTATAGTTCATATGAAACTATGTTGAAATTTTGGCACCATGATTTATGTATTAAGACATGCTTTTGTACTAGAAAACCTATTTGCAAACTTATGAATATGACTAGGCTATGATTGATTTTGGCATAATTGAAATCCATGTTAAGTCTATATTGTTTACAAGAATTATATGATGACATATGTGGTACATAGCTAGGTTAGATTCAAAATCCCTTTTTGCAAGTTTGCATGACTAAAGTAAAAATCATGATTTCATGTTAGAAATATTTATGCCATGGTTATGTGAACAAATTTAACTATACTTTTGTATTAGTCACAAAAGTAGACACCTTTGTAAACATGAAGTAGTCTTGTGAACATGATTTGCTTATGTTTGACATTATGCCTGAATAGAAATATAGGTTTATGTTGTAGTTAAGCCTATGTGTCGATAGTGATATTCTTAACTTAACTACAAGTTTACATGGTTTGATTCATGTCACTTATGCTTTATGACCAAAGTATATGTCACTACTATGCAAGTACACCAGTTTCTATTTTGTATTTCCAACGTCATATTGCAAGTTCATTCGTTCACATTCCCATTTTCGTGTATGTAATCACGCTTTAAGCCTCCCCTTTTCGCATGGCTAAGTTGGGCTTTAAAAGGCTAAGCCCAACATATATATAATAAACGGACGTGTTAAACGGGGGAAAATAACGTTGGGTTAAAATTACTAATGAATGAAAATATAAAATAGAAGGGCCCAAATTCAAGTATGGGTTGGGCCCATGATTGGTGTAACCTTTACACCATTAACTTAATAATGGGCCGCAAATATTTACATATAAGAAAATAAAGAAGAAAGACAAAACATACGATGTGTATAACCCGAGGTTGGATTGAGTTGTGATGTAAACCTGCCCGGAACCGCTCGGCTGTCCAGTAGTCACAACAATACCTATCCAATGTGGGAGGTTAAACATGGAGCCCAATAAGGACCCGAGGTTAGACTGAGTTGTGGCGTAAGACTGCCCGGAACCAACTGGCAACAGGCAGCCACAACAATACCTGTCTAATGTGAGAGGTCAAGGCTTTAATAAGACAATTAAGGCTGAGACAGGATTGTTAGGATTAAGTGAACTAAAGACTTAATCAAAATGGAACATGCTAAACTAAACGGACTGGTGGGGGTTAGGTTAGAAAACACTTAACCAACTTAGCATGTTGGCTAGAGATAGAAAACCTAGTAACGGGGGGACCCTTTTCAGCAGTAACCCTAAAAGGTGTATCAGGATACCCTGAAACTAGGCAGGGTGGGGCACGATTACTGGGTTGATTGTAAGAGGTCAAATCGACGGCGGTGGTGTAGCAGTGTAGGTTCTAACGGGGTGCGGGCGTGCACACACTCCGGCGCAGAAAAATAAAGCACTGGGCACCAGTAGCATACCTGTGCATTCTAAGGTTGTGTCGGGCCGCCGCCATGGGACTTGATACACCCCATGGTGGGACCAGCATAGGTAACTACAACATCGGGGGCCGTAAGACACATGTAACTATGCGAGTAGGAGCCGATCATCATAGAACGGATCACATCACCCTGATTATGGGGTGCCAGTTGGAAACTAGTTTATATGGATTCAGAGATTAACATGGGGTACGATAGTATATTCGACCCTAGACAATTTAACCAAGTTTATAGTGCTTTCCCACTTCTTGTTTATACTTATCATACCCAGTTCTTTATTCATAGACAGAATAGTACTAGACTTACTCAGGCTTTATGTCTGACTCTACTTTTCTTTCGTCTTCTTTTCTTCCGTTCCCCCCCCCCCCCCCCAGGTCCACAGGGAGGGAACACTGCAGCTTGACCAGCCTTAACATCCAGCTTGAAGAAGAGAATTGTATTGCTTGGACCTTTTCGTTTGAACTATGGCTTTGGACAACCACTATGGGGCCTTTGCAGTTTATCTATGTTTTATTTATGCTTCTTTAAATAATGTAATCAAGACAGATTATGAAAGTGTTATGTTTTTGGAAAAGATGTAAGACAATTATGGTGATGTTGTTGTAGCATGTATTTGCTTTTATGAAATAAAAGTTTGTTGTTTTTCTGCTGTTTACAAATATGTGTTCTTATATCTGTCTTGTATATCTGTGACTTATACTTATAAACCTCCACCAAAATTAGGGCATTCCCTTTGAGAGTGACCCTAACGGAGGTGGGGTGTTTCAGTTGTTAATATGGAGTGACCGGTTGGATTATTATCCAAAGAACCACTCCGTATTGGCATAAGCGTTGCGAATCAAGTATGCTGAATATATTGAAGACGAAGTAAAGTGCAAGGGTTGTTTTATAAATCTTAGTTAAAGATTGCCTAAGATGGTTGTACTGAATAGTGCCTTCGGTTTGTCCAGTCCCAGGACGACCTGTATGGAAGAATGTCTAACAGAGTCTATTTAATAGATCGCGTAAGTTGATCTCTTCAAACGTACGTACGTTTGGTGGCGGAGTAATTCGTTTCTCTTAGCTGTATACCCGTTGTATTTTTAGGGAAATCAATTTGTGATTTGGCGGGTATGACGATGTGACATTCAAAGTAAATAGATGTGTGATCTGTCAGAGATAAGCGTAGCTTCTAGCCTCACAACCCGGAAATGACAAAAATCGGGCAGGCAATATTGCTATGTAGGTCGCGCCTATTAGGGTGTATAATCACCTGATCTAGAGTTTCATTTACTTCTAAAAATCTATTGTTGATGCTATCCAATTCGGGAAACGATTGTTGATCCCAACCGTTGGTGATATACATTCGATACACTCAAGCGAAATGAGTGGTCGGTCATGTGTGGCCGGGTTGCAAGATGTTCTTGTTGAACCTAGTGTATTCCTCCCTAGAGGTATACTAGCGAAAGGTGGTTCCATACCTTGTCATAGTTGGAAATCCATTACCCAATACGTGCTTGCGGTTTGATTGTATACTATATATGTAGAACGTGAGATGAAAGCGTTTCTGCTAGATGATTATTATATTGTGGTTGATAGACATTATTATAATATCAAAAGGTTTTTGATATAAAGATAATTTGGATTCTCATATGGGAAAAACCCGTTCCGTTATACGGCGTGGTCTTATGAGATATCGTTTAATGGCTCAAATTGTTTTAAACTGTTTTACTCATACCAGTCCCATGACTGACACGGAGTTTATTTTGTTTTGTTTTCCCTAAACTCTTGGATGCCCAATTTTATACGGGCAGTCAAGTAGTCAGGATTTTACAGATATACTGGAAGAGCTTAGAGCTGGAGGCTTCATGATTATATAGCTATAGTTATTTCCGTTGTGTTGTACTCTGATAATGTTACTGTATACGTATACTGGTTTTATTTCTAGGATATGTTATCTATTATATGTTGTTCATTCCGCTGTGAGATTCGTGTTACTCTGATGTTGTGTTTTTTTCTTCTTCTTCTATTCTAAGTTTCTATCTTATCTTTCTCACCCTCTATATTCTTTCATTAACTACCGGTATTTTTTGATGTTTGGTTAGTCGTCATTGAGTTTATGTCGATAACCAAAGTCGCTAAAAACTGGGTCGTTACAGTTAGTATCAGAGCTTAAGGTTAAGTAATTTCCTTGGCTCTGTGGCGTGACTCGGTAGAGAAGGGGTTAGTAATACCCTAGATTGAGTTTGAGTGTATATATACGAGAGAACGTATTTGTATATGATATAAAAATAATTTTATATTGTGGAGATTTATTGGTTGAGTAGTTTATGAGTTCTGGTCAATCAGTTTGATCCACTGTATCGGTAGGAGTTTATAAACACTCGAATACGATGAACCGTCATGGTATGTTTTGAAAAGTGGGTAAATGAAATAGTTTTACCCAAATTAGATTTTGATATAAAGGATTTATTTTTGAAATGATTATAATATAATAGATGTGTTGGTCACTATTATAATCGAGTAAGATTATAAAAATGCAAAATGGTTATGTAAATAACCAATCAGAATTCGTATAAGTGTTATGAAATGAATTAAATCTGAATTTAAACCAGAAATTGAATTAAAACTCCGGAAAATTGGATAAGTTTTTGTAAATGGATTTGGATTAAAAATAAGGAAAATTTAAGATCCTGGGAGATTTTAAATTGTTTTACAAGCACTGTGAATGGTATTTCGAAATGGATTTCAAAATGAAAGTGTTTAGAAATGGATTTGAAAGTGATATAGTATTGAACTCACTTCAGTAGCTGGGAAATAACTCTGATGATGATGGCCACATCATCATTGTTCATTTTCGAGTTGTAAGTGACGGATTACTACCAAAGATTTTGTTTTTGAATTGTTTTGAGAAAAACAAGTCGGTTTGAATCCTAAAAAGGAAGTTTGATTTTTGAGAAAAACAAAGCTGTTTAAAACTCCCAGAAATAGATTGTGTAATTTAAAACGAATTTAAATAGGAATTTGTAGAAGTTAATAGAAATTGAATTCAAAATCAGTTAAGTGGTAACTGAAATTGAATTAGAATGATATCGAGACAAATTGGATTTGTGAGATTTGAATTTGAAATGTCATTGGATAATGGAGTTAAGAATTTGGAATCGAGAATGAAACTCGAGTTTGAAATGATATTTGACTTGGGTATAAGCAAGTGATTTGGATAAATGGATTGGATCGATATCGGTATTTGCAGAATTGGTAACAGATGCAAAGGACATAGTGATATGTCCGACAAAAAGGTACAAGTTTATATTTGGTATAAGCATGAGATTTATGAGCCGAATTGGCAAGCCGCTTGGCTGTTTGATTTTCTTTTGGGTTGGAGAAGGCCTAGAGAGGTGAGTTGGAGTTTGACCTATTGACCAGTACAAAGGAGGTGCTGGCGAAAATTTCGAAAATTTCGGGTGTTAGAATATTTTCAGCATTTTTGAAAATTTTAGTTGATAAGAATAAATTAATAATTTAATTAAAATTAAATTGGTTTAGTTAAAATTGAAGTTAAAGAATGAACAAATGATCTTTAACCCGTCAATAGGGTTTGTTTTCTATCTTAGCAATTTCGAGGACGAAATTATTTTAAGTGGGGAAGAATGTAACGACCCGCATTTTTTAGCGATATAATAATTTATTTAACTATTTAAATAGTGAATTAGAGAATTTAAATGGTCGGTTAATTAAATAATATTGAATATTTAATTAAAATAAATAATATAATAATATATTTAATTTCGAAACAGTCGGGATTAGAGAATTGACAATATAATGTGAACGGGGTAATTCAAATTATTTAATTCAGCTTAAAATTGAATTAGAAAAACGAATATATTTAAATAATGACAGTTTGAACATATAATTATATTATAATTATAATCGAGCCTGAAATGGCACGGCAGTTCGCTATTTGGCGATTTGAACTTCAACTGGATATACAGGGTCCGTTTTAAATCGGATTTCTGTGAAACAAGAAACATTAGGAGCTGGTGAAGTTTTTTTTTCTAGTGGACGAGAAAAATCGGGATTTCGTCGTGTAAATTTTGAGTTATGTCCAAATCAAATTTTAGAAAAGTCGTTATGGAATTCCTTTATAATATATAATGATTTATATAAGGATTTAAATATAAATTAAATATCGATATAACTCTGATGATGAAATATCGAGTTAGAAATCCATATAGGATTATTCTGGAGCTGTATGGTATTCCATTGTGAATATATACGATAATATTTATTTTTAAATATTATATTTAATTGTTTTTAAATATATTTATATATTTAAAAGGTTTATTTAGGGCTTTAAAAATAGCCAGTTTTGCAAACAACCTCAGAATTCGACGAAACTAATTTTGTTGGATCCGCAATATTAAATTATTGTTAGATTTCAATCTCCGTGATTTTGGAAGTCAGTATTTGGCCGTACGGGATTATAATGTGAAGAGCAGTCGATATTTTGACCATTAAAAATACGCTGTGTGGGCAAACGGAGTCGGAATTCGACGAAACTAGTTTCGTTGGGACCGTAATGTCGAACTCTAGCTACATGTCCAGTTTCATGATTTTTGGGTATCGCATGTGATCATAGAAATTTTTAAGGTGATAAATAAAGATAGAAATCAAATAAATAGAAAGGATGAGTGGACAAGGATCCTCCAACAAGCCAAGTTATCCCCTATATAATACCCTCCATTATAAACCTAACCATTTTCCATCGTTCCTCAGAAAAACCGCCGTCATTTTTCTTATATTCCTTCAACAAAACAGTGAAGTTAAAAAATCGAAACAAATGGAAATAAAATTCCATAAATCATTGTATATATATATATATATATATTTGGATTCACGATGGGAAGCTCTTCAACCGGATATGATTTTTATGTGCTTCGCACTTCATGCGACTACTGTAGTAACGTCGGCTAGGGTTTTACTTTCTGGTGAATTAAGGGTCTTATAATTTGTTTCAAGTTTGGATTAGAGGTGAGGGGTTGATTTCGAGTTTCTGGTGAAGTTTCGGTGGAGTTCGAAGTGTATTTCTGTCGACGGTTTTCACGATGGAAGCAAGGTCGCGATTCAAATGTTGAGCTCGAGTTGAGCATGGTTGGGTGGGTGTCGAAGAGAGTTGGATGGAGAGTGTGATGGTGTTGTCAGCTTGATGAACGATGATGAAACGAGGTAGAAGGAGGCGGTGGAAAATCTTTGAATGGCATGATGAAGAACAGGAGGTCACGGCCTTTAATTTGGGGGAAGAAAGGTTGAAAAAGGGTTGGGCTTTAAGATGGGTGGATGGGCCAAGTTATAAAAGGGGTGAGGCCTGGTTGTTATAGATTTAGTTTAATTTTAGTTTATATTATACGTATAACTTGTAAAAATCATAACTACCTCATACGATATCAGAATCTGACAAAACAAGATCCGATGGGATCGTATGGACAGACACTACCCAATGGAACTGACTGGGAGTGGATTAGGGCTCGTTACAATTTATAGCAAAATAAATTGTCCGTCTGAATCAAAGATGGTTATCGTTATTAACGATGATCGTCCAATATGAGTAAAACTCACCAACTCTAAACAGTTCTATTTTTATAACTTATATTTAGAACCGATAAATGATGACTGATTGCTGTGTGTTAACTATTTGGTTGGATTGCTTATGTATTGATTGAAATTAGAGATAAAGATATATATATATATAAATCGTTAATCGAATATTGATTCTGTTTATCAGAATATTTTATACTCGTGTTGTTTAACATCTGTGATGCAGGGAAACAGGTTGGAGGGACCCAACTGGGTTCCTCACTATATAAAATATTGTTTGTTTCATATATTGTGTTATACGATGTGATATGAAATCTGTTGATGATTTTTTATGTTGAATGATTCTGATCATTGTTATATGGTACGTTAAATACCATAAGGAATACTGGAATGTTAAAAAGGAGATTTTCAAATGTTATATTGGAAAGAAAGATTTATAAAATCAAAAGATTTTATAAAAAAAAAGAAATATTTATTTGTTAAATAAATATTTGTGGAAGGGAATAAAAGGAAAACATTTGTAAAACATTTACAAATGGAATTGGAAAGAAATTATTTGTAAAACATTTACAAACAGATTAAATGGAAATATATATTTAGGGAAATAAATAAAGTTAGAAAAGGAATATTTAAATAGGATTAAAATAGAATATTTATTTAAGAAATAAATAGAAGTATAAAAGAGTTATTTATTTAGAGAACAAATAGAAAGATAGAAAAGGAATATTTATTTGTTAAACAAATAGAATTCAAAAAAGAAATATTTATTTAGAAAATAAATAGAAAAGATAAAAGAAATAATTATTGGTTAAATAAATAGAATTGAAAAGGGAATAGTTATTTGTTAAGTAAACAAATAGAAAGAGAAATATTTGTAAACCATTTACAAATAAATAGAATACAGGATTATCTATTTAGAAAATAAATAGAATAAAGGATTTATTTATTTGGAAAATAAATAGAGGAGTTAATCGAATCGAGTTAATCGAAAGGAGTTAATCGAACAGAGTAAATCAAATAGAGTTAAGCAAAATTAGAAACTGACTAGAGATTAGTAAATTGAATGGTTTTCTAAGTGTCTATCTGATGTTGGTTTCGGCCTTCGGGATTAATACTTAGGGAATTGTTCTCATACTAGTTTATAGTCAGGGACAGATAGTTGTGGAATGATAGTGATATGTAAATAGACAATGGAAATGTTTTCCAGTGTTAATAACATATATTATCCAAACATAGAAAATAAGGAAATGTGAATATATTTATATATATATATATGTTAAATGATGATTGATCGATATAATTTCCATCTGCAAATAATATCGTTGTTCGCACACGTGTTTTTCTTTGATAGTTAAATCACAGACTATCAAAGTTTTGACCATTTTAACGTTGTTAATATGGACAGACCGGTTGGATTATTATCCAAAGAACCACTCCGTATTGACATAAGCGTTGCGAATCAAGTATGCTGAATATATTGAAGACAAAGTAAAGTGCAAGGGCTGTTGTATAAATCTTAGGTAAAGATTTCCTAAGATGGTTGTACTGAATAGTGCCTTCGGTTTTTCCAGTCCCAGGACGACCTTTATGGAAGAATGTCTGACAGAGTATATTTAATAGATCGCGTAAGTTGATCTCTTCAAACGTACGTACGTTTGGTGGCGGAGGAATTCGTTTCTCTTAGCTGTATACCCGTTGTAGTTTTGGGGAAATCAATTTGTGATTTGGCGGGTATGACGATGTGACATTCAAAGTAAATAGATGTGTGATATGTCAGAGATAAGCGTAGCTTCTAGCCTCACAACCAGGAAATGACAAAAATCGGGCAGGCAGTATGGCTATGTAGGTCGCACCTATTAGGGTGTATATTCACCTGATCTAGATTTTCATTTACTTCTAAAATTCTATTGTTGATGCTGTCCCATTTGGGAAACGGTTATTGATCCCAACCGTTGGTGATATACATTCGATACACTCAAGCGAAATGAGTGGTCGGTCATGTGTGGCCGGGTTGCAAGATGTTCTTGTTGAACCCAGTGTATTCCTCTCTAGAGGTACACTAGCGAAAGGTGGTTCCATACCTTGTCATAGTTGGAAATCCATTACCCAATACGTGCTTGCGGTTTTGATTGTATACTATATATGTAGAACGTGAGATGAAAGCGTTTCTGCTTGATAATTATTATATTGTGGTTGATAGACATTATTATAATATCAAAAGGTTTTTGATATAAAGATAATTTGGATTCTCATAAGGGAAAAACCCGTTCCGTTATATGGCATGGTCTTATGAGATATCGTTTAATGGCTCAAACTGTTTTAAACTGTTTTACTCATACCAGTCTCATGACTGACCCGGAGTTTATTTTGTTTTTTTTCCTAAACTCTTGGGTGCCCAATTTTATAAGGGCAGTCAAGTAGTCAGGATTTTACAGATTTACTGGAAGAGCTTGGACCAGGAGGCTTCAGGATTATATAGCTATAATTATTTTTGTTGTGTTGTAAGTGTTGTACTCTGATAATGTTACTGTATACATATACTGATTTTATTTCAAGGATATGTTATCTATTATATGTTGTTCGTTCCGCTGTGAGATCCGTGTTACTCTGATGTTGTGTTTTGTTCTTCTTCTTCTATTCTAAGTTTCTATCTTATCTTTCTCACCCTCTATAATCTTTCATTAACTAGCAGTATTTTTCGATGTTTGGTTAGTCGTCATTGAGTTTATGTCGATAACCAAAGTCGCTAAAAACCGGGTTGTTACACTTTTTAACTTCTGTACCCAAGATACGAGTTGGAACTCTTCTCACCGTCGCTTCTCGCTCCACTTGTACTTCCTCTAGTATGCTCAGCTCCATAACTTCCGCGGACTCATGTAAGCACTTCCGTAGATGAGAGACATGAAAAACATTATGAACTCCAGCCAATATTTCGGGCAGCTCTACTTTATAAGCCATCTTCCAATCCTCTCAATGATAGGAAATGGCCCTACAAATCTTGGTGCCAATTTCCCTACGGATCCAAAGCGAACTACATTCTTCAAAGGAGATACTTTTAGAAAAACTCTGTCTCCAACCTCAAACTCGAGGTCGGTCCTTCTTTTATCCGCGTAGGACATCTGTCTATCTTGTGCGGTCTTCATTTGTCTTCGTATAAAGTCCAACTTCTTTGAAGTTTCTCTGATCATGTTAGGCCCAAGTACGAGATTATCTGTAGACTCCCACCAACAAGTTGGTGATCGGCATGGTCTTCCATATAAAGCCTCAAAGGGTGCCATGCCTATGGTGGTTTGGTAGCTATTGTTGTAGGTGAACTCCACCAATGGAAGATGATCCTCCCATGTTCCTCGAAAATCAAGAATGCACAATCTCAAAAGATCTTTTAATGCTCTGTTCACCCTTTCCGTCTGACCATCGGTTTGAGGGTGATAGGCAGTGCTTAAACATAGCTGTGTACCTACAGCCTCTTGCAAACTCTTCCACAACTCGCTCATAAAGATAGGATCTCGATCACTTACTATGCTAGAGGGTATCCCATGCAGTTGAACCACCTCTTTAAGATAAATGGATGCTAACGATGAGGCAGTCCTCCTACTCTTAACAGGTATAAAGTGAGCGCTTTTAGTGAGCCTGTCAACTATTACCCAAATACTGGTATTGCCCCCTTCTTGACCTAGGCAACCCATCAATAAAGTCCATCGAAATGCTATCCCATTTCAATTGTGGGACCTCTAGAGGATGAAGCAGACCACCAAGATTCTTCTGCTGTGCCTTTACTTGCTGGCATATCAAGCATTTAGAGACAAACTCGGCTACATCCTTCTTCATGCCATTCCAGAAGAAAATCCTTTTTTGTCTTTATACATCTTGTCCCCACCTGGGTGTATGGTCAACTTAGAATGGTGTGCTTCTTCGAGAACGGTTTTCACCAAACCCCTTGCTTATGGGATGCATAGTCTTCCGTCCTGTCTCAACCAACCCTTGTCATCGATGGAGTATCTATTGAGGTGACTAGAAGTCTCACCTCTAATTAGCTTATCCATCACATCAACTAGCTGAGCGTCTTCACGTTGAACGGTTCCTATTGAGTCCAAAAGAGTAGGCCGCACCTCTAGCGATGCTAACAAACCAGGTACAAATTCAAAGGAGGGTCTAAAGTCAAAGTTTGCTATGTACTCCAAGCTTTGCCTTTCTACAAAGAGAGGACTTAAGGTCAGCTTTTTCATACTTAAGGCGTCTGCTACCACACTGCCCTTGCCAGGGGTATAAGCAATCTCAAAATCGTATGAGGCAAGAAATTCCATCCACCTTTGTTGTCCTAAGTTAAGATCTTTCTGTGAGAAAAGGTACTTTAATGAGTTATGGTCAGTAAACAATTCAAACCTTT
The DNA here is from genome assembly GCA_030737875.1 of Allium sativum. Lineage (NCBI taxonomy): Eukaryota > Viridiplantae > Streptophyta > Magnoliopsida > Asparagales > Amaryllidaceae > Allium > Allium sativum. Next base: position 606,871,655 of record CM060926.1, on the reverse strand, counting down.
CTCCTAGTAGGTAATGACGCCATGACTTAAGAGCGAAAACAAAGGCACCTAGTTCTAAATCATGAGTTGGGTAGTTCTTCTCATGTACCTTCAACTACCTTCCCCCATAACAAACTACTTTGCCCTCTTGCATCAAGACAGCGCCCAATCTTGTACTGCATGCCTCTGTGTATACTGTAAACTTCTTACTCCCATCAGGCAATGTCAGAACCAGGGTCGTTGCCAGAGCCGTTTTCATTCATTGGAAAGCAACATCACAATCCAAATCCCAGGCAAAAGTTAGGTTCTTCTTCGTCAACCTAGTAAGTGGGGCTGAGATCTTCGCAAAGTCCTTAATGAACTTTCTGTAATAGCCCGCTAGTCCGAGAAAACTTCATACTTCGGTTGCATTCCGTGGAATCTTCCAATCTTGCACCACAACTACTTTTGCGGGATCCACAGCTATCCCCTCTTTGGACACCACATGTCCAAGAAACCTTACTTCTTCTCTCCAAAAATGGCATTTGGAGAATTTTGCTTTCAGCCGATGTGCTCGAGGAGTATCCATAACTTCCCTTAAATGCAAAGCATGTTCTTCCTCACTTTTTAAGAAAATCAAAATGTCGTCCACGAAGACCACTACAAATTTATTAAGGAACTCTCTGAACACCCTACTCATCAAGTCTACGAAATAGGCGGGTGCGTTTGTCAAGCCGAAAGGCATGACAAGCCATTCGAAGAAACCATCCGGGGTCATGAAAGCAGTCTTATCTATGCTGTCTTCAGCCACTCTTAGCTGATGAAATCTGGTGGCCAGATCTAGCTGGGAGAAAACCGAGGCACCTGCGAGCTGGTTGAACAAGTCGTCTATTCTAGGAAGCGGGTGCCTATTTTTCTTGGTCAGCTTGTTTAGCTCCCTATAGTCCACGCACAGGCGAAGTGAACCATCCGCTTTGGTCGCAAACACCACTGAAGCACCCCATTCAGAAATACTCTGCCTTATGAACCCCTTTTCAAGCAACCCTTTAACTTGCTTAATGAGCTCTTTCCTTTGAGCCATGTGTCTAACGGGTAAAGCAACAGGTTTTGCATTATCAACAAGGTATATGCGGAAGTCTATTTCTCGCTTCGGAGGTAAACCCTTCACCTCTTCAAAGACATCCGAGTATTCACAGACTACTCTAACAGATTGCAAGTTTTCAACAGATGCATCAAGAGATTCTAGATAGCTAAGCATAACAAAATTCATGGGATTACAAGAGATTTCGAGAGTGTTACCGAGGTGAGTCATAAGTCTAACCACTCTCCTTTCACAATCGAGGATGGCACCATTACTAGATAACCAATCCATGCCTAGAATCAACCCATAGCCCGTGAAACCCAAAACATAAGCATTACATCTAAACCCAACGCTTAGTATAGAAATTTTAAAATCCAAACAAATCAATGACAAATAAGCCGAACCCGCAATTGGATTTGAAACAACCATGGGATCCTCTACTATACTGGTATCTAGGTGCAGAGATTCAACTAAAGCAGTAGATATAAAAGAGTGCGATGCGCCAGAATCAAAAAGTGTATGAACTGGATGATTAGAAAGATAAACCAAACTCTCAACAGAAATATTTCTACCACTTTCTTACGGAGGTGCAATGAGAGCGTGAACCTGCCCTCTAGAAGTAGATCCAGTCCCCTGCCCTTGCCCTTGCCTTCTTGGGCAATCCTTAGCCATATGTCATGTCTCACCACATTGAAAGCAACCACTCATCTTCCTTTTCTTCTTTCTGCAATCCTTAATTAGATGTCCAGGTATGCCACAAAATTTACACTTCCTCTTCTCCCGGGGCTTGTTATTCTTCCCGCCTTTCTTGGAATCCGTCTTCTTATTCTGCGATCCCTTCAATTTCTTGTCTAGAGGTTCTTCCACCTTTGCCTCTTTCTTGCCATCCTTGTCTTTCTCCTGTAACAGTGCCATGTCCACTAATCTCTCAAAAGTCGCGCCCATAGGTATATGGGACATAGCTAGGCTGTACAGTGGCTCATTCAACCCTTTAACGAAACGGAGAGTCTTTTTATGTGGAGTGTTTACTAACTCCAGTCCGAATCTAGCCGACTGGTTGAATTGGTTGACGTATTCCTTAACTGATAGGCTTCCCTGTTTGAGTGCTAAGAACTTCTCCATCTGTAGGCTTCGTTCAGCTTGCACGAGGAACTTCATTTCAAATCTCATTCTGAAATCCTCCCAAGTTTCAACTGGTCTCTCAGCATTAGTAACTTCCCATCAGTAAGAGGCTTCGTCCTTAAGTAACCATACAGCCAATTGTATCTTCTGCCTATCGTCCACTTCGAAGATAACAAACAAATCTTCTGTTTCCTTGAGCCAGTTTCTTGCTTCCACAAATGACTTAGTCCCATTAAAGTTCTTTCCACCCATAGCTCGAAAGTCTCTACATATCTTCGAGAAAGCATTCACACGCGGAGGAGGAGGAGGAGGAGGAGGAGGAACGACTGCAGCTGGGGGAGGAGAAACGTCTGCTGGGCCTGCGTCAATAACCCTAGCCTCCAGATACCTTCTGAACCAGCCAGGTATTTGTACGCCCTCGGGAAGATTAAGACCCCCAGACATGCTAAAACGAAAAGAAAAGGTTCAAAACAAAGGATAGAAAGATAGTGCATATGGCTTTGGGGATTATGACTTTAAAATGAAATAACACTTTTCTTGAAAATGCTTCTTTAAACTTCTTTTTGAAAAATAGTTTTCAAAAACTTTTATCTGATCTGGTAAACAATCGCTCTGATACCAAGTGAAACACCCCACCTCCGTTAAGGTCACTCACAAAGGGAATGCATTAACTTTGGTGAAGCATTTTAGGTAAAAGGCATAGATAATTTACAAGATAGACATATAAACAGCGGAAAACTGAAATCATTTCATAAATAGCGTGGTTTAGTCAAAACATTACAAGCATTGTCCCAAAACCCAACTTCTAAATTATTACAATAAAACATCTGTCTTGATTTAAAACTGCAAGTATATAAAGAAGCATAAACAGTAGTAAAGTAGCATGAATCCGCAATAAAAGTGTAACCACAGCCATAGCCCAAGAAAAGAGAATCCAAGCAATACATCTACTCTCTTCAAGCTGGAAAAGGTTTGTACTAAGCTGAAGTATTCCCTCCTTGCGAACCGGGGGGGACGGAAGAAAAGAAGGCGAAAGAAAAACGGGTCAGACATAAGCCTGGTAAGTCCAGTGATTATTCAGCATGTAAACAGGTAAGAGGATCATGACATGGATAAACTGAACATAGGACAATACCATAGCAATAAGATAACATAAAATATGATAAGATAAACTGAATATACTATCGCACTCACTTCCATTTCTCTGTACCTACTAACGAATGTTTCAACTACCATCATGTGTTCAAAACAAAGTGTTCTGATCGGCTTCTACTCGCATGCATTTATTGCTTGTGTCATTCGGCTCTGCTTGATTGTAGATACCTGTGTTGGTCCCGCCATGGGGGGTATCAATTCCCATGGTGGCAACCCGACACAAATTCAAGATGCACAGTGTATACTACTGATGCCCAATGCCTGATTTTTCCACTCCGGAGTACGTGCACGCCCATACTCCGCCGGAACCTACACTGCTGCACCACCCGCCGCTATTTTGACTGCTTATAATCAGCCCAGTAATCGTGGCCCACCCTGCCTAGTTCAGGGTACCGTGATACATCTATGTGGGTTACTGCTGAAATGTATCCCCGTTACTAGGGTTTCCTAATCAACATGTTATAATGGTTAAGTGTTTTCAAATTAACCTAACCTCACCCATCTGTTTAATTAACATGTTGTATTGGTTAAGTGTTTCCTTAATTAACTTAACCCAACCATTCTTAGCCTGTCCGTCCCTTAGCTTTAATTCACTCATTAGAGCACCAACCTCTCACATTAGATCTATATTGTTGTGATCGCTGGATATGCCGGGCGATTCCCGGAAGTCTTACACCGCAACTCAATCTAAATTCGGGTTTTTGAGCTTAATGCGCTAACATCTCACGTTAGATCTACATTGTTGTGGTCGCTGGATTTGCCGAGCGGTTCCAGGCAGTCTTACACCGCAACCCAATCTAACCTCGGGTTAGGCATGTTCGTCTTTAGCCAATTTACATATTTGTCATATGTGTCCAAGTTTAGGTCTTTTTATGTCAATATTCCCCAAGTGTAGTCAGTACAAGTTTTATGCCACATTCACTTGTTATGCCCAAAATTTACTCAATTAAATTATACCTAATTTTCTCGCGTTATAATCGCACGTACAACGAGATTCAATCTAAGTTCTGAATGAACCTAGTATTCATAAAACAGAATAAAAAGGGAAAAATAGAGAAGAAGCATAAGAATTGACATAAGGAAAAATAAGCATGTAAAGGTGTACCCAATTCAAGAATCATGTTTCCAATAAGCATGTTGTACATTCACAATAAGTGTGGGCAAGCTAAGAAATTTACACCATAGGCATAAAGATTAGATAGAATTGGACTTAAGAGAATCACTAATTTTTATGTACAACATGATAAGTTCCATTATATCAATCACAATAGTCTCATAGGCATAGGATGTACAACATGATAGGTTCCATCATATCAATCACAACAGTCTCATAGGTATGATAGGTTCCATTATGTCAATCACAACAGTCTCATAGGCATGATAGGTTCCATTATGTCAATCACAACAGTCTTATAGGCATAGACAACTCAGATTTGACAAAAAAATAAGCATGAATTAGAATTAGGCATAGTTCTAAATCTGATTATTACAGTCATGATTTCTATTAGGTGTTCAAATCGGAATAATAACTGAAATTACTGAAAAAGAACGGATCTTGTATTCTAGGATCTGGTTTCTGAATTTGTTAAGCTTATCCTTTGTTGTAGACGTTTGATTCTCTAGTTTGGATTTGGTTTGGAGCTTTCTAACTTGATTTCTAGTTTGAAGAAGATGGAGGCTGGGCTAGCTTAGGGATGGACAGCATGACGGCTTCATAGAATGAGATTGTGAGGCTTAGGGTTAAGGTTTGAGGTGATTATATAGAAATTTAGGATTAATATGGGCCTTTAGATCAACCTAGGAGTCATCAGAGCCGTCTAGTCCACGAAAATGCATCATCAGGCTAATCAGAAGTCGCCATGTAGCCCTATGACTCATAAAATCGTCACTGTTCAGATCAGTTCATAGGTGTCGACACCCCTAGGTGGGGTCGACACCTATGTCAACACCCCCTGGGGGGGTCGACACCCCTAAGCGGGAAATTTCCCGCTTAGCTGTTTTCTGAGTTTTTGAATTTCGAACTGAATTGAATATTTAATTAGTATTTTTAATTTAATTTCTACTTATACTAGAAATCTTCTTTTTTTTCAACAAAAGGATTTTCATTAAAACACAAGCTATTACAGGCCTATCACAGAACGAAAACTAAAGAAGAAAACACAACTGGAGCCACAAGCTCCACAAAACAGCTACATCGCAAAACAAAAAAACAGAACAAAAGAAAACCAAACAAACATTACACAAAAGCCTTCCTATCACCAATCAGGAGCACCTTCATCAACCAACATGCCACAGAAAAGCAAAGCACTCCAAGAATTACAAGAGAAACAAGACCCAGAATCAAGCAGCAGGGCAACGCAGTACAAACAAGGACAGGCTCCCAAGCAAAAACATAGACAAATCAGCAACCAATATTCAAAAAAGGAAACCCAAAGAGCATCGAAAATCCGAACCTCCAAAGTTTCAGGACAGATCGTACAAAGTATAGGACAAGCCGAAGAACAAAGAATGCCTCAACACCATGAAATACCAGCACAGTTATCCCTATGGCTGATGAAGCTGAGGCACAAGCAATAGTTCACCGAAAGGTGATGAACCCACTACTTAGAGAAGGATAGACAACTTACCAGACATAGAAAGACGTGACACGATGTAGATCATGGTAAAAGGCGTCAGCACTCCAGGAGAATACCAGAGATTAGCAGCGAAATCTGTAGCAAGCCAATAAGATAAAGACCTTCGATTTGGGTCCAATATAAGCAGAAAGATGGAAGAGAGGTTGAGAAAGATTGGAACCTGCAGCTTGATGCACAAAACCCACAACCAAAGAAAAGCAAAACCAGCAAAGGAGAAGACAAAACAACCCCAACCAAAGCCTAAAGAGGCATCACAAGAGCTCGAAAGCCCTAACCCAAGAAAAAATCAGATCTGAGAAGAACAGCACAGAAGCCGCTATAAACAGATCTGAACGGGAAAGCATAACTGTGTTGAGGAAAGAGCGGCTACAAAATAGGTGATAGGAGAAGGCAAAAAAAAAGGAAAACGAAAACAGAGAAACAACAAGCAAAAAAAGGCGGATGAGGAGATAAGGAAGATGGAGGACGAATCGAAGAGGTGGAAGGAAAGAAACGAGAAGACGAGAAGAAGATCAGATGGAGGAAAGATGCCGGTGGCGGAAACCCTACCCCCATTATTGGACTCTCAAAACAGCGGAGAGGATTGAACGAAAAAAGTCAGTGTTGTGCACTTGCATATGCACTAGAAATCTTCTAACCTCCATAACTTCTTCATACGGAGTCCGATTCACGCAAACTCGGACTCTATCTCAAGCAGAATTCCGAGACGAACGCAATGGCATAACCTGTTTCACCCAATTCTTCTTCTAAAAATTAAGTGTTCTTAGATTTGTTAATTTTAACATTCATAGAAAATACGGGGTGTTACATAATACGGGTGCTTTCACCGTCTTTGAAGATTTTCCATCCTAGGATCTTATCTCTCTCTTCAACCACAATGAAGTCTTAAGCTTATTCGACTCTCGGGATAACGACGAAGTGTGTTATCCTAAGCTTGTCAAAATGTTCTATGTGAATCTTAATCGCATATTTTCCGAAGGCAATGAAGACCAAATTTGGAGTAGCGTCAAAAGGCATGTATATTGTCCTAGATTCTGAAATCTTAGGCAATATCTTAAACTGTAAAAGCACGAGCTCAAATTTTTCGGATTTCAAAATCGATGAAACCATCTTAGAAACTTATCGCGGCATATTTGAAAGTGATTCTCAAATGGAATTCAAGAATCACTTTTTCCATCCAAAAACAAGAATCCTAAACAATCTCCTTCAACATACGATCATCTCGTTCCGGAAACTTTAATAACCCAACTCTCAAGGTCCAAAAATCCCTGTTTGATATTATTGGTGGCTATAACATCAATTGGGCCGACATGATCTTAAGAGAATTCAAGCCCATAGAAACTTCATCAACAGAGAACACTCTTTAAAATGGAGTTTATCTCACTTGCATTTTCAAATATTTCGAAGTTGATCTTCACGGAGAAGAATTTGTGCTGAGAAAGGTGTTTGATTCCACAAACATACACCTTATGCAAATTCCTCTAACTTTTAAACCGCAAGAGACATCTGAAGACAAACAAGCTCGAATGCAACAAGAACAAGAGCCTATGGCAATCGAAGAAGAATAAGAAACTTCTTTAGAAAGTGTTTAGTGTCCAATCAACAGTAGAACCATTTCCAGAGAGATGATTGTTCAAAACTAAGTGAAGAAGTCAACAATCAAAAGAAGCTCAAAAAGAATTTTTCCAAAATGATTAAGTTCATGTTCAAGATAGAAAGAAAGCTTGGAATTTCATCTTCCTCCTCCTCGTCCACTGAAAACTAGCCCAACTAGTTTAGTTTATCTTTAATGTTTGCTTGTATTTTCTTTCGAATCTCATATTTCTTAATTAGTTAAATGTACCTGCTTTCTATGAAGTAATAAACGGAGTTTTATATATGTAAATATCATTTTAAGTTACTGTAAAAACTTTAGAATTAAATATAATATAAGAACAAAAGATTCAAAATTTGAAAATTTTCAAATAAGCATGTCGACATACGTACTTTGCTATGTCGACATATAACTGCAAGATTTTCATAACTTTTCAAAATTTAAAATTAAATAACTAACTCATGTCCATTCAAATCCAATGAATTCCATACCCTATTTTAGCCCACTTCTTCCAAAAAAAATTAATTATTTCATTTCTCCTTCTTCTTTATTCATTTCTTATCAAATCTATGGCAAATCCAATTCATGACTTAAATGAAAATTTTGATGATTCTTTGAATTCCTTCAAGAAAATCCTTTCCATAGTATTACGTAATCAGCGTCATCTAGAGTTAATTCAAGTGAGAATGGTTGAATATCAAGAGAAACATTTTGTCGTAATTCGTTGGTCAATATCTTCTCATTTCAGAGATGAAAACAACAAAGCATCACTCACCAATGAAGAGGATTGGAAGGACATCAAGAAGAACAGAATCACTGGACAAGATGAATGGGTAGAAGTCCCAAGAAACGTTTGATTGTTTGGTATGATTTGATTTGTTTAGTTTGTTTGGATTGTTTGACTTGAAACATATATATTAAACATATGTAAATCATTACTTGGTGTGGTGTGCTTGATTGACTTGTATAAAATATATGTAATTATGATATTTGGATTGGTTTGTTTATTGATTATTGTATAATCATAAATTTAGGGGGAGTATTTTATGATTATAGGATATATATATAGAGAGATTTAGGATTCAAGGGAAGTGATTTACTTTAGTATAGGAATTATTTAGATATTATAGGATTTAGGTGGAATATTTTTAGAATATCTTTTTGATAATGCCAAAGGGGGAGAAATTATAAAATATAGGCTTAGAATATATAGGATTCATATAGGATTTATATAGTCAGGGGGAGTATTAGAAGGATCATCATCAACATGTATATACAAGTATGATATTTTATAAACTAAGGTTGTCATCATCAAAAAGGGGGAGATTGTTGGAGAATGGAGTTTTGATTACAACAACCTTATTTCAATATTAATTGATTATAAAATTTATACTGACATCTTTATCTAGAATATATATATACACATTTGCAGGATTTGTATACAGGAATTAATACTGAAGACTGTACAGTTTAAGAGCTTTTAGAGGTTCAGAATTCAGAGAAGATTCAAGACTCATGAGTAATCAAGATTTCAAGAGTTCAAGATAAATATAGTAATAGATTCTAGTTTATGTAAGACTCTAAATAGCACTCCAGGTTCAAATTCAAATTCTATTCTGATTTTCAAATTTCAAATTCCATTTTCCAATCCTATTCTAATTCTAACTAATTTTTCTATCTTACTTTTAAACTTAATTTTTTAAGTTTATAAGTTTTATATATATTTATATAGTTATATACTTTTATATACTTTATATTTATACAGTTTTAAACTTTATAATTTTATAAATATGTTTATATAATTTATATTTATGATTTCATATGATTTCTTACTTTATAATACTTATTTATAACTAAATGTTTTAATTCAAGAATTTACGGAGTTATATATATATATATATATATATATGTATATATATATCAAAGAGGTTTTTAGGGAGAAGGAAAACTTAGAGAAAAATTTAGTTTCAGGGACAAGAAGTTTGGATTTTAGCCACAAGGACACTTTTTAGTATAGAGTGGAATTCAGGGGTCTACTATCATACACTACAAAGTGTCCTTGTGGCTAAAATTCAAACTTCTTGTCCTTCTCAATAAACTTTTGTCTAAGTCTTTCCTTGTGCCAATTTTCCTGTATATCAAAACACTTGAAAAAATACTCAAATTTCAAATTTAAACTAGCATATATCGACATACATAGTTTCCTATGTCGACATATAACTGTTACATTTTCAATTTTGAGAGGAAGTGTCTTTTCACTATTTGTAACATTCCAGAAGCGTTGCAACCTTTCAAATCTTATAAATAGGGGCTGATTTCGAAAAAATTTCATCATTCTTCTTCTCCATCTTCAATCTCTTTCATTACACTATTAATATTTGATATATTTATGATTTCTACACTTATACTCTGTCGATTTCAAGTCTAATCATATTAAATTTCTTCTCTTCTCAATCTATACTCATTTCTCACTGAATCGAAGTGATATTGAAGAATTATTGGGTTGTTGTAATCGTTTGGGAAGTGTTTGGGAAAAGGTGTGTTCCTTATAGCCTTGAAATCAAGGAAAGGAATCGGTGGTAACCTTGTAGTTGGGGAAATCAAGGGAAATATACTTTATCAAGGGAGTTTGGAGTCGGTGGTAACCTTGTGGTCGTGAAATCAAGGAGATTGTACTTGAATATTGATCTAGTAATAAAACTCTGCGCAATCCGGCGTTGCGTGGGACTAGACGTAGGAGTAATCTGAACTAGTACAAAATTCGGTGTGCTTTTCCTTTTCTACATTTTATTTTTGTTTATTTTTGTATTATTGTTTGATTCTGTGTCTGCGATTGTTTCTGTGGTGTGTGCTTCATATATTTAGATTTTGTTAAATTCCTTTAAAACACTATTCACCCCACTCTTGTGTTAGTTTTGCCGTAACGATCCATTTTGCATTCCCTAACAGTAATAGAAACAAAGTTGTGTCGGCACATCCCTTTTTAAAACAATTTTCCAAAAGATATGTACAAAGACAGTCATACCAAGCTCGAGGAGCTTGCTTAAGACCGTATAATGCTTTTTCCAGTTTGACACATGATTTGGAAATTCATGACTCTCAAAATAAGGGGGTTGTTTAACAAAAATTTCCTTTTTCAGCTCTCCATTCAAAAAGGTACTCTTAACATCCATTTGCTTAAGTTAGAAACCTTTAAAACATGCAAAACTTAGCAAAATTCTAAATGCTTTTAACCTAGCAATTGGGGCAAATGTTTCATCAAAATCAATGCCTTCAATTTGGTTGAAACCTTTTGCGACCATCCTAGCTTTGTTTCTAATTACATTCCCAGATTCATCAGGTTTATTTTTAAACACCCATTTTGTTCCAACATTGGATAGTCTTTTGGCCTAGGAACCAATTTCCAAACCTTATTCCTCTCAAACTAGTTAGCTAAAACACAACATTCATCATTAAGAGCAACATCAAAAGAACTTGATTCAATTTCAGAAGTAAAAGCATTATGATTACAAAAAAGCACAAACATTCTTATTGAGAGTGGAACGAGTGCGAACACCAGCTGTTGGACTTCTAATTACCAAATCTGGAGGATGACTAGGTTTGAACTTTAACTCCTCGGTTTCAACTATTACTTATGTGACCTCATCGCTGCCATCTTCCACTTCATCGCTTTCCTTTCCACTTTCTTGTACAACACCATAATCTTCTCCACATGTTATCTCCAAGTCTGATTCATCAAACTTCACATTAATGGTTTCAATACTTGTTCCCGGTCGCTTATTGAAGATTCTGTATGCTTTGCTCCTTGAAGAATAACCCATGAAAATTCCTTCATCAGCTTTCGATTAAAATTTTCCAAGTTAATCACCTGTATTGAGAATATAGCAAGGACATCCAAAAATTTTGAAATATGATATGTTAGGATTTTTGTCAGACCATAGTTCATATGACGTTTTATTAAGTAATGGTCTAATCGTAACTCGATTCATTACACAGCAAGAAGTATTAACTGCCCAGCCCAAAAAGTTTTAGGCAATTTATACTCACACAACAGGGATCTAGCCATCTCTTGTAATGCATGATTTTTCCTTTCGGCCACCTCATTTTGTTGAAGTGTTCGAGGTGCGGAAAATTTATGTTTAAAGCCATATTCTTCACAAAAAAAATTCAAAGTCTAAATTTTCAAATTCACCTCCATGATCAGTTCTAAAAGTATTGATTGAAACACCTTTTTCATTTTGAACTAATTTTGAAAACTTTGAAAAATAATCAAACGTTTTAGACTTTTTGGCTAGAAAATAAACACATGTGAATCTAGAATAATCATCAACCAGTACATAACAATAACATTTTCCATTTAAGCTTGCAATATCGTTTGGTCCAAACAAATCCATATGAATTAATTCAAGAACCTAAGAGGTGCTGACAATATTTTTAGAGTGGAATGATGATCGATTAAGTTTTCTCATGGAGCAAGCTTTACACATTTTGTTGTTTTTGAAATTCTGATGTGGTAAACCTCTAATAAGCTCTTTTGATTCCAATTTTTCCAAGAGGCACATACTAGCATGTGCTAGTCTTCTATGCCATAAAACCGCCTCTTCATCTAGGGCTACCAAACATCTAGAAACAGTTAGATCATCAAAAGAAAGTGTGTAAACATTTCCCTTTCTTTTCCCTGTGAAAACAATGTTTCCAGTGGATGATTCAATAATTTTACAAATCTCACTATCAAAGACCACATTCATTCCTTTATCACACAGTTGGCTTATAGAGATGAGATTGTGATGTAAATTGTCACCATATAAGACATCGGTTAAGGCAAAAGTATTGTTACCTACTTTACCTTTACCAATAATCTTACATTTGCTATTGTCGCCAAATGTCACATTCCCACATTTATATTTTCCTGGGCTAAGGAACAGTTTCTTGTCTTTTGTCATATGTCTAGAGCAACCTGAACCCAAGTACCATTTATGTTGCTCCTTAGCCTGCCAACATTCCTACACAAAAAAAGAAGAGGATGACCCAGAGAAGCTCCTAGGTCTAAGAGTATTAGTGACTGAAGAATTAATGATGAAAGAACCATTTGGATCCCATATTTGTTTTGTCTTTTATTTGTGTTCCAATGGTAATGATAATTGCGTGCAAAGTATTTAGGAATCCAAACTTGAGTAGATTTTTTATGTTTGTTGCTACTCATACAATTTTCAAAGATATGCCCAATTACCCCGCATTTCACACACTTAGGAAAGATGCTTCTACCTTTTGGATTTTCATTTTCATCATTCTGTGTCTTTCCATAACCTAGTCCCTTTCTATTGTTGGCAAACAGTTGATTTCCAAACAACATTTCAAAAGATGTTTGACCAATTGAAAACTTATTCAAGGTTATCTCAAGATCTAGGACTTTGGTTCTAAGTGTTGTGTTTTTAGTCACAAGTAAGGTATATCTGTCTATGAAATTCTTCTTTTTAATGTCATCATTCTCTTTCAAAAACATATTTTCCTTTTCAAGAAATTCAATGTTAGACTTGAGTTTTGATAGCTCTAGATCTAGACAGTTACATTTTTAACATTTTAGATTTTGAATCTTTGAAACCTTTTCAAGTTCAGATTCTAACCTATTGTTATCATGAATTAACTTCAATTTATTAGATTTAAGTTTCTTCACTTTTAGTTCAAGAGCATCAATAGTTCCAGTACGATCTTGACACAACAAAAACAGTTTTTTATAATTGTATACCTCACTAGAGTCTTCTCCATTTTCTTCTAAATCAGACTGGGCCATAAGACATAGATTTGTAGCCTCTTCCTCGTTGTTGTCAGAGACTTCTTCTCCTTCCTCATCATCCCATGTTATTGTAAATGTTTTATTCTTCTTTTTGTTTCCTTTGTTGTTCTGAAGCAGTGGGCAGTTAGGTTTGATATATCTATGCTTCTTGCATTTAAAGAAGGCTGGATCCTCATCAGAGTTATCAGAATTTCTTGATTTGTTTGCTTTGGGCTTGCTCCTTTGAGGTTTGAATTTCTTCCATTTTTTGAGATATCTAACAGCCATAACAAGTTGCTCGATAGGGTCTTCATCATCGCTGTCAACTGTGTTAGTCAAAGCTATTGATTTCTTCTTTGATTCCGAATTGTTGCGATCTTCTCGTGCTTTCAGCTCCATCTCATAAGTCATCAGATTTCCAATCAGCTCTTCCATGCTCAGCTTGCTCAAATCTTTTGATTCTTGGATTGCCATGACTCTAGACTCAATATTAATTGGTAGAATTCATATGATTTTCCTTATAAGTTCTACTTCAGGGTAGGCCTTACCAAGAGCTCTAGCATTGTACACAAGCACTGAGAAACGACCATACATATCTTTTATACTCTCATCTTTTAGCATCGTGAAGTTTTCGTATTCATTGTTGATTAAATCAAGATGAAATTCCTTTACTTGAGATGTTCCTTCATGGGTGACCTCCAGAGTGCGCCAAATTTCATGTGCAGTGTTACAATTAGAAGTTCCATTAAATTCAATTTTGTCAAGAGCACAAATTAAAGCATTCATTGCTTTAGCATTAGATGAGTACAACTTCTTATCATTACCATCCCACTTATCTTTTGGTTTAGGAAATTCAGCTTCATTAATAATTATCGTGGGATTTTTATATTAAGGTTTAATAATATCCCAAACATCGTAACCAACAAATACTATATAAATTTTCATCCTAGCTTTCCAATAAGCATAATCACTACCATTAAACATATGAGGCCTAGTTATGGATTGTCCCTTAGAAAAAGCAGTATTTGAATTCATGACTCTAAAGTTAATTAGACACTGCCTCTGATACCACTTGTTGGATCGAGATTAACCCTAGAGGGGGAATAGGGTTTATTGAAAAATAAAACACAGAAAAATACAAATACTGCAAAAATAAAAGTTACACACAAAATTTACCCAGCTTCGTCAAAACCCTGTCTACTGCTGCATTACCAAGTTTTCTACTAGGTATTAAAAACAGATTCTTGCTTATAGGACCTTGTAAACTTGCGACACCCGCTATTGTTCTAATCCTAAGCTCAAAAACTTGACACAACTTAAAATCCTAGGTAGTGATTTTCTCTTAACTACAAAGACGTGTAGTTAAATCTCCCTAGCTTAAAAATAAACAAGAAAACAAGTGAAACAATTTAAAAACAAACTCAATACAAAAAATAAACCCTAAAAAAAACACGTATAGTAAAAAGATGGCCCCCTTATTATTCTTACTTGTGAAACATTTCAGTCGCCTCTTTTTCTATGGTGTCCAAAGAATTTGCGATTTATGGTTTTGATCAAATCGGCTTTAAAAACAAATTTGTTGCTTCGGCAATCTTCCAGTAGATTGATGCTGCTCGTTTGCGCAAACTCAAATCAAAATGTTGCTCGATTAGTCGCTATAAGGTTTCTGATTTTGATTGAGTACTTGAACAATTTTTCTGTGAATTTGATAATTGTTGCCGATGAGGAATAGGGTACATCTATAGGGTGTAGAAAACCCTTACTCTCTGATTTCAAAAATCGACTTGCCGAATTTGGTTTTTGTGAAATTGTGGAAACTTTGATTTGATTTTTATGCCCCTTGAGGCCGATTTGAACATTTGTGGAAATTTCTTGAATGCGGATTGATTGGTTTCCAAAAAAACTAATTCTTTTGAATTTGTTGAAAAGGATAATTGCATGAATTAGAAATGAATCTGGCCGATTTCTTTTTCCTCTATGAAATTGATGTTTTTTGAGACCTTTTTTTTAATTGCTGATAAAAACTTTCCTGAATTCTCTGATGTATCTGGCCGATTATATGTCTTTTGTGAAATGTGGAATTTATTTCCAAAATCTTTGTCGCTAATTTTTACACATGCCAGCAAAACAAGGAATCATTTCTTTCCATATCTTCAAACCAGCGAACAAATAAAAAATTATTCCTTCTGTTATTTCAATCACATCTTTTGCAGTTGAACATATTTCTGTAATTACATGAAAAAAATTGCATATGTACTTGTGACTTGATTATTTTCAAAAAAAAAAAAAATTAGTACACACATGTTTGTGTATATACACACAAGTGTGTGTGTAAACAAATCTCACTTGCATCTTCATGTATTGCTGATTGTATCATGCCCATGCACTTGTGTCACTTTCCAGTGGCTCGGCTGCGTGTTTGAAACCATGCAATTTCATTTGCCTTGAAAAAACTGCCTTGTAGTCAAAGCAATTCTACCCTTGATGCTTTCAAGTGTGTGTGTATATGTATGTATATACAGCCATATATATATATATATATATATATATATATATATATATATATGTGTGTGTATGTATGTATGTATGTCTGCATCATGTTATGCTCTCTTGTTTACATGTGTATGGCTTCACTTTGGCATGTACTTGCTGCTTGTATATTGTGAACTATTGCACATGTTATGTGTTCATTGCTCCACTTTTGTTGATGCACTTATATTTTCTTGTACATGCCTCCATCCTGAAAGCTTTTGGTATGAACCTGGTTGGACATTTTAAACTTTTTGCTATGTTCATGGCTTGACTTGGCTTGATCGTTTATGTTTCACTGTATGGCTTGACCATTCTGTGTCCATTGCTTGAAGAAATTGCTATGCTCATTTTCCATTGTTTCTCAACAACTTGGCTTATTGTGTACATTTGCTGCTTGCTTGTATATGCTGAAAGTTTTGCCAGAAATGTTTTATGCCAAGAAGTGATTGAATTTTGACCAAATTTACCCCTGTATGCCTGGAAAAAAATATGCATATATACATACATGTTTGTGTATACATTTATTATGTACAGGCAGTTTATATATGTGAGCACTAGAAGAATTCACTACCTTGTGGTATTTACAATGAATCACTGTGAATATCGCAGGTAGTCCAGATATAGACTAATGTACATATAAATCAGACCAAGTCAGAAAAATGGTGAGAAACACACCAGAAAAATCTGAGGCAAATAAAATTTAAAATAAATCTATATTTGCCCAAATTTATTTTTTTAATTCCAGTCTATTGTGTGTTTGTTTCTGTGATGGATTTGTAGATATCTGGGCAAGATCAGAAGAATGTGAGGATAAAGTGTAAGAATGAATAGTTGTATGTGAGTGAGGGAGTGTAACTGAGTGAGAGAGAAATTGTAGTGAGGAACATATGTAATAACTGAATGTAATGATCGAGTGTATACATGAGAGTTCTGAATAGATGTACTATTCTGTTTGTGAAATAAAATTTATTTTTGAATAATAACTACTTGTGTGAATATTTAAGTTTGTGTAGAAGTATTATCATTCAAAAAAGATATTTATTTACGTACGATGTTAAATAGAGAACAGCACTACTTCAAACACATTTGCAAAATAAAATATGTTTGTTATCATCAAACAAATAATCACATATTCAACAGCTAGCGCAACAACCACTTTTCTAATTTTTAGGAAAAACTCCATCTTCTGACGCCAGCATCTGAAGTGGAGCCACTTGAATCTGAACGGGGTAGCGGTCGCTTCCACGAAGATGTTTCGGCGATCTACTCGGTGGTTCAAAGATGGTCGTATGTTTTGTCCTCGCTTCTAGGATAAATCAGCCTTCTGTAGACATCAATTTGCTTGCACGAACGAATTGATTCAGATTTGCACTCTCAACCTCTAAAGAGAAAAACTACTAGGGCTTGTTTTTGTTTGTGGAGGAAGAAAAGGAATGTTGTCCTTATTTTTCTGTCTCGTGTAAAAAAGTATGAAATTGTAGACGCAATACAAAAAACTAAACATATTGTTGTGTTAGTGGGAGGAAATTCAGATCCAATGAGAAAGAATCGGTCTTTGTTTTACCATGTAAAGAAAAATAACTGTCAAAAATTATAATGGTCTTTTTTTACCGTGTAAAAATAACGGTCAATCATGGTCTCTTATCTCATAATAAAGCACACATGTGGGAGCCCAAGGCCCCAACTAGCTAGTAAGAACCAAATATAAGTACTTGGTACCTTCATATAATACCATGATGTGGGACTATTCACATATAGGAGTCATTCTTACAATTAGTCAAAAAAATAAATAATTCATCCTTTTAAAACAATTTTCCAACAATCCCCCACTTGAATTTTTTTTAAAAGCATTTTCGAGCAGTTTCAAAAAACATAACATTATGCATAAACAAAGGTGTCTTCTAACTTGAACCTTTGCATAGGGGATAAGATTCAGATTTACAAGAGTGACACGTGGTCTTGAACTATATTCCTGACATCAGACCACACATAACCGTTTTTATAGTGCAATCAAATAAGCCCATGCATTTATGGTCATGCACGTATATCACAGTTTAGTAAATGCTCTAGAAGGCCCTAAGCTCCATAGAAAACGACCACATTTCCACATTTACATAGGTGAGTTTATCAAGAGTACTCTTGAAGGTATGTACTCCACTCCAAATAGAGTATAGATCTTATTAAGCGTTTTTGTTAACTCATCCTCTAATCACTCAGGAATACATGTCTCTTAATATATAAAAAAAGCATGTTCGACCGTTATCACTACACAACTTGTTTTTACCCATTGAACCTAGTTCTTGTGATCTCCAATCGTTAGGTAAGGTTACCATTGTTTATGACTCAACAATCTAAGGGTAACAGTCTCATTCTTTTAGAAGTATTAAGGACATTCTCTCTGTACAGTCCTTTCGTCAAAGGATCTGCCAAGTTTTTACCACTGCGTATGTGATTCACTCTAACAGTACCTGAAGGCTGCCAATGATTCTTGCATAATCAGACTGTCTTACACCTTCAACAGTGTTTTTAAATAGCTTTACACTAGGATCATATGGTGTACATGCAGGTTTGCAGTCAAAATAATTGTATTTCTTTAGAATTTTCTCAATATACTGAGACTGATCCAAAGAAAATCTCTTTTCGGACATTGTAATCTTAATTCCAAGGATTACACTCACTTTACCTAGATCTTTAATGTCAAAATTGGCACTTAGCAAAGATATTACAGTGTTTATAGCATGAATGTTTGATTCAAAAAAAAGTAAGTCATCTACATATAAACATATGATAGTGCAAATGTCATTCTTAGATTTATAATGAATGCATTTATCACTTTCATTAACTTTAGAACCATGTGATATTATTAAGTTATCAAAATTTTCATGCCATTGCTTAGGGGCTTATTTTAAACTATATAATGCTTTATCTAATTTGCAAGATTTATGTTCTTGACCAGGAACTACAAATCCTTCAGGTTGGTCCATATAATTTTCCTCTTCTACTTCACCATTTAAAAAAGAATTTTTAACATCCATTTTATTTATTATTAAATTATAAATAAATGCAAGTGAAATTAATACTCGAATGAATGTAATTCTAGTTACAAGTGAAAAAGTGTCAATAAAGTCTACATTTTCTCTTTTCTTAAAACCTTTAGCTATTAAACGTGCTTTATATTTATGAACTATGCCATCAGGTTTTAATTTTCTTTTAAGTTCCTATTTACAGCCTATAGATTTACAACCAGTTGGTAAATCTACGAAGTTCCAAGTCTTGTTGGATTCCAAATAATTTGTCTCATCATTTATAGATTTTTGCCAAAAATTGGCATCTAAAGAAGATAAGGCCTCTTGGAGGTTTAAAGAATCCTCCTCTATAGTAATAGCACAAAAATCCAAATCAAAATCTTTTGATGTTCTTGCTTTTTTACTTCTTCTAGTTCATTTTTAGAATATTCATTAAGTTTTGTTCTGATAGACATAGAGTCACTTAATGTTCCCCTACTATTTCTTGATTTAAAAGGAAATTTTGATTCATAAAAATTAGCATCATTTGAATCAATTATGTTATGTGTATTTAGGTCATACAATCTGTATGCTTTGCTGTTAATAGCATAACTAACAAATACATATTCATATGCTCTACTTGCCAATTTTATTCTCTAAGGGTCTGAAATGCAAACACATGCCAAATATTCCTAAGTTCTAACATAGGACACATTGGGTTTGTAATTTTCAAAAGGTGAAATTTTACTTTTTGATTTAGGGATTCTATTTAATACATAACATATAGTTATTAAAATATTCCCCCACCAATGATTTGCTACACCCGAATTTAATAAAATGCTACAACCAATTTGATAAAGGTCTTATCTTTTTTTTTCCAGCTTTATCGTTCATTTTAGGTGAACAGGGTGCAACTCTCTCATGTATTATACCATGTACTTTATAGAAATCCAGAATTGAACTAGATTAATATTTTTTTCTCTGCCACTACAAAGTCTCTTGAGTTTCTTATTGGATTGATTCTCAATTTTAATTTTGAATTTTTTTTTAACATGTCAAATGCATCACTTTTATTTTTCATAAGATATATAAAGTGTAATCTGAACAGTCATCAATAAAAATGATAAAATAGCAATGTCCATGTCTACTCAATGTGCCATCAAGCTCACATATGTCAAAATGAATTGAATCGAAGGGTTCAGATACTTTATCAATAGATTTATGTGGTTTCTTTGTGATCTTAGCTTGATTACAAAATTCACATTTATCAATATCAGTTTTTGACATTTTAGGAATTAAATAAAAGATGCTCATGTTATGAATTATATGTTTATTAATATGACATAATCTAGAGTGCCAAATATTGAAATCATACAACGTATAAGAAGAACTGGCAACTTTATTAGATTCAACATCCAATTTAAACATCATTTCACAAGCATACCCCTTTTCCATAAACATTCCTTTATAAGTCAAGGTATACGAATCAGCCTCTATAACTTGAGTACAGCCAGCCTTATTAAGGAGAGAGCCAGAAACTGGATTCTTTCTCCTCTTTGGAGTATGCATCACATATTTCAAGATAACGATCTTTCTAGGGATAAACTTGATTTCCACATTACTAATTCCAGCGACTTTAGTGTTGTGAGAATCTCCCAACAACACTTTCTGATCATCAGCAGCCGTGTATGTAGTGAACATATCACGATCATAGCAGATATGGCGGTAAGCACCAGTATCCACCCACCAACCCTCTGATCCACCAATAAGGTGAATCTCGGTAATCAAAGTCGTAAGAGTCTCCTCACTCAGGTTTGCCTACGGTGCAGGGCCTGTCCTGTGCCGACACTTGTGTGCCATATGACCTACTTTTACATGGTTGTAACATAAGAACAACTGTCCAAACACTCTTTTGGGTTGGTCGTTGTTGTCCTTTTTGGTTCCTTTGTGGATTACCATTCTATTTATCACAGCGGCTATGATCCTTAAATTGCTTCCGATTTGGTTTCAGAACTGCAGGTTTGGTCCTTTTAGTGTTGTTATTTGTGACAACCAACACTTCCTTTTTCTGGTCCTTCTTGCGAGCCTCCTCCTTAATACGGAGGCGAGTGATCAAGCTTTCTAAGGATAACTCCTTAGTCTTATGTCTTAATACATTTTTAAAATCTTTCCAACCTGGGGGTAGTTTGTCTATTATCACAATAATTTGAAACTGGTCATCTAAAGCCATACCCTTGGAGATGATCTCATGAGCTATTTCCAGAAGCTATTGCGATTGCATCTTTACTGACATGTCTCCTGTCATATGATATTTGAGGTAGGGTTGACATCATAATTTTTCTCCCCTGCCTCCTCCGTGTTGTACTACTTCTTCAGCGCCTCCCAGGTTTCCTTTGTTGATTTGGCCGAGTTGTAGTAGTCGTACAAATTTTCGTAGAGTCTGTTGAGGATCAAGTTCTTGCACATGTAGTCTTGCTTGATCCAGGTCTGCAACTGCTTCGACTTTTCTGTCCAGGAGGCCATCTGTTATGCATTTGCTTCATTGGGTTTCTTTGACAACTGTGATTTATCGATTGTTAGCGCAGCAACCACTTTTCTCATTGTTAGATTAAACTTCATCTTATGACGTCAGCGTTTGAAGTGCATCCCCTCGAATTTGAACGAGGGAGCAACCACGAGAGGGATCTGAAATATGGAGGAAGGCGCAACATCATCAACAGATGCAGTCGCAGCCATTATTTTCGGTATCATCTTTAAATTTTTGGAAAACAATGGCTGAGTCATATTTCGATGATCTTCTCGGTGTGCAAAGCAGGTCATATACTTCGTCGCCGCCTCTAGGATAAACAGCCCTCTGTAGATAGCAATTGCTTACACGAAGAAGCTGATTCAGATTTGCACTCTCAACCTTAAAAGAGAAAAACTTCTCGGGTTTGTTTTTGTTTGCAGAGGAAGAAAAAGAATGTCGTTCTTATTTTTCTGTCTCGTCTAAAAATTATGAAATTACAGATATAATACAGAAAACTGAACATGTCGCTGTGTTAGTGGGAGGAAGCTCGGATCCGATGAGAAAGAATCGGTCTTTGCTTTATCATGTAAAAAAAATAACGGTTAGAAATGGTTAACAATTTTCATCCAAAAATATAAGCATGTATCACAAAGCCTAGCCAAGCTCAACGCACGTGTGTGTGGTTGTCAAGCATAGTCTCCCTCCTCACAACAAAGCACACATGTGGAAGCCTCAAGTCCCCAACTAGCAAGTGAGAACTAATTATAAGTACTTGGTTCCTTCATATAATCTCATGATGTGGCACTATTCATATATAGGAGCCATTCTTACACATAGTAAAAAAAAAATTCATCTTTTAAAACAGTTTTCCAACATTGGTTAAAAGAAAATAGGAACGCCATTATGAATTGAAGCTTTGTCAAATCGTTCTATTGATCTCTATACCTATCAGGTAACTCTTTTAGATTTTTCCCAAACTATCTCTTTTAATTTCTCGGTAACATAAATATAGTTGTAATTGTTTAATTGTAAGAGTTAGGATCAATCCAAGGACTTAGAAGTTTTAGTTCTAGTTTTTGTTTCATGTTTAATTTTTGTAATTCTTGCATCCCATTGCTTTGTCTTTCTATTTTGAATTTGAACCGTTCTAGTTAGGGGACCAAATTTGTTTTCCACATCTACAATTTAAATTTAATTGGTTTGTCAAAATGTTAAAGGACCCGATCTGACTTTGCATATATCAGTATTAAGGATACTCTTTTACAACTGAAAAAATAAAAATAAAAATAAATTTGAAGACAAGGTATCCTATAAACTGTAGATTTTTTTTATTTTTTTTATTTTTAGTATACGTTAAGTTGTTCATCGACAGTGTAGTGGAGTTTTCAGGTAAGACTATTGTAACGACCCGGATTTTTGAGCAGCTTTGGTTATCGACATAAGCTCGATGTCGATAACCAAAACATCGAAAAATCCCGGTAATTAATGAAAGAAATTAGAGGGCGAGAATAGATAAGATAGAAACTTAGAATAGAAGAAGAAGAAGAACACAACATCAGAGTAACACGAACCTCACAACGGAACGAATAACATATAATAGATAACATAACTTTGAAATATAACAGTTATGTATACAATAGCACTTATCAGAGTACAACACTTACAACACAGCGGAAATAACTATAGCTATATGATCTTGAAGCCTCCTTCTCCACGCTCTTCCAGTATATCTGTAAATTCCTGACTACTTGACTGCCCGTACAAAATTAGGCACCCAAGAGTTTAGGGAAAACAAAACAAATAAACTCTGGGTCAGTCATGGGACTGGTATGAGTAAAACAGTTTAAACAGGTATATGAACAAGTAAACGATATCTCATAAGACCACGTCGCAGAACGGAACGGGTTTTTCCCTTATGAGATTCCAAAATATCTTTATATCAAAAACCTTTTGATATTATAATAATGTCTATGTACAAATAGATATCAACTAGCAGAAACGCTTTCATCTCACGTTCTACATATATAGTATACAATCAAAATCGCAAGCACGTATTGGATAATGGATTTCCAACTATGACAAGGTATGGAACCACCTTCCGATCAGTGTACTCTAGGAACGATACACTGGAGTTCAACAAGAACATCTTGTAACTCAGCCACACATGACCGACCACTCATTTCGCTTGAGTGTATCGAATGTACATCACCAACGGTTGGGATCAGCAACCGTTCCCGTATATATATGGGACAGCATTGATAGATTTAAGAAACAAATGAATATTCTCTAGATAGGTGATTATACACCCTACTTCGGTGCGACCGACTTAGCCATGCTGCCTGCCCGATTTCTGTCATTTACCGGTTGATGAGGCTAGAAGCTACGCTTTATCATTACATCAGATTCACTTCGAATGCTACATTGTCAAATCCATCAGAATCACTAATTGACGTCTACGACAGTACATTACGTGTTAGCTAAAGAAGTTTCCTTCTCCGCTTCCACTCTTGGTACGGTCGAAGAAATCAATGTACGTGACCTTTCTGGAAATACTCTGTCAGACATTCATCCACACAAGTCATCTTCATTTACTTAGAATGTCACATTGTCATATCCGCCAAATCACAAATTGACTTATCCAAAAATAACACGGGTATACAGCTAAAAGAAACGAATTCCTCCGCCACCAAACGTGAATACGGTTGAACAGATCAACTTACGCGATCCATTGGATATACTCTGTTAGACCTTCGTCCATACAAGTTGTCCTGGGACTGGACAAACCGAAGGCACTATTCCGTATATCCATCTTAGTCACTGTTATCTAAGACTTATACAACAGCCCTTGCATTTTACTCCGTCTTCAATTATCTTTGGCATATATGATTCGCGACGCTTATGCCAATACAGAGTGGTTCTTCGGATAATAATCCAATCGGTCTCTCCATATTAACAACGTTAAAATGGTCAAAACTTCGATAGTCTGTGAGTTAACTATCAAAGAAAACAAGTGTGCAAACAACGATATTATTTCCAGATGGAAATTATATCGAACAAACATCATTTATCATAAATTTCTTCAGTTCATTTATTTACTTATCTCCTGTTTCCCTATATTCTAAATTCTTATTTTCTTTTATCAGAAAACATTTCTGATTCTCGTTTGGAAAACATTTCCAAAACTCCTTTACAATCAAACCAAACCATTTCTTAGTTAAGAAGGAAGTCACTCAAGTTGGGGTATAATTACCTCTCAGACCTTAACCGAACAACGTTATAACTTCGAAATGGTCAAAGTTTATCTTTTGATCTTTAACAACTTCTTTACGCCTTTCTCGGATCCAATTTTACTAATCCACTTCTATATTTAAAACATTGGTTATAACGATGACGTTATAATCCCTCCTTTCGAATTATCTAACTTTAATTATAACTTCTATTCTTATTAGTGAATAATTAACCTAACACTTATTTATTTATAAATAAATAAATCTCTATTTAAACACTGGAAAGTATAAGTACTTTCCCGAATTCGATATAATCGAATTTGCCGATTAACTCTCTTCGAGAAATCTCTATTCGATTAACTCTTCTTCGAATAACCTATATTCGATTAACTCCTTCTCGAATAAACGATATTCGATAATCTCTCTTTGAATAACTAATATTCGATAACTCTTCCTTTTCAAATATCTCATATTTGAAAATCTCACTTCGATTAAACTATAATCGATAACTCCCTTCGATGAAACTAACATCGATAACTCCTTTCGATGAAACTAACATCGATAACTCCTATCGACGAAACTAACATCGATAACTCCTTTCGATGAAACTAACATCGATAACTCCTTTCGATGAAACTAACATCGATAACTTTAACTCGACGAACTTAACTCGACTAACTTGACTCGACTAACTCGACTTACTTGGTTCGACCGATTCGATTAACTAGGCTCGACTAACTTGACTAACTTAACTCGACGAACTTAACTCGACTAACTTAACTTGACTCGACTAACTCGACTTACTTGGTTCGACCGATTCGATTAACTAGGCTCGACTAACTTGACTAACTTAACTCGACTTACTTGGTTCGACCAATTCGATTCGATTAACTAGGCTCGACTAACTTGACTAACTTAACTCGACTTACTTGGTTCGACCAATTCGATTCGATTAACTAGGCTCGACTAACTTGGTCGAACCACCCGATCAACTCAACTTAACTTATTTCACAACTCGATCAACTCGATTAACTCCTATCGAATAACTAATATTCGATTAAACTCCATTCGCTTGACTCTAGATCGCAGCGATCACAATGGTTACGCCTGACTCCCTCAGGAAACATCCGACCGCCGTAGGCTATTTACAGCCCTGCGAATTACGCTAGCAGTCGTACAAGATGGCAACTTACCCTGAATACTATGTTTGACTAACTCTGTCTCAAATAACTATATTTGATTAACTCTAGTTCGTTTTAACTCTAATCGATTAACTCTAACTAATTAACTCCAACTGGTTAACTCTAACTGATTAACTCTAACTGGTTAACTCTATTTGACTAACTCGACTTGACTAACCCCTTTCGAATAACCTATTCGATTAACTAACTTTCGAATACCATATTCGATTAACTCCTTTCGAATGTCTATATTCGATTAACTAACTTCGAATACCATATTCGATTTAACTCCTTTCGAATGTCTATATTCGATTAACTAACTTCAAATACCATATTCGATTTAACTCCTTTCGAATGTCTATATTCGATTAACTAACTTCGAATACCATATTTGATATAACTCATTTCGAATGTCTATATTCGATTAACTAACTTCGAATACCATATTTGACTAACTTCGAATACCATATTCGATTAACTAACTTCGAATACCATATTCGATTAACTAACTTCGAATACCATATTCGATTTCTCCTTTCGAATACCATATTCGATTAACTTTATTCACTTTATAAAGATTTCCTTTTTAACAACGTTTTATTCATTTGAAAAGATTTACTTTTAAATAACGGTTCTACACTTTAAAAATGATTTCCTTTTTAAAATGTTCCCTTTCCAATTCTATTTGTAAATGGTTTACAAATATTTCCTTTTCAAATTTATTCTTGAAATATTCTAACTCCTTAAATTCCCGGGAAAATTCGCCATAACCTCCTTTGTATCGGGAGCATCGGGAAAATCCCCAAACTCGCCACGCAGGCCTTTCCATTCAAAAAGAAATGTTTTGAATTTATTTCCTTTATGAATATCTCTTATTTATAAATATTCCAATTTATAAACATTTCTTATTTATAAATATTCCACTTTATAAATATCTCTTATTTATAAATATCACTTTTTATAAATATTCTATTTTCAGTATCACTTTGAAAATCCCCTTATCAACATTCTGGTATGTCATGGTATTCAATCATATCAAATCACGATGTCTAATCTCGTCCATACACACACAATCAACAACAGGTTATAATTCACATCATATATTAAAATATATGAAAACAATAAAATAACTGTTGAGGAATCCAGTCGGATTCCTCCAACCTGTTCTCCTGCATCCACAGATGTTACACAATAAAATTTACATCACTTGCAGTTCCGTATGATATATTCTGATCAACAGAATCAATATAGAAATTCAACAAACTGACTAGCAGTTCAATCAAACGGTCAACACACAGTCAATCAGTCAATATCTAACGGTTCTAAAAATACAAATTGAAAATATAAACTGTTCGGAGTTGGTGAGTTTTACTCACATTTGCAGTTCATCGTTAAAGAACGATAAACTGTTGTTTGATTTGAATCAAACAGCTTATTTCGCCATAAATTCAAACGACCCCAATCCACTTCCAGTCAGCTTCATTGTGTTGCGCTCGTCCATACGATCCCAACGCAACTTACGGTTCGTCAATCTGATTTCATATGACCGAGATATCGCGTTACGAAGTTAATACATTAAATTAAAAATAAAACATGAATTTAGTTTTTCATATTGGGCCTTATCCCTCAATTACCTCTCCGGCCCAACTACCAAACTCCCAAGCCTAGACCATTCATGTTAAAACTGACCGCACCCTTTTCTTTTCATTCAGTTCGAACCCGAACTTCCCAAACCCTTTTCAACCGTTGACCCCCTCCTTTGACCGACCACCCCTCGTCATTCTGACCACCGCCAACATCGCCGCCTCCCCCATCGAGTTCCTCATCAACATCTGCACCTGGCCGACCCTTCAAACCCCCGCTCGAACTTTCCTGATGAAATGCGACTTCACGGAAGAACAGCGCGACTGTAGAAGGCACATCGAACAAATCTATGTTCGGATCTCACCCAAGCTTGCATGCGAGAAGTATCAAATGCTAGGAATCCAAATTCCAACTTCGATTCGGTTATTATTGATCAACGAACGAAAACTGTCGAGCCCTAGGTCACTGTGCGTTTTCCAGCATCTGAGAAACAGCGTCGCACCATGCTATACTCACGGTGAAAGAAGTAAAAGCTTCTAGGAACACATAGAACTCGATTTCATATTTTAGAGAATTTTATTTGGTATTGTTTTGATTTTTCTAAGGAAGAACTTTGCTGTGAAGAGTAACTGGCGGCTTCGAAGCAGCCTTGACCAGAAAATGAAAAGTGATTAGGTTTAGAAAAGATTAGTGGGGGTATTTATAGACCACAAAAATATCTAGATATTTTTATATTAATATTTTAATATTTTTATTTAATCTTTTATATTCGTTTCTGACTTCTAAAAATCCGTGTGATCACACACGATACCGAAAAATCACGAAAATTGACATGTAGCTACAGTTCGACATTACGGTCTCAACGAAACTTGTTTCGTCGAATTTCGACTTCGTATGCTCACACAGCGTATTTTTAACCGTCAAAATACTGACTGTTTTACACTCTAAAAATCCGTACGACCACACAGTGACTCTAAAAATCATGAAACTGGAAATCTAACAACTATTTGACATTGTGGATCCAACAAAATTAGTTTAATCGAATTCCGACTTCGTTTGCAAAATCGACTATTTTTAAAGCTCTGGATGACCCATTTAAATATATAAATATATTTAAATATAAATAAAATAAATATAAATAAATTTATATTCGTATATCTTCACATATGATATCGTACAGCCCCAGAATATCATATCAGAATTTACAGTTTGATATTTCAGACTTTAGATTTATCGATATTCAATTTATATCGAAAACCCTTTTATAACGTATATAAAGCGTCGCAAATTATAAAGGAATTCCACAGCGACTTTTCTGAAATTTGATTTGGACGTAACTCAAAATCTATACGACGAAATCCCGATCTTTCTCTTCCACTAGAAAGATATACTCCACCAGCTCCACACGTTTCTTGTTTCACAGAAATCCGGCTTAAAACGAATCATGTACATTCAGTTGAAGTTCAAATCGCCAAATAGCGAACTGCCACGCCATTTCGAGCTCTATTATAATTATACGTTCAAACCGTCGTCGATTGAATATATTCGTTATTATATTTCGAATCGAAACTCCACCAAATCTCGTATGCTATTCAATTCACATGATATTGTGAATTTCACTATTTCCGACTATTTCGACATTATAATATATTATTATATTATAATTATTAATTAAATATTCAATATTATTTAATTAAATGATCATTAACTTCTCTAAATCACCAATTATATAATTAAATAAATTAATTATATATCTCTAAAAATGCGGGTCATTACATTCTTCCCCACTTAAAATAATTTCGTCCTCGAAATTGCTAAGTTAGAGGACGACCCTATCTATTGCAATTCCTAAGATTTGTTTACCCCTTATTTCTGATTTCAACTGAACCAATTAATATCGACAAAAATATTTATTCATTCCGACTAACTAAAATTTTCAAAAATTCTGAAAATTTTCTAACACTTTAAACTTTCGGAAAATTTCGCCATACCCTCCTTTGTACAGCCCTATCGTTAAAACTATGAATCACCTCTCTAGGCCTTCTCCAACCCAAAAGAAAATCAAACAGCCAAGCGGCTTGCCAATTCGGCTCATAAATCTCATGCTTATCAAATATAAACTCGTACCTTTTTGTGGGGCATATCCTTATATCCCTACCATCTGTTATCAACTCGGCATATACAAATGCCATCCCAATCAACTCCAACCAAGTTATTCTTAACACAACCATTCGCTTATTTAAGCCGAATTTAATTTCAAATTCGAGTTTCAAATTCCAAACTCTTAACTTATCATTTCAAATCCAAATCCAGATTATTCTCTAATCACTTCCAGTTTTTCTTAACCTATCATCTCAAGTTAAATTCTGGTTTATTATTTACTTTTACTATCCCATTCGAATTAACTCCACAAGTTAAAATTTTAATTTCTAGAACTTAAATTTCTGGGTAAATTTCAAATCAATTTGAAATCATACTGTCAATTCAAAACCTTTGAATTTTCTAAACAACTTGTTTCCTCAAAACAATTCAAATCAAAATCTTTGGTAGTAATCCACCACTTAGAAACTCGAAAATCACACCGATGATACTGCGCAGTCATCATCGGAATTATTTTCCAACGACCCAAGTGATTTCAATACTATATCATTTTCAAAACCATTACTAAATACTTCCATTTTGAAAACATTTCAAAATCTCCCAAGAACTTAAAATTTCCTTATTTTAATTCCAAATCCTGATTTAAATTTCAGATTTAACTCATCTGATTTCACGTATTTCACTTATATGAATCCTGGTTGGTTATTTACATAACCCTTTAATTTATAATCTTACTCGATTATAATAACAACCAATATATACAATATATTATAATTTTTGATATATATATCTTCTCTATATCAAGATATACCTTGGGTAAACATATTTTAATTTACCCTCTTTTCAAAACATATCGTGATGACCCATCATATTCAAGTGTTTAGTAACTCCTACCGATACAGTGGATCAAACTGATCGACCAGAACTCATAAACAACTCAACCCATGAATCTCGACAATAAAACAAATTATTTTTATATCAAATAACAAATACGTTCACTCGTATATATACACTCAAACTCAATCTAGGGTATTACTAACCCTATCTCTACCGAGTCAAGCCACAGAGCCAAGTAATTCTTAACTTAAGCTCTGATACCAACTGTAACGACCCGGATTTTTGAGCGGCTTTGGTTATCGGCATAAGCTCGCTGTCGATAACCAAAACATCAAAAAATCCCGGTAATTAATGAAAGAAATTAGAGGGTGAGAATAGATAAGATAGAAACTTAGAATAGAAGAAGAAGAACACAACATCAGAGTAACACGAACCTCACAGCGGAACGAATAACATATAATAGATAACATAACTTTGAAATATAACAGTTATGTATACAATAGCACTTATCAGAGTACAGCACTTACAACACAGCGGAAATAACAATAGCTATATGATCTTGAAGCCTCCTGCTCCACGCTCTTCCAGTATATCTGTAAATTCCTGACTACTTGACTGCCCATACAAAATTAGGCACCCAAGAGTTTAGGGAAAACAAAACAAATAAACTCCGGGTCAGTCATGGGACTGGTATGAGTAAAACAGTTTAAACAGGTATATGAACAAGTAAACGATATCTCATAAGACCACGCCGCAGAACGGAACGGGTTTTTCCCTTATGAGAATCCAAAATATCTTTATATCAAAAACCTTTTGATATTATAATAATGTCTATGTACAAATAGATATCAACTAGCAGAAACGCTTTCATCTCACGTTCTACATATATAGTATACAATCAAAATCGCAAGCACATATTGGATAATGGATTTCCAACTATGACAAGGTATGGAACCACCTTCCGATCAGTGTACTCTAGGAACGATACACTGGAGTTCAACAAGAACAACTTGTAACTCAGCCACACATGACCGACCACTCATTTCGCTTGAGTGTATCGAATGTACATCACCAACGGTTGGGATCAGCAACCGTTTCCGTATATATATGGGACAGCATTGATAGATTTAAGAAACAAATGAATATTCTCTAGATGGGTGATTATACACCCTACTTCGGTGCGACCGACTTAGTCATGCTGCCTGCCCGATTTTTGTCATTTACCGGTTGATGAGGCTAGAAGCTACGCTTTATCATTACATCAGATTCACTTCGAATGCTACATTGTCAAATCCATCAGAATCACTAATTGACGTCTACGACAGTACATTACGTGTTAGCTAAAGAAGTTTCCTTCTCCGCTTCCACTCTTGGTACGGTCGAAGAAATCAATGTACGTGACCTTTCTGGAAATACTCTGTCAGACATTCATCCACACAAGTCATCTTCATTTACTTAGAATGTCATATCGTCATACCCGCCAAATCACAAATTGACTTATCCAAAAATAACACGGGTATACAGCTAAAAGAAACGAATTCCTCCGCCACCAAACGTGAATACGTTTGAACAGATCAACTTACGCGATCCATTGGATATACTCTGTTAGACCTTCGTCCATACAAGTTGTCCTGGGACTGGACAAACCGAAGGCACTATTCCGTATATCCATCTTAGTCACTGTTATCTAAGACTTATACAACAGCCCTTGCATTTTACTCCGTCTTCAATTATCTTTGGCATATATGATTCGCGACGCTTATGCCAATACAGAGTGGTTCTTCGGATAATAATCCAATCGGTCTCTCCATATTAACAACGTTAAAATGGTCAAAACTTCGATAGTCTGTGAGTTAACTATCAAAGAAAACAAGTGTGCAAACAACGATATTATTTCCAGATGGAAATTATATCGAACAAACATCATTTATCATAAATTTCTTCAGTTCATTTATTTACTTATCTCCTGTTTCCCTATATTCTAAATTCTTATTTTCTTTTATCAGAAAACATTTCTGATTCTCGTTTGGAAAACATTTCCAAAACTCCTTTACAATCAAACCATACCATTTCTTAGTTAAGAAGGAAGTCACTCAAGTTGGGGTATAATTACCTCTCAGACCTTAACCGAACAACGTTATAACTTCGAAATGGTCAAAGTTTATCTTTTGATCTTTAACAACTTCTTTACGCCTTTCTCGGATCCAATTTTACTAATCCACTTCTATATTTAAAACATTGGTTATAACGATAACGTTATAATCCCTCCTTTCGAATTATCTAACTTTAATTATAACTTCTATTCTTATTAGTGAATAATTAACCTAACACTTATTTATTTATAAATAAATAAATCTCTATTTAAACACTGGAAAGTATACGTACTTTTTCGAATTCGATATAATCGAATTTGCCGATTAACTCTCTTCGAGAAATCTCTATTCGATTAACTCTTCTTCGAATAACCTATATTCGATTAACTCCTTCTCGAATAAACGATATTCGATAATCTCTCTTCGAATAACTAATATTCGATAACTCTTCCTTTTCAAATATCTCATATTTGAAAATCTCACTTCGATTAAACTATAATCGATAACTCCCTTCGATGAAACTAACATCGATAACTCCTTTCGATGAAACTAACATCGATAACTCCTTTCGATGAAACTAACATCGATAACTTCTTTCGATGAAACTAACATCGATAACTTTAACTCGACGAACTTAACTCGACTAACTTAACTTGACTCGACTAACTCGACTTACTTGGTTCGACCAATTCGATTCGATTAACTAGGCTCGACTAACTTGACTAACTTAACTCGACTTGCTTGGTTCGACCAATTCGATTCGATTAACTAGGCTCGACTAACTTGACTAACTTAACTCGACTTACTTGGTTCGACCAATTCGATTCGATTAACTAGGCTCGACTAACTTGACTAACTTAACTCGACTTACTTGGTTCGACCAATTCGATTCGATTAACTAGGCTCGACTAACTTGGTCGAACCACCCGATCAACTCAACATATTTAACTTAACTTATTTCACAACTCGATCAACTCGATTAACTCCTATCGAATAACTAATATTCGATTAACTCCTATCGAATAACTAATATTCGATTAAACTCCATTCGCTTGACTCTAGATCGCAGCGATCACAATGGTTACGCCTGACTCCCTCAGGAAACATCCGACCGCCGTAGGCTATTTACAGCCCTGCGAATTACGCTAGCAGTCGTACAAGATGGCAACTTACCCTGAATACTATGTTTCACTAACTCTGTCTCAAATAACTATATTTGATTATCTCTAGTTCGTTTTAACTCTAATCGATTAACTCTAACTAATTAACTCCAACTGGTTAACTCTAACTGATTAACCCTAACTGGTTAACTCTATTTGACTAACTCGACTTGACTAACCCCTTTCGAATAACCTATTCGATTAACTAACTTTCGAATACCATATTCGATTAACTCCTTTCGAATGTCTATATTCGATTAACTAAGTTCGAATACCATGTTCGATTTAACTCCTTTCGAATGTCTATATTCGATTAACTAACTTCGAATACCATATTCGATTTAACTCCTTTCGAATGTCTATATTCGATTAACTAACTTCGAATACCATATTCGATTTAACTCCTTTCGAATGTCTATATTTGATTAACTAACTTCGAATACCATATTCGACTAACTAAGTTCGAATACCATATTCGATTAACTAACTTCGAATACCATATTCGATTAACTAACTTCGAATACCATATTCGATTAACTAACTTCGAATACCATATTCGATTTCTCCTTTCGAATACCATATTCGATTAACTTTATTCACTTTATAAAGATTTCCTTTTTAACAACGTTTTATTCATTTGAAAAGATTTACTTTTAAATAACGGTTCTACACTTTAAAAATGATTTCCTTTTTAAAATGTCCCCTTTCCAATTCTATTTGTAAATGGTTTACAAATATTTCCTTTTCAAATTTATTCTTGAAATATTCTAACTCCTCAAATTACCGGGAAAATTCGCCATAACCTCCTTTGTATCGGGAGCATCGGGAAAATCCCCAAACTCGCCACGCAGGCCTTTCCATTCAAAAAGAAATGTTTTGAATTTATTTCCTTTTTGAAAATCTCTTATTTATAAATATTCCAATTTATAAACATTTCTTATTTATAAATATTCCACTTTATAAATATCTCTTATTTATAAATATCACTTTTTATAAATATTCTATTTTCAATATCACTTTGAAAATCCCCTTATCAACATTCCGGTATGTCATGGTATTCAATCATATCAAATCACAATGTCTAATCTCGTCCATACACACACAATCAACAACAGGTTATAATTCACATCATATATTAAAATATATGAAAACAATAAAATAACTGTTGAGGAATCCAGCTGGATTCCTCCAACCTGTTCTCCTGCATCCACAGATGTTACACAATAAAATTTACATCACTTGCAGTTCCATATGATATATTCTGATAAACAAAATCAATATAGAAATTCAACTAACTGACTAGCAGTTCAATCAAACGGTCAACACACAGTCAATCAGTCAATATCTAACGGTTCTAAAAATACAACATGAAAATATAAACTGTTCAGAGTTGGTGAGTTTTACTCACATTTGCAGTTCATCGTTAAAGAACGATAAACTGTTGTTTGATTTGAATCAAACAGCTTATTTCGCCATAAATTCAAACGAGCCCCAATCCACTTCCAGTCAGCTTCATTGTGTTGCGCTCGTCCATACGATCCCAACGCAACTTACGGTTCGTCAATCTGATTTCATATGACCGAGATATCGCGTTACGAAGTTAATACATTAAATTAAAAATAAAACTTGAATTTAGTTTATTTATATTGGGCCTTATCCCTCAATTACCTCTCCGGCCCAACTACCAAACTCCCAAGCCCAGACCATTCATGTTAAAATTGACCGCACCCTTTTCTTTTCATTCAGTTCGAACCCGAACTTCCCAAACCCTTTTCAACCGTTGACCCCCTCCTTTGACCGACCACCCCTCGTCATTCTGACCACCGCCAACATCGCCGCCTCCCCCATCGAGTTCCTCATCAACATCCGCACCTGGCCGACCCTTTAAACCCCCGCTCGAACTTTCCTGATGAAATGCGACTTCACGGAAGAACAGCGCGACTGTAGAAGGCACATCGAACAAATCTATGTTCGGATCTCACCCAGGCTTGCATGCGAGAAGTATCAAATGCTAGGAATCCAAATTCCAACTTCGATTCGGTTATTATTGATCAACAAACGAAAACTATCGAGCCCTAGGTCACTGTGCGTTTTCCAGCATCTGAGAAACAGCGTCGCACCATGCTATACTCACGGTGAAAGAAGTAAAAGCTTCCAGGAACACATAGAACTCGATTTCATATTTTAGAGAATTTTATTTGGTATTGTTTTGATTTTTCTAAGGAAGAACTTTGCTGTGAAGAGTAACTGGCGGCTTCGAAGCAGCCTTGACCAGAAAATGAAAAGTGATTAGGTTTAGAAAAGGTTAGTGGGGGTATTTATAGACCACAAAAATATCTAGATATTTTTATATTAATATTTTAATATTTTTATTTAATCTTTTATATTCGTTTCTGACTTCTAAAAATCCGTGTGATCACACACGATATCGAAAAATCACGAAAATTGACATGTAGCTACAGTTCGACATTACGGTCCTAACGAAACTGGTTTCATCGAATTTCGACTTCATATGCTCACACAGCGTATTTTTAACCGTCAAAATACTGACTGTTTTACACTTTAAAAATCCGTACGGCCACACAATGACTCTAAAAATCATGAAACTGGAAATCTAACAACTATTTGACATTGCGGATCCAACAAAATTAGTTTCATTGAATTCCGACTTCGTTTGCAAAACTGGCTATTTTTAAAGCTCTGGATGACCCATTTAAATATATAAATATATTTAAATATAAATAAAATAAATATAAATAAGTTTATATTATCGTATATCTTCACATATGATATCGTACAGCCCCAGAATATCATATCAGAATTTACAGTTTGATATTTCAGACTTTAGATTTATCGATATTCAATTTATATCGAAAACCCTTTTATAACGTATATAAAGCGTCGCAAATTATAAAGGAATTCCACAGCGACTTTTCTGAAATTTGATTTGGACGTAACTCAAAATCTACACGACGAAATCCCGATCTTTCTCTTCCACTAGAAAGATATACTCCACCAGCTCCACACGTTTCTTGTTTCACAGAAATCCGGCTTAAAACGAATCCTGTGCATTCAGTTGAAGTTCAAATCGCCAAATAGCGAACTGCCGCGCCATTTCGAGCTCTATTATAATTATACGTTCAAACCGTCGTCGATTGAATATATTCGTTATTATATTTCGAATCGAAACTCCACCAAATCTCGTATGCTATTCAATTCACATGATATTGTGAATTTCACTATTTCCGACTATTTCGACATTATAATATATTATTATATTATAATTATTAATTAAATATTCAATATTATTTAATTAAACGATCATTAACTTCTCTAAATCACCAATTATATAATTAAATAAATTAATTATATATCTCTAAAAATGCGGGTCATTACAACTATAACTATTTCTTATTCCATGTTGCTCCATTACAACAAATTCAATTTTTTTTGGTTTGGTGTATATTGTTTGAGGTTGTCACTAGGAGTATCCATATAGCACAAAGAAGCAAATACTTCAATTATTGATTATGCGAGCCGTGAGAAAATTAATGAAGGACTTTGTGAAAAATGGCATAATTGACTTATTGGGAGGTACTC
Source organism: Allium sativum (assembly GCA_030737875.1). Taxonomy (NCBI): domain Eukaryota; kingdom Viridiplantae; phylum Streptophyta; class Magnoliopsida; order Asparagales; family Amaryllidaceae; genus Allium; species Allium sativum. Next base: position 606,834,508 of record CM060926.1, on the reverse strand, counting down.
TAGCACCTTTTGGACATGAGCTTGTGGATTAAAAAAAGGCTGTTGATACACTGATGTTAGGTGGAGTTGAAAGATTCTAAAGAATGGTAAACATTTATGTGTGTGGAACTAATCAATATGTGTTCTTGTTTTCAAGTTACATTAGCTGAATTACTAACGAAGTAATGAATGAATCAGGTTGTAATATTGTTGATTTTAGTTCTCAAAGTTTGAATTTTCAAAATAATATTAAACATTATTGATTAGGGTGGAGCCGGCGTTTGCTTTGGTGGTGTTGCAGTGCTGGCTTACTGGGTTGCTTTTGGTCATAGCCTTCCAGTTTTCAGCTGTTGAGTTTTATTGTCTTCCGACTTTCTTATTTAGCTCTTCTTTTTATGAAAAGAGTTGTATGTTTGTTTGTTTCTTTATTTCTTTCTTCTTCTTCTTCTTCTTCTTTTTTTTTGTTTTTGTTAAGGCTATTTTTTTTGTTCGGCCTTTTGTTTTGTTTGGTCATGTGTTTTACATTTAAGGTGGTACTGTTCGTACTATTTAATTGTTTTTGTGAACCACTAGAAAATGACTATTTTCTTCTTTTTGGGTTTATATATTATTTTCGAAAAAGAAGGATACCTCAACAACTGTAGTTAACGCATGCGATGCAGGAATGCTAGTGACAGTAATACTTGATTTATGGCATGTATTCTCTAGGCCTACTCTTGCTATGCCTGCATCAAGGCAACGCATAACTGCATCAAGATAGCATGCTTACCCTAGACTGGGCTTGCATGGTTCCACTTCCACACAACTAAAAAATTCCTGATCCTAAATTTTATGTCATGCAATGTTATTGTGTAATCAATATAGCATCTAGCATTATTTTTTATGAAAACATGTAGTCCTATGTTTTATTTCGAGAACTTTCGCTGACATTAATTTTGTCAGCAATATGTAGTGTGTTTTATATGAGTTTGAGGTTTTCCCATGTAAACAATTTAATGTTAACTTGTTTTCATAAATATTGTTTACTATTAAAAAAGGGAGTAGCTATTTGAACACAAAAAATTGACATAAATTAAAGGATACAGAATCTCAGCCGCATATTTAATTTGCCCTTAAAAATGAGAGGTGAAAATCTGGTTGAGATTATATGTCCCCCAATTTGTGTCAAATTCTGTGTTAATATAGACTTTCGCATTAAAAAATTGATTCGACCACGAAAGGGAATGACATTTCTCTTTAACATATTATTTTCTGCTATTAAGGGAAATGCATGCAGACTTATATACTGTGTTAACTCTGCTTATATTGATATACTACAAGATGTTTTTCAATGTAACACTGTGGCATGAGTTTCCATTGTAATACTGTATGAAAAAAGCTAGTTCCAACGGACATTTTTGTTCTATTAACTTGAGAGCATTTTTATTTAATTAACATTTCTTTTAAAACATATTTTTAAATTATGTAATCAAACGGTCGATTTCTCCATTGTTGTACGAAATTCTTGTATGTCTACCTTCAAATCTTGCTCCATCAATTATTATTACTTGCTTTTACAGGGATATGGACAAGCTAAGGTCAAATGAATAGGTGAATCATTAAATATTAGATATTATATAATAAATAATGCCAAATAATTTTTAATTATTTAATAGTAATATTAATTATTACTTTTTATTTATTAGTTATTAATTATAGCTTACTCTTCCTAATTATAATAATTAATTATTCAATGTTAATTACCGGTTGTTAATTATATTTTTGCAGACAAAACAAAATGCTATTATTTTGCATTGACAAACTTATTTTATAGCAATCATACAACATTTAGAGTTTTAACGGGTGTCGAGCAAATGCACTTCCACAATAACAAATAGTTTTATAGAGGGCTGACCACTTCTAATAGTCTAATACATTAAACCAACAATTGTGATCACCACCACTATTTCAGATCTCACAAATATCGTCTGAGATCTTGTAACACCCCGTATTTTCTATGAACGTATAAGTAACAAATCAGAGAATAATTAAATTTTAAAATAAGAATCAAGGGAAACGGGTTGCACCATTGCGTTTGTCTTGAAATTCTGCTTGAAAACGAGTCCAAGTTTTCGAAAAACGAAGTCCGTATGACCAAGTTATGACCCTTCGAAGTTTCAGGAATTTTCAGAATCGAAAACAGCCCGAAATTCGAATTCAAACCCAGAAGCGGGCTAGGCGGGAAATTTCCCGCCCAGGATCCAGGTCGACTGGGGAGTCGACCCCCCCCCCCCCCCGACCAGGTCGACTGGGGAGTCGACTGGGTAGTCGACCCCCCCTGACCAGGTCGACTGGGTGGTCGACCTGCCTCCCGAACCCACTTCCTGAACCTGATGCATTCTGATGTTTTTGGCCCGATTTTCTGACCAGATTCATGACTCTAAACCTATATAAACAGCCCCCTAGCCTCATTCTCTCTACACCATTTCATTCTGCCTATACTCTGCCTCTGTTCTAATTAAAATAAAAAGGGCGTCGCTACTCTGCTGAAATCTGAACTGGAACTAGGACTAAAGCATCTTCTTCCAAACTGAATAAAATTAAAAGAGAACAACTGCAACTCTTCTTCTTCTTTAATCCAATCAAGGAAAGTGTAGTTATTTTCCAATGTAAACTTTAATTTTGATTGTGACATGATTGTAAATCTGAATTTGAGGTCGTGTATGTTCTGTTCTGATCTATTTTATTTTGTATCTCTTTCTTCTTTCTGTTCTATAGCCAGGCTACCACGAGCCTGCGCCAAATCTCATAAGAGATTAACGCACGAACGTTAAAAATAATGAATGATGGCATAAATGGGACATGGCTAATCTGTGACTGATTTAAGAAAAAAGGACATAGGTTGTAAACTAGATTTAGATCTATGCATATTCTGTGAGTTAGGAGAAGAGGAACCATTGTATGTTAACATATGACTTGAGACTTTGACATAACGCATATTTTGAATTAAGATCTAGTTTTGAGGACATAGTATATGTTGTAAGTTAAGATCTATATTTGAGGCATATTTTAAGAAAAGGAAGATATGTGACTTAGGCGTAAAAATCTATAGGATAACTAGTAATGTGAATACGCCTAAAACTGGACTTTTTGATACTTGGCATCAAAGGATATAGTTTGGCATAATTCATATTGTTTATCATGATTTATGGGTTTTAGAAAATATTCTGTGTTATGCAATGTTTAACTAAAACATGGGGTATATGATCATATTGTGAATCATGAGAATTATTTAAGCATGTGAACTTAGGCCAAATTTACAGTTAGGCAAGATATATCAATGAAACTTTAAGGAATGATTAAATCTGTTATATTGCCTAATTTGATAGTTCTGCTATATTGCTCAATCTGCTAGATCTGTTCATCTGCTAGATCTGCTACCTGTTGAATTGTCTGATCTGTTGAAAACTAGATAATGGTAATCTGGGTATGGAAATCTGTATGCTCGACCTAAGATTAAGTAAAACATGGAAATTTGATTAATCTATTGTATCCTATGAAGAATTTTAATCTGTTAAATAAACAGAATTAGTCTGATATCTGAAAAATCTGTATTGGAATGAATTGGCTATGACACGAGGTTAGGCTCTGTTTGCGGTAGAAGCCTACCCAAAACCAACCGGCTTAACCAGCGACCGCAAACTGTCAGTCTAATGTGAGAGGTCGTAGGCGTAACTAAAATATGCTTAGACACAAGGTTAGGTCTGGCTTGTGGTAGAAGTCTGCCCGGAACCGCCCGGCATATCCAGCGACCACAAGCTACCGACCTAATGTGAGAGGTCTGTGCATTAATATTTAATTAATGCAAATCTGGGATAAGTATGATGTCTAAAACGTTTTGGGTAAATAGGGTTAAACCAACCAGACTGATGAATTTAATAAAACCTGTTCCGTGAATCTGTAGGCCCAATACAAAGTTAGACAATCTGTAAGTCTGTTAAGAACTGTACATCTGATCCGTTAGTCTGAAAATCCGTTAACTTGATTTTCTGATATGTGAACTAGTTGACTTGAATTCTGTATGTCTGAACTTGTAAACAAGTTAATCTGAAATCTGTTAGTCTGGGGACACAAGGTTACGAGGGAAATTACTTGTGTCATCTGTTGTTTGGGACCCATATTAATCAGTAACCCTTTCTGGTATCAAAACTTTGACCCAACAGTAGGTAGGGTCTGGGCACGCTTACTAAACTAATTATAAGCGGTTCATTCTGATAATGGCGAGGGGTGTTGATGGTGCGTTCCAACCGGGTCATGTGCGTGCATGGATCCCGGTCTGCCTCTGAGGATGTAAGACGCCGTGACATCTGTAAATAGGTCTGTGTCATTTAAAGGTTGCCACTTTGGGAAGTGATACACCCTTTTGTGGGGCTGGCACAGGGTATTTATGTATTAGGGAGCCGATCGCTTGGGGTAGGGTTTTAGGGTACACTTAGTTCTGTTTGTTTCTGTTGGTACCGTCTGTTTCTGTTGGATGGTAACACCTGTCTGTTTCTGCATGGTACCGTCTGTTCGGGTGGTAAAGGCCCATTTACTAGTGTACACCTAATTCTACATTCTGTTTCCGTAGGGATTAATTTGTTTCTGTCTGTTTCTGTTCGGTTGGTAAAGGCCCATTATTAGCATTCTGTTTCTGTCTGTTTCTGTTGGGGTGGTAAAGGCCCATTACTAGCATTCTGTTTTTGTATATATTATTCTGTTTCGATTCTGTTTCATTTTAGACATTAGGGTAACACCTAATCCGGTTATACTAGTATTAGTGCAGAGAAGTGAAAAGCAAAAGCTTACATCATTCTGTTCTTTTTCTGTTTAACCTAAGTATATCTGATACTCCTGTTACTGTTATCTCGCATCCAGTTTTATTTTCATGTCATTATTATTATTATATGTTCATATGCTGAAAGTCACTGGACTTGCCAGACTTTATGTCTGACCTTGCTTGTTTTCGCCCCTTTTTCTTCCGTCCCCCCCCCCCCCCCCAGGTTTCCAAGGAGGGAGTACTTTAGCTTAATCCGGATTTCTTCTGCTTAAAGTACTTAAAGTGATTAAAGTATGGCTTGAATCCTTATGGAAGTTTCTGTGGGATTATGATTTTAAAAACTATGCATTCTGAAGGCTTTTGTACAAGACTGATATTTTGTACTTGAATTCTGATATTGTGATTTGAAAGGATGTAACCAAACTTACTTCGGTCTCTGTTGTAATAAAGTTATAAATTTTTCAAGTACTATTTTATCTGTCTTGTAAGTTTTTGTTCTGTCTACTAAAACGCTCCATCAAAGTTAAGGCATTCCCTTTGAGAGTGACCTTAACGGAGATGGGGTGTTACTCTTGGTATCAGAGCTTAAGGTTACCAGATTGGGTAAAGTTTTTGAAAACTATTTTCAAAAAGGTTTTAAAAGGAAGTATTTTCGAAAGTAAAGCCTATTTTTGAAAAAAAAACATAATCCCCAAAAAGCCTTATATTTGTCTTTTCAGTTCTCCGTTTTAAATCTTTTTCTTTCACTCCAGCATGTCTGGGAATCTTAACTTTCCGGAGGGCGTGCCAATACCTGGCTGGTTCAGGAGGTACTCAGAGGCTAGGGCCAACGATGCAGGCCCAGCAGATATTCATCCTCCAGCTGCAGCAATTCCTCCTCCTCCGCCCCCTCCTCGTGCAATTGCTTTTTCAAAGATCTGTAAAGATTTTAGGGACATGGGTGGAAAGGATTTCAAGGGAACTGAATCATTCGTAGAAGCGAGGAACTGGCTTAAAGAAACTGAGGATCTGTTCGTTATTTTCGAGGTGGATGATAGGCAGAAGGTACAATTGGCGGTACGGTTACTCAAGGACGAAGCTTCCTATTGGTGGGAAGTCACTAACGCCGAGAGGCCAGTTGAAACATGGATGGATTTCAGAACAAGGTTTGAGACGAAATTTCTCTCGCAAGCTGAACGAAGTCTACAACTGGAAAAGTTCTTATCTCTTAAGCAAGGAAGTACGACGGTCAAGGAATACGTCAACCAGTTCAACCAACTGGCTAGGTTCGGACTGGATTTAGTCAACACTCAGCATAAAAAGGCTCTCTGCTTTGTTAAAGGATTGAATGAGCCACTACACAGTCTAGCCATGACCCATGTACCCATGGGAGAGACTTACGAGAGGTTGGTGGACATGGCACTACTGCACGAGGAAGACAAGGGCAAGGAAGAGGCAAAGAAGGAAGAACCACAGAACAAGAAAGCCTGGCCCAAAAAGGAAACACAAAAGAAGATTGAGAAGTCTGAAGATAAGAAGGAGAAAAAGTGCTTTACCTGTGGAAGCTCGACTCATCTGAACAAGGATTGCAGAAAAAGGAAGGGCACTTGCTTCAACTGCGGTGAGATGGGACACTTCACTAGGGACTGGCCGAAAAAAAGAGGACAAGGGCAGGGCCAACTTCTGGAGGGCAGGCGAACACTCTCGAGGCTAGTGGATAGGATAGAATTAGGAAAACTTTCTGTGGTAGGTTTAATTTCTTTATCTGATTGTTGAGTTGAAACTCTTTCTGATTCTGGCATTTTGATTCTGTAACCGATACTCTGCACTCTAATACTAGTATTGTTTCTGATTCCACTGTAGGCTCAAACCCATAAGGGTTATGACTCATCTGCTTGTGATAGATTGGGGTTTGAGAGATATATGTGTTAGGCATCAAGTAGGACGCATATATTCTGGGTTTTATCATGCTTAGTTTCCTAAGAATCATTCGGTGATCTGATCTGTACCAGTAGTCTGTAAGTATCTGAATATTTTTGAAAAGGTTAAGATTTCCAGTTTTGGCATTGTCTAAAGAGGGTAATCCTCTGGGTATCAATCTGATGTTGATTTCGGTCTTCGGGGCCGATACTTAGGGGAATTATTCTCCCAACCAATGTCTAATGGAAACCAAGTTTTTGTTTTATATGTACTCGCTTCCATCATTCGACTGTATCCTATCGATCGAATCTTCGAACTTTAGGTAGAAACCATTGGGTGTAAATATGTGTTTGAGACATGTTATATTTAATAGTTGCAAGTGGATGCAAGTGGTTGTTAGTGGTTGCTCGTGGATGCATATACACACACTAGGCATTAGATCGGCTCGAAAACACTCTCATACTGGATATGGATATGTGAGCATTTTCAATTTCTGTTGATGCAAAATGATTGACTCATCACATGGATGTTGCATATGAATGAATGGTTGTCACTCATATAAGAATGATATCAAATAGGAAAATTTCATACATGTTGGACTCATGGCACTAACATAATTCGCATTAAGGAGGTCAACTGAATCAGTGGACCGCCTGATCTTTGCATTAGATAAGGAACATATACACACACTTTTGCATATGTTCATACGACATTAGAAGTTTTCTAAGGACAATGGATGCTTGTGGATGATGGTTGAGTAGATGGATGACTGGATGGTAGGACACATTCTTCTCAACTTGAAGATTTCGGGGACGAGATCCTTTAAGGAGGGGAGAATGTAACACCCCGTATTTTCTGTGAACGTATGAGTAACAAATCAGATAATAATTAAATTTTAAAATAAGAATCAAGGGAAACGGGTTGCACCATTGCATTTGTCTTGAAATTCTGCTTGAAACCGAGTCCGAGTTTTCGAAAAACGGAGTACGTATGACCAAGTTATGACCCTCCGAAGTTTCAGGGATTTTCAGAATCGAAAACAGCTCGAAATTCGAATTCAAAATCAAACCCAGAAGCAGGCTGGACGGGAAATTTCCCGCCCAGGACCCAGGTCGACTGGGTAGTCGACCCCCCCCCCCCCCCGACCAGGTCGACTGGGTAGTCGACCCCCCCTGACCAGGTTGACTGGGTAGTCGACCTGGGGGTCGACCTGCCTCCCAAACCCACTTCCTGAACCTGATGCATTCTGATGTTTTTGGCCCGATTTTCTGACCAGATTCATGACTCTAAACCTATATAAACAGTCCCCTAGCCTCATTCTCTCTACACCATTTCATTCTGCCTATACTCTGCCTCTGTTCTAATTAAAATAAAAATGGCGTCGCTACTCTGCTGAAATCTGAACTGGAACTAGGACTAAAGCATCTTCTTCCAAACTGAATAAAATTAAAAGAGAACAACTGCAACTCTTCTTCTTCTTTAATCCAATCAAGGCAAGTGCAGTTATTTCCCGATATAAACTTTAATTTTGATTGTGACATGATTGTAAATCTGAATTTGAGGTTGTGTATGTTCTGTTCTGATCTATTTTATTCTGTATCTCTTTCTTCTTTCTGTTCTATAGCCAGGCTACCACGAGCCTGCGCCAAATCTCATAAGAGATTAACGCACGAACGTTAAAAATAATGAATGATGGCATAAATGGGACATGACTAATCTGTGACTGATTTAAGAAAAAAGGACATAGGTTGTAAACTAGATTTAGATCTATGAGTATTCTGTGAGTTGGGAGAAGAGGAACCATTGTATGTTAACATATGACTTGAGACTTTGACATAACGCATATTTTGAATTAAGATCTAGTTTTGAGGACATAATATATGTCGTAAGTTAAGATATATATTTGAGGCATATTTTAAGAAAAGGAAGATATGTGACTTAGGCGTAAAAATCTATAGGATAACTAGTAATGTGAATACGCCTAAAACTGGACTTTTTGATACTTAGCATCAAAGGATATAGTTTGGCATAATTCATATTGTTTATCATGATTTATGGGTTTTAGAAAATATTCTGTGCTATGCAATGTTTGACTAAAACGTGGGGTATATGATCATATTGTGAATAATGAGAATTATTTAGGCATGTGAACTTAAGCCAAATTTACAGTTAGGCAAGATATATCAATGAAACTTTAAGGAATGATTAAATCTGTTATATTGCCTAATTTGCTAGTTCTGCTATATTGCCCAATCTGCTAGATCTGTTCATCTGCTAAATCTGCTACCTGTTGAATTGTCTGATCTGTTGAAAACTAGATAATGGTAATCTGGGTATGGAAATCCGTAGGCTCGACCTAAGATTTAGTAAAACATGGAAATTTGATTAATCTGTTGTATCCTATGAAGAAGTTTAATCTGTTAAATAAACAGAATTAGTCTGATATCTGAAAAATCTGTATTGGAATGAATTGGCTATGACACGAGGTTAGGCTCTGTTTGCGGTAGAAGCCTGCCCAAAACCAACCGGCTTAACCAGCGACCGCAAACTGTCAGTCTAATGTGAGAGGTCGTAGGCATAACTAAAATATGCTTAGACACGAGGTTAGGTCTGGCTTGTGGTAGAAGTCTGCCCGGAACCGCCCGGCATATCCAGCGGCCACAAGCTACCGACCTAATGTGAGAGGTCTGTGCATTAATATTTAATAAATGCAAATCTGGGATAAGTATGATGTCTAAAACGTTTTGGGTAAATAGGGTTAAACCAACCGGACTGATGAATTTAATAAAACCTGTTCCATGAATCTGTAGGCCCAATACAAAGTTAGACAATCTGTAAGTCTGTTCAGAACTGTACATCTGATCCGTTAGTCTGAAAATCCGTTAACTTGATTTTCTGATCTGTGAACTAGTTGACTTGAACTCTGTATGTCTGAACTTGTAAACAAGTTAATCTGAAATCTGTTAGTCTGGGGACACAAGGTTACGAGGGAAATTACTTGTGTCATCTGTTGTTTGGGACCCATATTAGTCAGTAACCCTTTCTGGTATCAAAACTTTGACCCAATAGTAGGTAGGGTCTGGGCACGCTTACTGAACTAATTATAAGCGGTTCATTCTTATAATGGCGAGGGGTGTTGATGGTGCGTTCCAACCGGGTCATGTGCGTGCATGGATCCCGGTCTGCCTTTGAGGATGTAAGACGCCGTGACATCTGTAAATAGGTCTGTGTCATTTAAAGGTTGCCACTTTGGGAAGTGATACACCCTTTTGTGGGGCTGGCACAGGGTATTTATGTATTAGGGAGCCGATCGCTTGGGGTAGGGTTTTAGGGTACACTTAGTTCTGTTTGTTTCTGTTGGTACCGTCTGTTTCTGTTGGGTGGTAACACCTGTCTGTTTCTGCGTGGTACCGTCTGTTCGGGTGGTAAAGGCCCATTTACTAGTGTACACCTAATTCTACATTCTGTTTCCGTAGGGATTAATCTGTTTCTGTTCGGTTGGAAAAGGCCCATTATTAGCATTCTGTTTCTGTTGGGGTGGTAAAGGCCCGTTACTAGCATTCTGTTTTTGTATATATTATTCTGTTTCGATTCTGTTTCAGTTTAGACATTAGGGTAACACCTAATCCTGTTATACTAGTATTAGTGCAGAGAAGTGAAAAGCAAAAGCTTACATCATTCTGTTCTTCTTCTGTTTAACCTAAGTATATCTGCTACTCTTGTTACTGTTATGTCGCATCCAGTTTTATTTTCATGTCATTATTATTATTATATGTTCATATGCTGAAAGTCACTGGACTTGCCAGACTTTATGTCTGACCTTGCTTGTTTTCGCCCCTTTTTCTTCCGTTCTCCCCCCCCCCCCCCCCCAGGTTTCCAAGGAGGGAGTACTTTAGCTTAATCCGGATTTCTTCTGCTTGAAGTACTTAAAGTGCTTAAAGTATGGCTTGACTCCTTATGGCAATTTCTGTGGGATTATGATTTTAAAAACTATGCATTCTGAAGGCTTTTGTACAAGACTGATATTTTATACTTGAATTCTGATATTGTGATTTGAAAGGATGTAACCAAACTTACTTCGGTCTCTGTTGTAATAAAGCTATAAATTTTTCAAGTACTATTTTATCTGTCTTGTAAGTTTCTGTTCTGTCTACTAAAACGCTCCATCAAAGTTAAGACATTCCATTTGAGAGTGACCTTAACGGAGATGGGGTGTTATTGATCTCCTCCGAGATCTCGTTTTGGGCTCCTTTCGAATATATCGCCCGAGATATTACAATATCGAACGATATATCAACTGAGACGAAATAGTAGAATATCGTCCGAGATCTTAGTTTTCTTGGTTCAAATTTAAATTTGTGTCTGAACTAGTACAATAATTAAAAAACTCAAATCTAGCCATGATAATCTTTTTTTATTTTACATTTGGCATGTTAAATGACCATATTGTATGTTCATATATATTCTACAATGCTTATGATTTTTATATTCGTCCTTTTTACATACATGTTACTTATGAAATTATGTATTTTATGGTCTATTTATGCTGAAAATTTTAATGTTTTGGATCCTTTTAATGTTTTATGTCTAATAATATGTTTGTTTTATAGTTATTTTGCCATTTAAGTTTAAGTTACTATGTTTTTAATAGCATCCATAAAAATCATTTTGTAAAAATATCATTTTTAACATATCTTGTACCCCAAGATTGATCTGATATGAACTTTCAAATCCAAAATAGAAATCCGAGACGAACTCCCGAGTTAGATTAATCTCGTCCGAGATCTCCCCCGATACGAGATCAAGTCTATAAAATCCCTGAGATGAAACGCAATCGGTATCCGAGATTTAAAACCTTTGTCACCATGCAGGTGAATGACTCACGAAAGAATAAATACCAAAGTTGTAACAAGCAATTAAGACATGTACAACATAATTTGACAGCCCATTTACAACAAAGAGCAGGCAAAAATCACAAATCAAGAGACTCTGACTTGACAACAGCAACCAAAAACACCCAAGCCAAGAAGCAAGAGGGCAGTTGCAGTAAACATAACTACGACAATAGGATCCAACAAATACCATGAAAAAAACTCCAAAAAAAAGAAACAAACCATACTCTCCACCACAACAAACATCTTGAACTAGCCAATGGCTACTGCAATAACACAAAACGATAGCCCATCAATCCATCACCATAATTGTAACAACCTGGAATTTGATTATCCTAATTGAGGATATTTTTTATTTACGTGTGGAACCTAAGACTTCACTCAAGTCATTGCTTGTCGGTCTTAGTAAACCACACGGGTAGTGATATACCCCGATTTTTCAACGCCTTCACACTACCTAAGTAGTCACCCCTAGAAATTGGTAGAGATGGCCCTCGAACCTGAGACATATGTCTCATCCCAATTCGTCCACCTCTAACCACCTAATTGAGGATATTTGAATTATTTTAGAGATTCAAATATGGATTATTTATATCTAGTAATTTACCATAAACTATAATATATGATAATGAAATTATTTTGGAAAATTATTCTGAAAAATAATTCCTAAGGGAAAATGCTTATAAAGTGACCAAAAACATTTTATCAATAAATCTAATTTATGAACATAAGGATGGTGGATACATACACTTATTTTCATTATTGAACAAGAATGTAAAATAAAATTTATACCTTACTGTGAAAATGAATTGTATTCAAGCATCATCAATAAGAGTGTTATATTCAACAATTAATTTATGGATTTAAATCCAAAATTTAATTTTATAATTGTTATAATTATTCAACGGTTGATCATCATAGTGATTGTCATCTACAATTGTAATAAGTAGTTCCTAGCGAACTGACGTACCAACTTTGATTCGTGATCAATAAAATACGAGTGCTTCCATCGAGGAACATTTTTTCATCAAAAAAAGTAAAATTTTCAAATGTAGGCCACGTGTGCAATATATCACTTTTGAAAATATTTACAGAAATATACCACTTTTGGCCACGTGTGCAATTTGCAGGTAATTTCTATTTGGCGATTTTTCAAAACTGTCAACTGGCGATTTTTCAAAAATCGCCAAACAAAAATTAATTGACGATTTTTCAAAAATCGCCAACTAGTTTTATTCTTTTAGTATTGAAGACTTTTCAAAAGTCGCAAACTAAAAATTTCTATTTAGCTGCATACATGTCCAAAAAAGGTATAGTTCTGTAAATATTTTCAAAACTGACCTAAATATGTAATAATTTCTTAAAACTATTCTACATTTTGAAAATTTTCCTTGAAAAATATTCCTTACATACATGTGGATCAAGCGCTTATAGTTCATACCGCTCCATTTGAACCAAATATTATGATAACTAAGTTAATATATTATATCTGCATTTCATCATAGTCTCAACTCTTAAGTTAAGAAATTACTCTTTCAATTTTTTTTTAACTTAAAATTTTGTTCTTATGCCGTCATTTTTACGTACTCACGACTTCCGGACTACATCCTACAACAGTGTAGGCAAAAGAGCGTTAACACATAAATATTGAGCCTCAACAAATATATGTTTTTTAATCGAAGTAGGAATGCTAATAAGTAAATAAACGTGGGCCTAGGTTTTGTTTAATTTTTTTTAAAGAAGATTAGCGGATTGAATATTAGTACAAAATTAAAATATTAACACCTAACTATTTTCTCAAAGTGGAAAATAGGTAGAAGGACAAACTAAACAAAAAATTTGGTGAAAAATATGAAAAGTTTAGAATTTAGTAAGAATGACAAATGTTAGTGTAAACGAGGAAATGATAATAAACCCCCCGAATTCTACTTTTAGTGTAAATGTGTTATTCCCTCTAATTTTGAAATTTTTCATATTTTCCACCGATTTTTTTGTAAAGTTTGTCCTTTAAAAGAAAATCATCGACGATATCAATTCACAATCGTTATGTAAATAACAAAAAATAATAAAAATAATAAATTTTCCTATCGGTCAAAGTAACTGGATAATATAAATTATTATTAGTATGTTTTAGAATATAACATATGCCGGTTGACTAATTGCTTTGTTTAAGCATGATGAACTTAGTATTGTCCCTTCACCATCGTGTATTTGAACCCATTAAAACGAAGGCAATGACATTTCTGTCCTACAATGTTCATATGTCATAGCTTATACTATGCTTATAGTACGTAAAAGAGCATTAACTTAGCTAAGGTGAGGAGTACTATCATAATATTGTACAAAAGAATTAAAATGTTGAAATTTCAAAACTAAAATTTAAACTAACTAAATATGATCGAAGTACAAAAACATAGCTAAATATTTGTGAAAAACATTTCTTTTGAATATGTAAAATACATAAAACAATTATGAAAAATTTAATTCACAAACAAAGTGTGTGTTATAACATTCGTTAATGGAGGTAATTAGAAAGGACACACTTTGCCAAAAAATTAGGCTGAAGGACACCAAGTTTTATTTTTAGTCTGAAGGACAAACTTTGAACCAAAATTAAGCTGAAGGAAAATGCTAAATGTAATTAGCATTATATTCAGTTTTTTACACTACACGAAAATGCTAGTTTTAACTAGCATTATTCAGTTTTACACTGCAGAAAATGCTAATTATATTTAGCATTGTCCTTCAGTCTAATTTTTTTCAAAGATTGTCTTTCAACCTAAAAATAAAACTTGACGTCCTTCAGACTAATTTTTTTCCAAAATTTGTCCTTATGCCTATTTCCCACTTCGTAATAATGGTAATTTTTTTTTACTTTAAAATGAATTAATTTTAATTGGGTTCAATTGGTTGATTCAATTTTCAAATATTAAAGTTAGACCCAACCAATAAACCGAAATAATATAAAATTAAAAATCAAACCAACTAATTAACTAGTAAAACCAAATCAAACCAATCATATTTGGCAGAACTCTCCTCCAACATCTAAATAAGAAAACAACAGCGTTATCATACATACCACTCTATTTAATCAGAAAGGCAAGTTACAAGGTTACATAGTTCAGTAACTCAAAGTACAACAGTTTATAGATCAAAATACCATAATAATTCCGTGAACGAGAACATAAACAAAAATGTCTTGATCCTCCTTAACTTGAGGAGAGTCGTCATACCATTTGGTAACAGTGCAGGAGCCATCAGCCTGGGGGTTCCCAAATTGTTTGCTTATGACCATCGTGCAGTCAGCAGTGGTATTAGGCACTCACAAGTCACAAGCAACATTCTCTCACCCACAGCCAGAGGGTGATGAAAGTGAAATCTGACTTCAAATTGTCATCGGCAACAACAACATGGATTCCTCCATGACTTGTTTTGTTCCAGAGCTGGCAATGGAACCAAAAATGCTAGCCTGTTGCTGTATATCTTCTGTTTCCAAACCAATCGTTTAGAAACCAAATATAAACATAGATGCTACAACAATTATTACCCATCAGTTTTCATATATCTTTTTTTATGGATATGTAACTCCACAAAAACCAAAGAATTTCGGATTTTTCGAGTATCCATAATCATAAGGTCAACATAGTATTAAATCATACTAATCTTTCGGAACATGACAACCCAATACATGCTGATAATAGTGTCACCATCCATGATTATAACATTTCTATTGATGAGTTGCAAAGTTACCAAAATTATACAGTGTCACGTTTCTGTTAAATACCATAAAGAAACACTAGCAATTTCACAAAACCATAAATCAAATTTGCTAGGAGTACAATTTAAGGATTTAAACAGTGTTTGCCAAACATATGCTTGGATTGGGTAAAAAATTGAGACCCAACAATTTATCGATGATGCAGAAGACTATAGGAACTAGGGATGAGCAGGAAAACCGATTACAAACCAAAACCGAACCGAAACCGCATAAAACCACTAAAAACCGCATCTTAAATAATCACACCGAAATAAAACTGCAAAACCGATGAAACCGCACCGATATTATGGTCCGAGTTCGGTTTTTATCTTTTCTCAAACCGCAAAACCAAAACCGCACCGATATGGTTTATGAATGTTTGCATTCCAACAACACTTCGTCTTGTATCTTTTTTCACGCTTTCATTACTTGCATTCCAACACTACTTTGTCTTGTATCCATTTAAATGCTTACATTTTACTCCACTTCAGCTACAAACATAAGAAAATATATAGTTTACCTAGATTGAGAAACGGACAAGGTTGTACTTATCGCAAATTACATTTTTGAGCAAATATTGATTGTTGTGACTGTGTTATATTTATGTGTGATAATGTTATGTTCATGCTGACTGGTTGGGGAACAACGCATTTTTTTTATTAAACGGTTTTGAAACCGAAACCGCGCTTTTAAAAACCGAAACCGCACTTTTAAAACCGAACCGCAACGGTTCTTGGTTCGGTTCCGGTTCTTACTTTTGAAAACCACATCCTAGCTGTTCCAAGTGCGGTTTTAAGTCAAAACTGCACCAACCCGCACCATGCTCATCCCTAATAGGAACTAATGTCCTACTGAATTACAAGGGCGAAGAAATAGAAAAGAAAATTATTTGAGAATAATCCAAAAGCAGACTTCGTGTATCTAGGAGTCGGATGCAACTCAAAGTGGTGAATTTTGACACCAAACGACCACTTAAATTTAAATGTATACATGCATACGAACATTATGGAAATGTAACAAGGGGCTATGCTACGACTTGTACGTTGTATCAGTAGAGCTTTAGTCATTTAAATGGATATTCATCCGGTGTAACATAAGCATTTACATGCTCACGAACAAAATTGTGAATTAAATCATGTATGTTCCACAGATAAATAAACATACACGTAAAATAAAAATCTATATTTGTTGAAGCACACGTTCATCGATAAACCGACAAACACAATTAACTAGTAACAACAGTCAACAGATGCAGGATTGTCAAACTTATCTCAGATATTTTATGTAATTCTTCACTCCTCAGGTTTTAAATTCTAAACCGGTGCATGCCTAAAAGCAACCTCCATTAATTTCCAAGATTTACTGGAAAAACATGCCAATCTTTTTGTTTGCACGCCCACTAAGTTTCATATAAATGCCAAGCCATAATTATACATTGTCACCACAACGATCTCTTCCTGATTGTTACAACAATGGGAATCGTTGCTAATCTTATGCTTTCCTCATTTTTAGCCTGCTTTCTCCTTTCTTTCACCACCATATCTGATGCTTCCTCCAAAAGAAACGGCAATGCCAAACTTACGTTGCAGACCTACATCATACAAGTAAGGCAACCTCATAATGCTGTGTTTCTCAATCCCATACAACTCCAAAGTTACTACAAATCATTCTTGCCAAAAACCGGTGATGCCTTTCCGACCTCGCGGATGGTGTACCAATATAGCGAAGCTATCGTTGGCTTTGCTGCAAAGCTCACAGCAGCCGAAGTTGAAAGCATAAAGAAGAAACACGGGTTTGTACAGGCATACCCAGACCGCATAATCCCACAACTCACTACCCACTCCCCAACCTTTCTGGGGTTGCAAGGAGAGAATGGATTCTGGAAAAGAGATTCTAATTTGGGAAGCGGGGTCATTATTGGAATGATCGACACCGGCGTTGATCCGATACATCCTTCATTTGACGACCATGGAATTGAACCACCACCATCCAAATGGAAGGGTCAATGTATGTTCAAAAAGCCCTATGGATGCAACAAGAAACTTATTGGGGGTAGAGAATTCACTGATCCTCCAACTGACACAGAGGGTCATGGAACCCACACAGCAAGCACGGCTGCAGGTAACTTTGTAACAAACGCGTCCGTGCTAGGTAACAGTAAGGGAACAGCAGCTGGCATGGCACCTCATGCTCATTTAGCCATATATAAAGTTTGTAGTACATTAGGCTGTGCTACCTCTACTGTGCTTGCTGGCATGGATGCTGCCATCAAAGATGGTGTGGACATCATGTCCATTTCCCTTGGAGGCGATGCTCGTGACTACGCTGAAGATATGATTGCTATCGCTGCATTTTCAGCTATGAAGAAGGGCATTTTTGTAAGCTGTGCGGCAGGCAATGATGGCCCGAGCTCAGCATCATTAAAAAATGTGGCACCGTGGCTGCTAACAGTTGGCGCCAGCACAATGGACAGAAGCATAAGGGTAACAGTAAAGCTTGGGGATGGCCAGGAACTCTACGGTGAATCTCTGTACCAACCAAACAATTTTACAACTGAAATGCTTCCACTGGTGGTACCAGGGAAGAGGATGTTCGTTTCTAACTGTGACGGCTACTCGATGAACGAGGAATCCTTCGAGGATTTATCTGGGAAAATCGCAGTGTATTACAGGGTTCCGTGGGTTTCGAGGATTTATCTGGGACTGGTGGTTAAGAGAGCCGGTGGAGCTGGAATGATACTTGTCAATGACAAGTCAAATGGATATACCACGTTAGCTGAAGCTCATGTCCTTCCGGCTTCGCACATCAGTTACGATGATGGGAGGAAGCTTTCAAACTATCTCAAAAAAGAACAAAATCCAACTGCTACGTTCATTTTCAATGGAACCATAC
Organism: Allium sativum; assembly: GCA_030737875.1. Taxonomy (NCBI): domain Eukaryota; kingdom Viridiplantae; phylum Streptophyta; class Magnoliopsida; order Asparagales; family Amaryllidaceae; genus Allium; species Allium sativum. The sequence continues at coordinate 606,816,291 of CM060926.1, read as the reverse complement.
TTACCAGTGGTTCAGCTCCATCGGTTGCTTCATTTTCATCCCGTGGGCCTAGCTCTGTAAGTCCAAAAATTTTAAAACCAGATATTATAGGTCCAGGAGTGAACGTTCTTGCTGGATGGTCGTTTCCGGTTGGATCATCTGTTACGACAGGTTCAAATTTCAATATAATATCTGGAACGTCGATGTCGGCTCCTCATCTGAGTGGAATAGCAGCACTTATAAAGAACAAACATCCAGACTGGTCACCTGCTGCGATAAAATCTGCAATCATGACAACATCTTACATTAAATCTTCCGATGGGAGACTAATAATCGATGAACAACACCATCCAGCAAGCTATTATGTGATGGGGTCAGGTCATGTGGACCCAATGAAGGCAGCAGACCCAGGGTTTGTATATGACCTTGGAAAAGAAGACTACATTGGCTTCCTTTGTGGTCTTGGTTACTCAAATAAAAAAATGGAAGCCGTTACTCATGAGCAAGTAAACTGTAGCGCTATCCAGACATTTGATCAGTCTGGATTAAACTACCCATCAATTTCTGTGAGTTTTGAAGGTTCGGACAAAATAACAATTAAGCGAACCGTGACTCACGTGGATGATGAAGCAGAAAAGTATAGGGTTAAAACCAACCGTAGAGAGGGATTCAACATAAGTGTGAAGCCAAATACACTAGAATTTACAAAAACAGGTGAAACAAAAAGCTTTGAGGTGATACTGACGCGAACCATGGGCGGAAAGGATGGTATAGATGGAGAAATTAGTTGGATATCAGACAAACATGTAGTTAGGAGTCCAATTGTTATCACAAAGTATATGTGATGAAAACTTTAAAAAGGACACCATTGAAATTGTTCTGGATGAAAAAATAATATAATGTTTTAAAGGATAAATTTTCAAATTATATCTGAAAACACTTGTTCCAACTTTAGGCCTTAATCAAAACTGAATTAAAAAAACAAGACTTGTTTTGCGCAAATATGTATTGAGCAAGTGTATTCTTGTTTGAAAAAATTGTACTTGCACGAATTTGGATTGCGCAAGTGCTATATTTTTTTTATTTTTTTTAAATTTTTTTTTGTGTTTGCACATTAATGGAATACGCAAGTATAATTTTTGAAAAATAAATTTGTACTTACGCATATTGAATTGGACAAGTACAAAGTGTTGTGACAAGCAAGAGATGCCTATTTCTATAATAAGTCTAGAACCAGGCCTAGGGTTGAAATAGGCTCCTTTTCCTTTTGTGTGTGTGTGTGTGTGTGTGTGTGTGTGTGTGTGTGTGTGTGTGTGTGTGTGTGTGTGTGTGTGTATATTAAAAAAAATAGTTTGAAAAGTTGTCCTGTTTTAAATGAATAATATAGATCTTCTTGTGATTTTTATCAATTTGCAACTGCAACTGTAATATGAGCAATTACACTGACATGATCAAATTCCACAATCGAACTCTAAGTTTAATAACTATTTTTTAAGATGGCATTTGGTAAATCTAAAATAATTCAAACCGAAATAACCTAGTATATGAAGGGTTTGCATTAAACAGGCCTGGAAAATGAATGGATGTAATAAATAACATACACACGAACATGTAGATGCACAGGCTGTGTTGCAACATCTTTCGACTAGAATTAAGGTTGGTTAGAGTTAGAAATTGGTTAGAATTAGAGCTTGATGACGTTGTTTGACAAGGATGATCAGCTGTTGATTGGAGATTGGGTAAAAGGTAAAAATAAATAAATAAATTGTTAGCTTTTATGGAAGTTGTATATCTTTATTCTGGGCTCTGCATATCAAATCCTTATTTTAAGATGTTGTTAAAAGAAAATTCTATATATATCTAAATCAAAAAACACGAACTAAATGGTACTTTCCCATATAAAGTGCAAATAACTTATATTTTATAAAAAGTTCTTCAAAAATTAAAAATCAAATTTCTTTTTGCATAAAAATAATAATTATTATTTAAATATAATTTTAATAAATAGCTACAGTTTTTCACCATAATCAAATTTTATAGATTTTTTCTCGAAAACTGCAAATTAGCTTGCTATTTTTGCTAAAAGACCTATTCCTATAACAAAATAAAAAGCAAATTTTGCTCATATAGGCCGCTCATATAGGCCTATTTCCAAATAAAACAAGTTTAGGTCAGTTCTAAAAGTACTTACAGGTATAGATCACTTTTAGCCACTTCAGCAGCTAACTGGCTATATAGTATGAAGATGAATTTTGAAAACTCGGACAAGGGCGATTTTTCAAAAATCGCTTGGGGGTAAGGAACTTTTTGCCGAATCTGTAAAAATCTCCTAGGATAATTTAAGTAATTAGCCTTAATGCAATTTTTTCAAAAAATCACCTATCGGTGAATTTTGAAAAGTTTATACCCAGTCAGCAATGAGTTAACCAAGAAATTTCTGTAAATACTTTCCGAAAGACATATTTGTGTTACTAACAAAAAAAACTGGCTTAAATCGGCAAATTTTCTAAATAAAAAAGAGAAATAACACGTGTGTTTTTTATAATTTATTTTGTGTTAACTATTAATAATTAATCATTATTGATTAATGATTAAATCCTTAATACAAGTTCAATACACATTCAAATTCATACAACCACACTGATAACAATAAGGGGCACTTAGGACAAACAAACTGCTGATATTCTCACAAAACCTCAATTCTTTTTCGATCCACTCTCATGTGGCATCATTGATGTCCACCAAATTCCGATTTTCTTTGAATATTCCTATAACGCTATTGAAATCATTTCGTAAAAATAGAAGTGAAAATGGAAGAGAACATTTTATACTATGAAAAACCAGAAGTAAACAATGTGTCCAATGTAACTAATTTACATTCAGTCTGTAGTTTATGTCGGATTTTTTTTTTTTTTCGCTGCAGTTACTCGGCACACTTGAGCAAACTATACACGACATTTATCATCAAATGCTAACCAAAGCGATAATTAAATAGCCTGATGGGGTCATAATCCCAACATGCATACAATATGATACCGAGTGAAAAACAATTGACAGGCTTTTAAGTTTTAACTATTCGATGTAGTCTTTCACGACAGATATCCCACTCTTATGATTATAACAATATACAATTACCACCATCTGTATTATATAGCACTAGAAAGATGCAACTCGCAAGACAAGACTAAATTTTCTTTCCAAATTATATTAAATTCACTAACAGAAGAAAAGGAAAAAACTTTTACCTGAAAGCAAGCTTGTTGAGTTCCACGATTTCATTATAAAGCCGGCCTGACTGAACTCAAAGTGACTGGTTTTGACCACACCTAGTTTTCTGGCTTCACAAAGAACACCCTAAAAACATATAAATGAATGTTAATCCAGACTCAAATGGCTTTACCAACTTCCAGTGGACATTATATGTGCCCTCCAATCCTTCAACAAGAATAACACGTCATAGGAATATTATTCACTATACATGACCCTGCATTATCATATTAAATTGACATGAATTTGTGTGCATCGATATTAATATGAGGAGTGTTTATTAGATACGACTGCATGTGTCACTTAACAGATAAAGAGATTTGACTCTAAATATGTATCATGCATTTGTAATATGACATATTCCTATACACTTGTCATTTGAACATGAAACATACACATGCAACATGGATGTGTTATGGTAGTTATCCGTGTCAGCTCTTGGGCTTGGCTGGCTAGGCCAACGGCCCGGAGACCAGTTTCCCAAGATCCCCAATATTACTTGCTGATAATTTAATTTTAGGAAAAATGCCCATCTACCATGTGAAATTGAACCCCATGAATATTAGCTTACTTTATTTCCACTGATCAGGCAGCCGCATTTAATTTCATTCTACATAATCAAAGTTCTTTTCTTTAAAAAACAAAATTTTCATTTTCTCTTTTTGTTTAGGCAATGATATAAACGCTTATGCAGGAATTTGAAAAGAAAAAATATATTAGCATCAAATTTATGCCATGCAAGGTTGACTTTCTCTACCTTTCATACAGTCAGTTTAATATATCTTGGTTGCTTAATTATTAGAGAAAAACATAAAATGGGATTATGATGTGGACGGTTCAACATCATATTTGAAGAATTATTAGAGTTTACTTAATTTAATTGGTAGACTTTGTGAAATAAGTGAAAGTTTTCACTTAAAAAAAAAAAAATCAACCCTAGCAAATAGTCAGCTTAATACTGTACATTTAAGTCTTTTTGTCAATCTGGAACAATTTGCTATACTTCTGTATTTACATATTTTTTAGGATCATTGTTGTCAAAAATCTTAAAATTCTACGATTTGAATCCCGTTTCAAATCGAATCTCTCCCTTTACGATTCGATTTATATTCCGATTCAAAACAAGCTAAAACCACACATTAGAAATATCATTCAACTCAAATTAATATATTCAATATACTTATTTGGGTCTACAATTCCAATTTTAATCATTAAAAAGCAAATTAATTTGAAACAAGAGAGAAAAATGATGTTCAAGGTTTAAATTTAGAAGTTTAAATATTAAAATTAACTTCAAAGTGTGTGCAAACTTTAAAATGTTTGTTCTCTGAATCCACGATTAACGATTTACGATCTAAATCCCGCTTCGATTTATAGTTTGAATTTTACGATTTAGGATTTGAATCTCATTTTGAAACCCTTGTTTAGGATGAATATGAAAATAATAATTCCAACAATTTGCTCTACTTATTGAGCACTGCTTTTTAAAAAAAAAAAAAAAAAACTTTTATACCCTCATATGATAATAATAGATGGACCTATTTGTGATTTGCTAACCAACCAAGCTATTTAGATTGTATTTTTGTTGAGCTTGACTTTTGAAATCTTTATAGGGTTAGAGTTTTGTAACATGGTATTTCAGCAATGTGACCTAAAAACATAGTTATCAAGGCGCACGCTTAGGCGCGCCTAAGCGCAAAAAAACCCAAGGCTCAAGGCTTGCGCCTTTTTGTAGTTTGAGTGCGCCTTTTTGTAGTTTGAGGCGTTTTTTTGGCTAAATCCAAAATTTTATTTATAAATAGTTAAATAAAAATTTTGATTGTTCAACAAATTATAAAATATGGTTTAGAATTTAAATCTTATTAATAAAATATGTAAATAACTAAATGAATTATAAAATATGGTTTAAAAATTAATTTGTAGTTAGTAAAATAACATATCAAACTCATATAAAAGACACACAAAAAAGCCCCAGTGCTTGCGCCTTTTTGCGCCTTAACTACTATGCCTAAAAATTGAATATTACTTTTAAAAAAAATCAGTTAGTTGATATCGTAAATTTTAAATTATATAGTATCCATATACCAAAACTCATTTGAAATTGGTGTTATGTTATTATAACAAAGAACAATAAATGATGTAAGAAACAAGGATGTCAAATGAAACAAGAAATAATCAAACAACAAAGTAGAAACTGTATATGATAGGGTATTGCTAAATACTGTTTTTGGAATTGTATACAAGTAAAAATAGAAACTACACATTATGGAGGTCGTTCTTGCTTTTTTTTTCTTTTCAACAAATGTTAGCCATAAACGGCCCTAAATTAACTTTTGTCCATGGCCCAAAATGGTATGGGACCGGCCCCGGTAGTTATAGCAACTCCATTACTGTTGGAGCATTAAGAGTCTATTGCCTTTACTTGTTAATGCATAACTAAATATATCTAAGTGTTAACGTTCTACATAGTTCTCTTCTCCATCAAAAAATGTAACAAAGAAATAGTATGCAAAAAGAGTTACAGTAGAGTAAATCCTAGTTCACATATTCTTGGATGTATAAGTAAAATGTGTGTAATCTTTATATTCATGTTTAGCATGGACACGAATAGATGGTTCAAAATTTCATGTGTGCCTTTCTGAGAATTCATGCAAATCCATGACAATATGTCAATATCAAAGGAGCATTAAATGAATGGATCCTAAACTGAAACAATGCCACTAAAAAGGTTGATAAAATATGAAAAAGCTGCATCATTTTATGAAGAAATCCTTATAAAAAGATAATACAAGAAACAACACAATGTCATAACTAGTAGCACAAGAAGAACGCAGCAAACTTCGTCAATTTATGTTGAATATTATAGACACGCATCAAAAATTCATATGTGAGTGCCATGCCTCAGGAATAAAGCAATAAGTTTCCTGCAACAAAATACCAAAAGGGAGATATGCCAACAACCTACATTCCCTTAAAGTCAGTAAGAAGTATATGTAGAAGGTGTGTATTACTTCAAAATTTGTACCATGTTAATACTGTTATTGTGTGTATACTTCACCTAACATCGCAATTTAAAAGGTTGCTACAGATGTGGAGAAGGAATAAGTAAACATAGAAACTGATTTGAAGGAATTGAACACAGCAATATAAAGAACTCGGATTGTACCCAGGACCAATGATTCTAATATGTTCTATAAAATGCACTAAGAAGAGATGCAACCATCAGAATATGTTAGCAGCGGGACTATTTTCTCAGACTTGCAAGGTGTAAATGTAGTGAAACGAATCTTTACAAACTAAAAGCAGCTGGCTTACATAAGAATATTTCTGCCATTAAAACAAAGATTTATTCAATACAAATTGCTAGTCTAAAATAGAAGATGAGCAACACGCTTAATGATAGAACTTTTTCAAACGTAACAGTATATATATATATATATTATATATATATATATATATATGTATATATATATATATATATATATATATATATAGGGGGCGTCTATATGGACACAAATTGATGACATAAATTAAGATATACAAATTGTGGTCCATAAAATTCATTTGTCTGTATGTGGAAGGTGAAATTCGGGGGAGATCTTGTGGTCCACAATTTGTGCCACCAATTTTGTGTCACCAGTTTGTGTCAAAATAGACTTTCCCACACACACACACACACACACACACACACACACACACACATATATATATATATATATATATATATATATGGACATTTCAGGTCATGTTACCATAAACACAGCAATTCAATTATCTAAATATATAAATTTCATCAACACAAACTATAAGCAATACAAATCCAAATTGCTACCATGCAGAGTAAGTCAACAATGTACAATGTACTAACATAAACAAGAAAGATATACTTAATTCAAATTACAAAATCTCCATCGACAATATTCATTAGTGTATAATTACCGTTTTATAGTGCTCTGAACGTTGGATCTTCTTATAAACTCTTTTTTCTATCGCCATTGAGACTTTAGATTGATATGTCCACCAGCAGCCCAAACAATTCTGTAGCATTTGATTATTACTTAATCGCTTAATTATTAAGTAGTAACATGAGGAGTGCTAGTTCCTTGCTAATCCAAGCAGATACACCTGCTTCTTCAAGCAACTGCTTCACTTTAGTGATTTAATCACCTACTGCTTCTTGCTTTTAGCTGTTCAAGCACAAATTTGTTTTAATCAAATTATAAGAAACCATTACCTACAAACTGCATATTTAAAAGTCAGTAATAACAACAGTGCTGCAAACAACCTTCAGCTGCCCTCCATGCATCCCACTGCCACTTGGCTTTGTTTTTCATGTGAAATATGTTTGGCCCAGCTGCATTTAATATGCATATCCAATCAGTTTTGCTGCAACGAAAAGCTAACAAGAAAACTTGAACTTTAATACATAAGTGAACCAAATTCGCAGCTTTAAAAGATATTAGTGTTTGGCATTAATCATAAAGCAAATTTCAAATTTGCATTAAAAGCAGTACTGATTACACTGATTTAAATTAGAAATACTGTTGATATCAATATCATTTGCTTCCAGTCAATTTTACAAGATTAACTATCAATATGATATGAGGCAAAAAGTGGAAGCAAGAAAATATTGTGCAGAGTGCATGATTTAGTAATCGAATATGGTCTTTTACATAAAACTTCGAACTTATATGGCATAATTTTCGAGCTATGATATAAAGCATGGTTTCGGTAATGATATATTCAAAATAATGTAGTTCCCTTTGTCTTATTGTTTCACAATCAAATATGTAATACTTAGCTCATAAAGCCAAATGTCTTCAGGGTATACTAAAATCACCGGTGTATAGCAAACAAACACATCTATTTTAATCTCACATGAAATACATGCAAATATCATATGGTCATGCTGAATGAATGATATGAACCATATTAAAGAGAAAAAAATAGTAACCATGACATAAAAAAAAATATCAACCTAGGTAGACAAATTCACACATATAAATTGTAGTTGCAAAACCAATATAAATCAAAGGAAGCAGATGTTGGATGCATATGAAAATAACTGATTTTCGTAAAATCCCAGGAAAATAAAGACAACAAAATATGATAATACAAAACAATGAAAACAATAAGTAGTCATGCATCACATTCTACTCTGCCATCCATAAAAAATAAACCCATCCATGATACGCTATGCCAATATAGTAGAAATTTTAATATCCAGTTAAATCAACCACAACCGTGCACAATAGATATCGAAAACTAATTTTACAAAAAGAAAAGAAAAAATAGTTTTGGTACCTAACGAATGGTAAGACATATATCAGAAATTGGGCAAGTGATAGAAGATACGGGAGCGAAGCCCTAAATGTTCGGATATCCGTAGAGTAATTGAACAGACGGTCGAAGAGAATTTGCTCCATCTTAACTGATGCGGTGGTTGCAATGAGGTTGGGTGGTAGACGCCGGTATCTGGGCGACGTGAAGAATTGATCGCGGTTTGAGTTTTGTTGTTGGTGCGAGGAGCAGAATGCAGAAGAGAATGTTGGTGGTCGCAGGTTGAGAATGCAGTTGTGTACTACGACAGCGATGTTGGTTGCGGAGGTGAAGGAGATTGGGTGGTGGTGGGTTTGTAGGTCTGATCGTGGAAGAAACAGGGAGTGGTGCCAAATGATAAAACAATGCTGTTTTCTGGTGGAGATATGGGTGGTCGCGATGTGATGCTGCTGACGGTCGAGCGGATGTCTGGCATGGCTGCGCGTGGTTGAGGAAGACGGATCGGCCTCTGATTTGGGTTGCGACAGTGAAAACGAGAAAGAGACGGTGGAGAAAGGGGATCTACTAGGTATTCTGGTGGGGTGGAATGTGATTTATGTCAACAAAACACTCCATCCTGATTGATGGAAATCAGGGGATCCATATGAACCCCCTGATTTCCACCAATCAGGACCGAGTATTTTGTTGACATCCCTTAAAAGATGTCAACAAAATCGCACTCTTCATTGGTGTATTTGTGTAAGTTTACTTCCCAAATACCCATCTCCTGCCGCAAACAAATGAGATGAGGCCACGTCAGCCGCACAATTCACGAATGCACTATTTCGGGTATCATAGCATTTCAATTATGCTATTTCAACCGGAAAACGTGGGAGTCATTTTCACCGAACTGATTAGGGTCGTTGGATGACAAATCCTCCCATGAATTTCGGACTCCCCCCTAAATTTCTCTCCGTTCATTCTCAAATCCTACTTTTTTCACCGCTTTTTGCCCCGGTCGTTCTAGCATGATTGTAGGGCGAGGAATTATTTGGGAAGTGGGTATTGGACATGAAGCGGGAAATGAACAATAGCGAGAATAAGGGCGGTAAAATAGGTATCTATGCTATATCGTAAAAATTGAGTTTGGTTTGAGAGAGCTCGCACCCTCTCTTAAGCCTTACCAAATTTAAAACTCAAGCGTCGCACAAACTTTTGTCCTTTCGTCCACATCTTTTATCCTATCCATTCTTGCCCTTTCAGCCTTAAATACTCTTTTGCTTCTAATTTATTCATGTTTCCATCCATCGTTCTCTACCTCTCCTCCGATGTCTATCGAAAAACTTTAACTCTTCAAATTTCTACATTCGTACAGACACTGCAATTTCTATTTCGATTCCTATATATAAATCCTCTTCCCTCTTTCATTGTCATCGATTTCATCAATCCTCAATTGTAGAGTTAATCTCTGTATGGCGAATCAACTGATAGGTTGATCTATTGTGATAGGCGATGGCAAAATTTCTTATTTACCAATCATCGATTGGATGAATTCTTCGACTTTAGTTCAGGTCGATTAATTTGATTCGAGTATTTCAGATATGTTCTTCCTTCATTTCATTTCAAGCATCGAAATGTTTCACTTAACTCACTGCTTCAATCCCCGATCATTTTAGGATTATGATGCCTGCTCTAGCTGGAATGTTTCAGGAAATCTCAAAATCATTGATTTGCGGGTTCATATCTTAGTATAATTTTCTCGCAATTAATGTACTTAGTTATGTTAAATACGTTTTAAGTTTGGATTGTATGTATTCGACCAGAATTTTCAAATTTTTTTCCATTTGATTTATTTTACAACTTAAGGATTGTTTCCTTTATTGTTAGGGATAGTTTAAAAAATAAACGCATAAGACTCATATTATCTTTTGTATGCTCAGATGGTTAAGTCCATTTATTTTGAATGTTGGTTTTGAGAATAATTGTTGGATTCAAGCTTATATTTCTCATAGCCTATGTTGAGATCCGTACTATGGTGATTTATTTGTTTATTCTTTTGATCAACGGTGCTGATTATTTAATTCTTTTGATCAATAGTATCATGTTATGATTAATGAAAATAGCCAACACATTGATTTTTTTTAAAGGTTATCCACTTTTCGAATATCAAAAAAATGTTAACTCCAAACCTAAACGGTTTTAATATTTATTATCAAATGTGGTTAAAAGATTTTTTCAGTTTAATAACCTATAGTTAATTCGAGTATATTGAAAATTTAAAATGTTGATTTATGGCTTCTTTGAAGTAATATTTTAGGAAATAGGGAAAATTGGATAATACTTATTGATATCCAAAGATTCCCTAAGCCGGTTTTCTTAAAGTTTCAGTTTAGTTGGATAAATTGCAGGTTCGATTGCATGTTGCTGAAGTTTAGCTGAACATAATTCAGCTTCCATCCATCAACTTCCTAGCCTACTCATCGATTCAAGTTGAGTCAAAGATCAATTCGGATTTAAAGAATCTGTTCTTCAGTTAGGAAACATCTTTCGTTTGTAGGAGCATGAATAAAACAACTAAAGTTTGCTTAAGATAAATCGTTGACATTGCTACAATATATTAGCTGATTGGTTTGCTCAAATTTGAAGTGGAATAACATAGTAAAACACACTGGAACAAATGTAACTTTATTATGATGCTTTTCTATTTTAAGAATATACCAATTTTTTATTATACTTATGTGTGTGTTTCATCAATTTTACAATCACTTGACTATATTATATGGCAATGACTTATAAGTAGGAAAACATGTTTATTGACTATTTTAATTTAGTTTATTATGATTCACATACAAACATGCACTGAGAATTATGATCCCAATGCTTAAAGTTTATTATCGTCACGTTAATATCCCATAAGAAAACAAAGATTCGGCGATAACTTCAAAAGTTAGTATAATTGCATCATGTATGTGATTAATTTCTTTGCAAAAAAGGTGGCTTCCATCTACTTCAGTCAGGGCATAAAACAACGTATGTTAACAGGTAAGTTCAAGCTCCTTTTATACCTACTGATGAGCATCATAATCATATATTAATGCAAACAGGCATGGTAAAATAGTTTTTACCATGTTTTAAGTTGTATGCTTTACATTTGTGATTGTACCAACATTATTAGTTGAACTATTATAGATAGAATCTCTATTTTTAAAAACTAAGGCAATGTTTGATGTCAGCTAAAAGGTTCAAATTAAATTTGTTGCATCAATCTATTTTTACAAAGCAAAACATATTTAGCATGTAAGATGTTGTCAGCTTTCATGGATTGTGCACGGAGGATGATGTCTTTAGTTTAGAATAATTTCTATGTAGTATATTTATTGCAACAAACATGTAAATCAGTGCGAATAATTGTTAATAAACATGTAAAGGAATCAAAGTAAATTAAATTAAATAAAATTCCAAGAAACTTTTAATAAATTAAAACATATGGAAACAACTGTAAAAAAGATAGAGTAAATAAAAAAAAATCTTGATAAAAGCTCACAAAAATACCAAAAAATTAGAAATTTTAATAAAATTAAATAAGTCAAAAACTTATTTTATTATATTTTTAAGAATACTAAAAATTATTGATAAAACTGAAGTTATTTCATGATGCATTTAAAGTAAATTCGTATAACATGAAATTTTAAAAAAAAAAAGTTTTCCACTAAAATATAAAAAAAGGAAAAAGAATGTTGTATAATGATTAAAATATCTTTTTTTGCATTTTCTTATTTTATTCCTCGTTATTTCCCATTTTTGCTTTTATTTGTTATTTAAAATTTTCAAGTTCTTTCTTTCTCTGTTTTTGGATTTCTTCGATTTGTTAAATGTGTTTCTTGCATGCTCTAAGACTTCTTAATACAACTTATTCTTTGAAAACCTGGTATTTATTTAAAGATATGTATGTTTTTGTTATAAAATTCATGTCAGGTCAATTTTCAATTCCTTGACTTTCTTTTCCATTTTTTATTCCTTTTCTTATTTATTGTTTGTCTAATATTTATAATTCTCTACTTATTTGGATATTTCAATATTTCCACAGTTTTGATGTAGTTTCTATTCATACCAATTCTTAAGAAAAACATTTTTTGTTTAACATATTGATCTGTCGTTTTTTAAATTTGATTTTCCATAATCATTTTATAAGATATTTCCCTTTTTTGTATTTCAAATTTATATAGGGGAAGCGTTATATTTTGTTTCCTTAATTGATGACTTTTCTTTTTATAGGATTTTACGGTATCTGACCTTGAGTAGTAAAAAATTACTTTGGACAAGTTGGACAAGGAATGTAATAGAAGAGACTAAAGATGTGGTTGGAAAGAACTTTTCTGAATATGGAAGCACTTAGTTAAATGGAGTTGCAGTTGGTGTTGGTGGTACTGTTCACACCAACTTAAGACTAATACTTGCTATAGTGGCTTTGACTGCTTTGTATTCCTTCCAAATTGCAGTGTAGATATGTCGGTAGGTATAACTATATATTGTTAGGTCCTTTTGAACTAGCAGACAACGAACACAATAGGGTCATAACCCTATTACCAGTCCTATATGGAACTCTCAGATACAACCTCCATAGCTACTTAGGTGAACTACCCTCTTATCGCAACCAAGGATGGCCCCATAAAATTATAGCCAATCATACCCAAAATAAGACCATACCCCCAAGAATTATAACACATACGCATCACAAAAGAAATCGACACCGTCAATTTTCAATACCAGTGCTTTACAAATACAAACGAGATGATTAGCTTCTCTGATAGGGTTGACCACCTCTATCGGATTACTAGCAACAGATATGGGAAGATTTAGGGATTCAACTATTCACCTAGCAATAAAGGATTCGATCGCACTAGATTCAAATAGAGTACACACTGAATTTCTTAAAATAGAAAGTATACATTCCAATGTAAGTTGTCCTTGATCTCTAGGTGGAATATTCTGAAGTGGTGTTGCTTCCAGTGCATAGTTTTGGCTGCTCTGTCCAACCTTTGGCACTGGACAGTCCTTAGACATATGAACTTCCTCATGGCAATTGAAACATCTGCCCTTAAACTCCTTCTTTGCCAAACCAACTATAATGACCCGGTTTTTAGCGACTTTGGTTATCGACATAAACTCAATGACGACTAACCAAACATCGAAAAATACCGGTAGTTAGTGAAAGAAATTAGAGGGTGAGAATAGATAAGATAGAAACTTAGAATAGAAGAAGAAGAAGATACAACATCAGAGTAACACGAATCTCACAGCGGAACGAACAACATATAATAGATAACATATCCTTGAAATAAGATCAGTATATGTATACAGTAACATTATCAGAGTACAACACTTACAACACAGCGGAAATAACTATAGCTATATAATCCTGAAGCCTCCTGCTCTAAGCTCTCCAAGTATAAATGTAAAATCCTGACTACTTGATTGCCCGTATAAAATTGGGCAACCAAGATTTTAGGGAAAACAAAACAAAATAAACTCTGGGTCAGTCATGGGACTGGTATGAGTAAAACAGTTTTAAAACAGTTTGAATAAGTAAATGATATCTCATAAGACCACGCCGTATAACGGAACGAGTTTTTCCCTTATGAGAATCCAAAATATCTTTATATCAAAAACCTTTTGATATTATAATAATGTCTATCAACCACAATATAATAATCATCTAGCAGAAACGCTTTCATCTCATGTTCTACATATATAATATATAATCAAAATCGCAAGCACGTATTGGGTAATGGATTTCCAACTATGACAAGGTATGGAACCACCTTTCGCTAGTGTACCTCTAGAGAGGAATACACTGGGTTCAACAAGAACATCTTGCAACCCGGCCACACATGACCGACCACTCATTTCGCTTGAGTGTATCGAATGTATATCACCAACGGTTGGGATCAGCAACCGTTTCCCGAATGGGACAGCATCGACAATAGATTTTTAGAAGTAAATGAGACTCTAGATCAGGTGATTATACACCCTAATAGGTGCGACCTACATAGCCATGCTGCCAACCCGATTTCTGTCATTTCCGGATGTGAGGCTAGAGGCCACGCTTATCTCTGACAAATCACATGTTTATTCACTTTGAATGTCACATCGTCATACCTGCCAAATCACAAATTGATTTCCCAGGAAAAAAAAAGGGTATATAGCCAAGAGAAACGAATTCCTCTGCCACCAAACGTAAATACGTTTTGTAATGGCCCGCAAATCCGTGCTATCTGAGTTGACTAAATACAACACACGTCCAACCCAAATAACACAGAAATACGATTCATTAATAGAAAGAAGTTAGAGGATGAGAAATAGAAAGAAAGAAATATTAGAATAGAAGAAAAACGAAGATCACAACTCACAGCGGAACGAATAAAATATATTATATAACATAAGCTTTGAAATACAATCTGTTTTGTACCTATATACATACCATCATCAGAGTACACATAACTTTTGATTCAGCGGAAGTAACTCGAAATACCTAACGTTGAAGCCTCCTGCTTCAAGCTCCTCCAAGTGTATCTGTAAAAGCCTGAAACACTTGACTGCCCGTACAAATTTGGGCACCCAAGAGTTTAGGGACAACAAAAACAAAATAAACTCTGGGTCAGTCATGGGACTGGTGTGAGTAAACTCCAACCATTTGTTTAACTTTCAAAACTCTTTTCGAAAGAAAAGATAATAGTAAGACCAGCCCACACATAAACACGGACGGTTTTTACCTTACTATAACCCAAAACACTTTAATATCAAATCCAGTGATATTATAATAATGTCTACATCAAGTAAATAACCAAATAGTAGAACGCTTGCATCTCACGCTCCACATATATATTATAAAATCAAAAACCGCATGGCGCTTATTGGAGATTGGATTTCCAACATGACAAGGTATGGAACCACCTTCCGACTGTGTATCTCTAGAGAGGAATACACTGGGTTCAACAAGAACATCTTGTAACCCGGCCCACACATGACCGACCACTCATTTCGCTTGAGTGTATCGAATGTATATCACCAACGGTTGGACTCAAACCACCGTTTCCCGAATGGGCAGAATCGATAGATTTAGAAACAAAAGGAATTTCTCTAGATAGGTGATTATACACCCTAATGGGTGCGACCCACATAGCCATGCTGCCTGCCCGATTTTTGTCCTTTCCCGGTTGTTGAGGCCTGAGGCTACGCATACTTACCATTCCTTGATAACACAATCACTTTGAATGCCACATTGTCAGATCCGTTAATCACTAGTTGAGTTTGCACAAATATTCTGGATATTATGCTAAGGGATAAATCCGTTGCAACCATATATATCTATACAGACCAACCCATTTGATCATTGGAAATACTTTGTCAGACATTCGTCCATTTACGTTCGTTCTGGGATTGAACGAAACCGAAGGCACTATTTCTATTTAATAGAAAAGCCCTTGCACTTTCCTCCGTCTTCAATATATTCAGCATACTTGGTTCGCAAACTCTTATGCCGATACGGAGTGGTTCTTCGGATAATAATCCAACCGGTCTCTCCATATTGACAACGATGGTCAAAACTTCGATAGTCTGTGATTTAACTATCGAATAAAAACAAGTGTTCAATCAACATATCACACAAATCACTGGGCCCTTTAATTAATATTTCATTAATTAAATCTCTTCTATATTCTCTTATCAATATTGGTTAACCAAATATTTCAATAATCATCTCGGCCTCTTATGTCATTTGGAAAACGTTTCCAAACATTAACTTCTTTTATTTTCTATATATTAGAAAATATCTCTATTTGCAATTGGAAACAATTCCAATCACTTATCTCTATCCCTTTTTGTTTACAACATTCGATTTTTATATTCACTTTACTATCGAATTTAGTACGTCGATACAATGATTTCAAATTATCAAAATATCTTAAAAATATTCTAACTCCTTAAATTTCCGGAAAATTTCGCCATAACCTCCCCTGTATCGGGAGCATCGGGAAATTTCAAATAGCTTCCCGGTATCTTCCTCAATCAAAAAGAAAAAGGAAAAGCCAAGCGGCTTGCCGATACGGCGCATAAAATCTCATATATGAATTAAACATGTACCTTTTTGTCGGGCACATAAATTTAAATCCTCATATACTTCATCAGGTACCTGTCTAACACATGTTCACCTGTTTTCAATTCAATTCAACACTATCCAATCGTTTGAATTCAGTTCCGCCCATTTATTCTTTAATTAGTCATTTTGCCTATTTCACTTCTTTGTTGAACATAACATGCTCAAATTTGATTCCACTTGCTTATACAAATCAAATCCCTTTTTTTCCATTTCTAGTTTCATATTTGGTTTTGAATATGAAATCACAAGTTAATTTACTTGTTCACAGTTTGCTCGATTCAATCGTTTTAACTAATTCATTTGTCAGTTTGCAAAATTAACTCTTTTGCCTATATCACTTTGATATTTGAATATAACCTATCCAAATATATTTCAACTTGATTATACTAATTGAATTTCATTTTCAATTCACGTTCTATATTTGATTTCAAATATATATTTACAAATTCCCTTCACCTTTCAAAGTTCATCGTCAAAATTCGATTAACTAATTTCTCTTCGTCTTAGTCAACTCTATTCAATAATCAAAATATGATTATTGATTTTTAAAAATCATTTCTTCCACTTCACTTAAGTTCGCATATATTTTACAACTCAACTTTGAAACTTCCTAAATAGACAACTCGGATTTTCTCGCTTAAAAACCTTTTATAATATAAACCATTATGGTTTTAAAACGATTCTGGCGCTGTTTTTCTGAAAATTTGATTTTGACATAACTCAAAATCTATACGACGAAATCCAGATTTTTCTCCTTCATTAGAAAACTATTATCAAATGGGTCCTGACGTTTCTTGTTTCGAAGAATTCCGACTTCAATTGAGTTCTATGTATTCAATTGAAGTTCGAATCGCCAATTTACGAACTGCAGCGCTGAGGCGAGTTCGTTTTAATTATATTTATATATATATACTTTTAAACTTCTAAACTTCTTTCAAATGAATTCAACTCCATTCAACTCTATTTGAATTTCTTGATTCAAATCCCAATCTCACTTTATTTGAATTCTATATTCAAATTCCAATTCCTTTTCTATTTGATATTCAAATTCAATACTTAAATTTCTATTTGAATTCCATATTCCAATTCAATACTTGAATTCATTTGAATTCTTTTATTCAAACTCTATTTTTAAATTCCATTTGAACTTCTATATTCCCATTTCTATATTTGAAATTTATTGAAATTCAAATATTCAAACTCCTTTTTAAGTTCTATATTCAAATTTTCATAGTTTAAAACCCATTTGAATTTCATGTTCAAATTCCATAGATCAAATCCGATTTGAATTCAATTTGAATCTCTTATATTCAAATTCCATTTTCCATTTCCGACCCCATTTGAATTTCTAATATTCAAATTCATTTTCAATACCATTTGAATTTCTAATATTCAAATTCATTTGAATTCCCTTGAATTCAAATTCCATTGCAAAACCATTTGAATTCTCTATTTTGAAATCCTATTTGAAATTCTATTGCCAATTCTACTTTGAAATCCTATTTTTCAAAGTTTATTTCAAATTCTATTTTGAAATCCCATATTCAAATTTCTACTTGAATTTCTATATTCAATTCCATGTTCAAATTCAATACTCGAATTTCTATTTCAAATCTCAATTCAAATTTCACATTTGAATTCTATTCAAAGCTCTATTCAAATTCGACATTTTGAATTCTTCCTTGAAATACTATATTTCAAATTCTATTCAATTCCTCTTTGAAATTCTATATTTCAAATTCTATTTTGAAATTCTACATTCAAATCTCTATTTGAATTTCTTTATTTGAATTCCTTCGAATTCAAATTATAATTTTAATTTCTTGAATTCAAATTCTACTTTTCATTCTAATCTCGTCTATTCAAATCCTATTTGAACTTCTATTTGAATTTCTAATATTCAATCTCCTTTTAAAATTCAAATATTCAACTCCTTTCAAATATTTAAACTCTATTTAAATTTTCACTTAAAAATTTTATTTTCAAGTTCTTTTTTGAAATTTCGTTTCAAAATTCTATTTTGAAATTCTTATTTCAATATTCCATTTAAAATTCTAGATTTTCAAATACTACTTGAAATTTCAAATTTCTATTTGGGAAAAATAGAATTTTCCTTTAAACCTCAAATATCTTTCTCATGATATTTTAATAAATTAACACTTGGCCCAGTGATATTTAAACACACAAAGCAACGAATTATTTATTTTTCTAACACGTCATATATAACAATATATGCAAACAAATAAACAAACATATAATATAATTTTTGAGGAATCCAGTTGGATTCCTCCAACCTGTTTTCCTGCATCCACAGATGTTAGCACATAAATAATACCCATTCTGCTTCGTGGCAGAATATCGCGGTATAGAAGGTCATCCACTAATCATAGCGTGGGGCGTATAGGGTAATCATCCGCTATGAAACTGCGGGCATCCGCTAATGAGACTGCGGGAATCCAACCAATCAATCAACCCAATATATATATATATATATATATATATATAGCCTAAATAACTAATATATATAAAGCAAACCAGAAATCATTCACACAAGCAACAGACAATTATTTTTAATGAAATAAAAATATTTTTAAAGGTGAGTGAGATTTACTCACCGTGAATTTAATTGCCGGAATTAAATCGAAGACGCTTGATTTATATTCCCTTTGTCTCGGGAAAACCCATATACTATTCCTGAAGTGTCCAACTTGCGCTAGAAATTTTCTTGACCTTGTATAAATTAAATACCTTGTTGTTAATGGTAGAGAAGCTCCCATGCTTCTCTAATCGAATCAATTTTCTCCAAATGTTCCAAAACTGAAATCAGCCCCCTCCATTGCAATTACTCATTATGGCATTTCCTCGAACACCTTACTGTCAATAACAACTCCAGCCCCACGACAACTTCTTTCATTTCATTACCCAGTCATCTCGACCCCGATCACTACTGAAAATGCCACAAAAACTACACTGCATCATCTGACTTGACCCAGCCCCGTTGCCGACCACAGCTTAGTCACTGCCAAAACTCCAAATCCCAGCTGAACCCAAAACAAACTCTCCATCGCAGCCTCACAGCCCCCAATAAAGTACGGACACCCTCAAACACAACCTCGAACTTCCCTGACAACCCAGACAGTTAAACGGTTCGTCACCACCAGACTCGATATGATGAATAAGCTGACCTCGAGATCCTCCATCGCAGCAGATTTCGTTCGTCGCCCTAGTTTCTAGTTCAAATTTTGACAACCGATGGTGAGCATCGCACCCTAAATCGATCGATGTACGAGCTCCAGTTTCTCATACCAGCGTCGAACCCAACAATCGAGTTCACAATCCCCCACTTCCGACTATTTTCTGGCAACGCGAATCACTCCCTAATCGCCAGTTTGCTCCGTCCCTCTTTCCTCACATCGAACAACTTAATACAACTTGAGGAAACCCCCTGCTATAGTCGCGACTTCGAAGTCTTGACCTCGAGTTCGAACGCCTTCAGATCCCTAGCATCGTCGTGATTTCCATTTAAATTCCCCTTTCTGGCCTTCGATTTTGATTAAGAGGAGAACGACCATACTTGTTTTATAATATAAGAGGAGCGGATTTTGATTTTTAAAGGAAAGGAAATGCTTGTTTCGATTTTACAGAAGGGGAAAAAGGGAAGCCATCATTTTTATTGTTTGTGAAGCTCGGATTTTGTTCTGAAGAAAACTAGCAGGATTTGGTCGCGATTTATAGAAGAAATTACTTGGCCATCAAGGAGTTTAAGGTAGGTGTTTACAGGGTGGGATTTATCAGGGAAAGGTTTTAGTTAGGACAGGGTTCATTAAGGGCAGGAATCAACTGGTACAGTGTTTATTAAATTTATCTCGTTATCGCGAACTCCATTTTGAACAGAACGACTGACCATCCTAGGGTAAAACCGCTATTCTGAACATACTGGGACAGGTATCGAGACTCAATTTGGCCATATGGAGGAGATATTAATTTAAACTGATATAAATTAAATTCAGAACAATATATTCTTCGATAATAATTTAATATTATCGCTATTATATTCAAACGGAATTCCTATACATCATTTGAACTGTTTCCTGATACAGTTTTAACTTTGTTTTCAATATATATATCGTATTATGATAATTATATGTATTCGATATTAAATTATATTCCGATTATTCAATTGTTAATTCAATATAAATATCCATTTATATTGTTAATCCAATATTTAAATAATATATTAAATAATTAAAATTAATCGACAAAAATCTGGGTCGTTACATTCTTCCCCCCTTAAAATAATTTCGTCCCCGAAATTGCTAAGGTAGGAAAAATACTATAAACTCATTAACTTTTCAAACTCCTTTATGTTGAAACTCACCTCTTCATATTTCAACAAATTAGCTCCAACCAAAACTTTTGGTTTTCACACATTTGATTTGGATGATCCACAATCAACACATTTACATCCAATCTATATTTCATTAATTTATTCAAGTTGATTCTAGTTAATTCATTCACTTCAATCTATTTAACTAGCTTAAGTTAAACTCCAATTCCAGAATTCAATTCCCAGTGTTTTCATTTCAAATCCTTTGAAATACATAAATATATACTTATATTTATTTCCATCTAAAACTCAAACATTTGAATTTTCAAACCATTTGTTTTCCTTTCAAACAAATTCCATCAAAAATTTTCTAAGGTAGCCATTCGTCACTTAGAACTCGAAAATGAATACTGATGAAGCTGCAGTCATCATCAGAATTATTTTCCAGCGACTGAAGTGAGTTCAGTGCTTTATTATTTCAAAATCCATGATTTTCTTTCAAGTTTTTTTTTTAAAACAAATCTATATTATTTAATATACCTTGAAAAATAAATTTCAACTTCCCAGGATTTTAAATTCTTAATTCTGGTTTGAATTTTATTCTAATTCATCTCATTTGTATATTTAATTTCTATACAAATTCTATTTGGTTATAAATAACCATTCTAAATTTATAATCTCATTTGATTATAATCCTAACAAATCGACACATCCCTATAATATAATAATTTCAGAAAATTATTCTTTCTATATCAAAAATAGAAATTTTGGGTTAAATTATTCCATCTACCCACTTGAAAACAATATTGTGTCGAATTTCTCTGTTCAAGTGTTTAGAAATCCCTATCGAATTCGTGGCGTCCCACGATTCGACCAGAATTCATAAACCACTCACAGGCTAGTCAACACAATATAAAATAATTTTTAAATCAATTCACAAATACGCGCTCTCGTATATATAGACTCAACTCATTCTAGGGTACTACTGACCCTATCTCTAATGAGCACATGCCACACAAGCCTAGGTATTCGCTCAACCTAAGCTCTGATACCACCTGTAATGGCCCGCAAATCCGTGCTATCTGAGTTGACTAAATACAACACACGTCCAACCCAAATAACACAGAAATACGATTCATTAATAGAAAGAAGTTAGAGGATGAGAAATAGAAAGAAAGAAATATTAGAATAGAAGAAAAACGAAGATCACAACTCACAGCGGAACGAATAAAATATATTATATAACATAAGCTTTGAAATACAATCTGTTTTGTACCTATATACATACCATCATCAGAGTACACATAACTTTTGATTCAGCGGAAGTAACTCGAAATACCTAACGTTGAAGCCTCCTGCTTCAAGCTCCTCCAAGTGTACCTGTAAAAGCCTGAAACACTTGACTGCCCGTACAAATTTGGGCACCCAAGAGTTTAGGGACAACAAAAACAAAATAAACTCTGGGTCAGTCATGGGACTGGTGTGAGTAAACTCCAACCATTTGTTTAACTTTCAAAACTCTTTTCGAAAGAAAAGATAATAGTAAGACCAGCCCACACATAAACACGGACGGTTTTTACCTTACTATAACCCAAAACACTTTAATATCAAATCCAGTGATATTATAATAATGTCTACATCAAGTAAATAACCAAATAGTAGAACGCTTGCATCTCACGCTCCACATATATATTATAAAATCAAAAACCGCATGGCGCTTATTGGAGATTGGATTTCCAACATGACAAGGTATGGAACCACCTTCCGACTGTGTATCTCTAGAGAGGAATACACTGGGTTCAACAAGAACATCTTGTAACCCGGCCCACACATGACCGACCACTCATTTCGCTTGAGTGTATCGAATGTATATCACCAACGGTTGGACTCAAACCACCGTTTCCCGAATGGGCAGAATCGATAGATTTAGAAACAAAAGGAATTTCTCTAGATAGGTGATTATACACCCTAATGGGTGCGACCCACATAGCCATGCTGCCTGCCCGATTTTTGTCCTTTCCCGGTTGTTGAGGCCTGAGGCTACGCATACTTACCATTCCTTGATAACACAATCACTTTGAATGCCACATTGTCAGATCCGTTAATCACTAGTTGAGTTTGCACAAATATTCTGGATATTATGCTAAGGGATAAATCCGTTGCAACCATATATATCTATACAGACCAACCCATTTGATCATTGGAAATACTTTGTCAGACATTCGTCCATTTACGTTCGTTCTGGGATTGAACGAAACCGAAGGCACTATTTCTATTTAATAGAAAAGCCCTTGCACTTTCCTCCGTCTTCAATATATTCAGCATACTTGGTTCGCAAACTCTTATGCCGATACGGAGTGGTTCTTCGGATAATAATCCAACCGGTCTCTCCATATTGACAACGATGGTCAAAACTTCGATAGTCTGTGATTTAACTATCGAATAAAAACAAGTGTTCAATCAACATATCACACAAATCACTGGGCCCTTTAATTAATATTTCATTAATTAAATCTCTTCTATATTCTCTTATCAATATTGGTTAACCAAATATTTCAATAATCATCTCGGCCTCTTATGTCATTTGGAAAACGTTTCCAAACATTAACTTCTTTTATTTTCTATATATTAGAAAATATCTCTATTTGCAATTGGAAACAATTCCAATCACTTATCTCTATCCCTTTTTGTTTACAACATTCGATTTTTATATTCACTTTACTATCGAATTTAGTACGTCGATACAATGATTTCAAATTATCAAAATATCTTAAAAATATTCTAACTCCTTAAATTTCCGGAAAATTTCGCCATAACCTCCCCTGTATCGGGAGCATCGGGAAATTTCAAATAGCTTCCCGGTATCTTCCTCAATCAAAAAGAAAAAGGAAAAGCCAAGCGGCTTGCCGATACGGCGCATAAAATCTCATATATGAATTAAACATGTACCTTTTTGTCGGGCACATAAATTTAAATCCTCATATACTTCATCAGGTACCTGTCTAACACATGTTCACCTGTTTTCAATTCAATTCAACACTATCCAATCGTTTGAATTCAGTTCCGCCCATTTATTCTTTAATTAGTCATTTTGCCTATTTCACTTCTTTGTTGAACATAACATGCTCAAATTTGATTCCACTTGCTTATACAAATCAAATCCCTTTTTTTCCATTTCTAGTTTCATATTTGGTTTTGAATATGAAATCACAAGTTAATTTACTTGTTCACAGTTTGCTCGATTCAATCGTTTTAACTAATTCATTTGTCAGTTTGCAAAATTAACTCTTTTGCCTATATCACTTTGATATTTGAATATAACCTATCCAAATATATTTCAACTTGATTATACTAATTGAATTTCATTTTCAATTCACGTTCTATATTTGATTTCAAATATATATTTACAAATTCCCTTCACCTTTCAAAGTTCATCGTCAAAATTCGATTAACTAATTTCTCTTCGTCTTAGTCAACTCTATTCAATAATCAAAATATGATTATTGATTTTTAAAAATCATTTCTTCCACTTCACTTAAGTTCGCATATATTTTACAACTCAACTTTGAAACTTCCTAAATAGACAACTCGGATTTTCTCGCTTAAAAACCTTTTATAATATAAACCATTATGGTTTTAAAACGATTCTGGCGCTGTTTTTCTGAAAATTTGATTTTGACATAACTCAAAATCTATACGACGAAATCCAGATTTTTCTCCTTCATTAGAAAACTATTATCAAATGGGTCCTGACGTTTCTTGTTTCGAAGAATTCCGACTTCAATTGAGTTCTATGTATTCAATTGAAGTTCGAATCGCCAATTTACGAACTGCAGCGCTGAGGCGAGTTCGTTTTAATTATATTTATATATATATACTTTTAAACTTCTAAACTTCTTTCAAATGAATTCAACTCCATTCAACTCTATTTGAATTTCTTGATTCAAATCCCAATCTCACTTTATTTGAATTCTATATTCAAATTCCAATTCCTTTTCTATTTGATATTCAAATTCAATACTTAAATTTCTATTTGAATTCCATATTCCAATTCAATACTTGAATTCATTTGAATTCTTTTATTCAAACTCTATTTTTAAATTCCATTTGAACTTCTATATTCCCATTTCTATATTTGAAATTTATTGAAATTCAAATATTCAAACTCCTTTTTAAGTTCTATATTCAAATTTTCATAGTTTAAAACCCATTTGAATTTCATGTTCAAATTCCATAGATCAAATCCGATTTGAATTCAATTTGAATCTCTTATATTCAAATTCCATTTTCCATTTCCGACCCCATTTGAATTTCTAATATTCAAATTCATTTTCAATACCATTTGAATTTCTAATATTCAAATTCATTTGAATTCCCTTGAATTCAAATTCCATTGCAAAACCATTTGAATTCTCTATTTTGAAATCCTATTTGAAATTCTATTGCCAATTCTACTTTGAAATCCTATTTTTCAAAGTTTATTTCAAATTCTATTTTGAAATCCCATATTCAAATTTCTACTTGAATTTCTATATTCAATTCCATGTTCAAATTCAATACTCGAATTTCTATTTCAAATCTCAATTCAAATTTCACATTTGAATTCTATTCAAAGCTCTATTCAAATTCGACATTTTGAATTCTTCCTTGAAATACTATATTTCAAATTCTATTCAATTCCTCTTTGAAATTCTATATTTCAAATTCTATTTTGAAATTCTACATTCAAATCTCTATTTGAATTTCTTTATTTGAATTCCTTCGAATTCAAATTATAATTTTAATTTCTTGAATTCAAATTCTACTTTTCATTCTAATCTCGTCTATTCAAATCCTATTTGAACTTCTATTTGAATTTCTAATATTCAATCTCCTTTTAAAATTCAAATATTCAACTCCTTTCAAATATTTAAACTCTATTTAAATTTTCACTTAAAAATTTTATTTTCAAGTTCTTTTTTGAAATTTCGTTTCAAAATTCTATTTTGAAATTCTTATTTCAATATTCCATTTAAAATTCTAGATTTTCAAATACTACTTGAAATTTCAAATTTCTATTTGGGAAAAATAGAATTTTCCTTTAAACCTCAAATATCTTTCTCATGATATTTTAATAAATTAACACTTGGCCCAGTGATATTTAAACACACAAAGCAACGAATTATTTATTTTTCTAACACGTCATATATAACAATATATGCAAACAAATAAACAAACATATAATATAATTTTTGAGGAATCCAGTTGGATTCCTCCAACCTGTTTTCCTGCATCCACAGATGTTAGCACATAAATAATACCCATTCTGCTTCGTGGCAGAATATCGCGGTATAGAAGGTCATCCACTAATCATAGCGTGGGGCGTATAGGGTAATCATCCGCTATGAAACTGCGGGCATCCGCTAATGAGACTGCGGGAATCCAACCAATCAATCAACCCAATATATATATATATATATATATATAGCCTAAATAACTAATATATATAAAGCAAACCAGAAATCATTCACACAAGCAACAGACAATTATTTTTAATGAAATAAAAATATTTTTAAAGGTGAGTGAGATTTACTCACCGTGAATTTAATTGCCGGAATTAAATCGAAGACGCTTGATTTATATTCCCTTTGTCTCGGGAAAACCCATATACTATTCCTGAAGTGTCCAACTTGCGCTAGAAATTTTCTTGACCTTGTATAAATTAAATACCTTGTTGTTAATGGTAGAGAAGCTCCCATGCTTCTCTAATCGAATCAATTTTCTCCAAATGTTCCAAAACTGAAATCAGCCCCCTCCATTGCAATTACTCATTATGGCATTTCCTCGAACACCTTACTGTCAATAACAACTCCAGCCCCACGACAACTTCTTTCATTTCATTACCCAGTCATCTCGACCCCGATCACTACTGAAAATGCCACAAAAACTACACTGCATCATCTGACTTGACCCAGCCCCGTTGCCGACCACAGCTTAGTCACTGCCAAAACTCCAAATCCCAGCTGAACCCAAAACAAACTCTCCATCGCAGCCTCACAGCCCCCAATAAAGTACGGACACCCTCAAACACAACCTCGAACTTCCCTGACAACCCAGACAGTTAAACGGTTCGTCACCACCAGACTCGATATGATGAATAAGCTGACCTCGAGATCCTCCATCGCAGCAGATTTCGTTCGTCGCCCTAGTTTCTAGTTCAAATTTTGACAACCGATGGTGAGCATCGCACCCTAAATCGATCGATGTACGAGCTCCAGTTTCTCATACCAGCGTCGAACCCAACAATCGAGTTCACAATCCCCCACTTCCGACTATTTTCTGGCAACGCGAATCACTCCCTAATCGCCAGTTTGCTCCGTCCCTCTTTCCTCACATCGAACAACTTAATACAACTTGAGGAAACCCCCTGCTATAGTCGCGACTTCGAAGTCTTGACCTCGAGTTCGAACGCCTTCAGATCCCTAGCATCGTCGTGATTTCCATTTAAATTCCCCTTTCTGGCCTTCGATTTTGATTAAGAGGAGAACGACCATACTTGTTTTATAATATAAGAGGAGCGGATTTTGATTTTTAAAGGAAAGGAAATGCTTGTTTCGATTTTACAGAAGGGGAAAAAGGGAAGCCATCATTTTTATTGTTTGTGAAGCTCGGATTTTGTTCTGAAGAAAACTAGCAGGATTTGGTCGCGATTTATAGAAGAAATTACTTGGCCATCAAGGAGTTTAAGGTAGGTGTTTACAGGGTGGGATTTATCAGGGAAAGGTTTTAGTTAGGACAGGGTTCATTAAGGGCAGGAATCAACTGGTACAGTGTTTATTAAATTTATCTCGTTATCGCGAACTCCATTTTGAACAGAACGACTGACCATCCTAGGGTAAAACCGCTATTCTGAACATACTGGGACAGGTATCGAGACTCAATTTGGCCATATGGAGGAGATATTAATTTAAACTGATATAAATTAAATTCAGAACAATATATTCTTCGATAATAATTTAATATTATCGCTATTATATTCAAACGGAATTCCTATACATCATTTGAACTGTTTCCTGATACAGTTTTAACTTTGTTTTCAATATATATATCGTATTATGATAATTATATGTATTCGATATTAAATTATATTCCGATTATTCAATTGTTAATTCAATATAAATATCCATTTATATTGTTAATCCAATATTTAAATAATATATTAAATAATTAAAATTAATCGACAAAAATCTGGGTCGTTACACGTTTGAAGAGATCAACTTACGCAATCTATTAAATATACTCTATCAGACATTCTTCCATACAGGTCGTCCTGGGACTGGACAAACCGAAAGCACTATTCAGTACATCCATCTTAGGCAATTGTTATCTAAGATTTATACAAAAGCCCTTGCACTTTACTCCGTCTTCAATATATTCAGCATACTTGATTCGCAACGCTTATGCCAATACGAAGTGGTTCTTTGGATAATAACCCAACCGATCTCTCCATATTAACAACGTTAAAATGGTCAAAACTTTGATAGTCGGTGATTTAACTATCAAATGAAAACATGTCTGTGTACACACAACGATCTTATTTCCAAACGGAATTATCGATCCAATCATCAAACATATATATATATATATATCCTCATTTCTATGTTTAGAAAATATACGTTATTAACACTGGAAAATATTTCCATGGCTTAATTACATATCACTATTCTTCTACATCTATCAGACTCTAACTATAAACTAACAAGAGAACAACTTCCTAAGTATAAACCCCGAAGGCCGAAACCAACATCAGATCGATACTCAGGAAACCATTCAACTTAATAATCTCTAGTCAGTTTCTAATTTTTGTTCAAATCCGTTTTGATTAACTATGTTCGATTAACTCCTTTCAATTAATTATAATCGATTTATTCGACTCGACAAACCATGTTCGACTAACTTGTTTCGAATAACTACATTCAATTAACTCCTTCGAATACTAAATTCGATTAACTCCTTTTCATTAACTCTGTTTATTTTCTAAATAAATATTCCTTTATTCTATTTATTTTCTTTATAAAACTCCATTTTATGAAATCCCTTGATTTTATAAATATTCTATTTCAATACACAGTTTTAAATTTCCCTTTTCTATTCCAATATTTCTTACGGTATTTAAAATACCAAATAACCATGATCGATATCATTCAAACACACATAATCACCAACAGATTATATATCACATCACATATTACAATATATGAAGAATAAAACAGTAAAATAAATGTTGAGGAATCCAGTTGGATTCCTCCAACCTGTTTCCCTGCATCACAGATGTTAAACAACATAATTAACATCGATTTCATTTCAACATGAAATATTCTGTTAAACAGAATCAATATTTGATTAACGATATATATATATATATATACATATACATATACATATATATATCGTTATCTATAATTTCAACCAATACACAAACAATTCAACCAAACAGTTAACACACAACAATCAACAGATGATTAACAGTTCTAAAAATACGTTATAAAAATATAAATGTTCAGAGTTGGTGAGTTTTACTCACATTGGACGATCATCGTTAATAACAATAACCATCGCTTGATTCAGACGGACAATTTATTTCGCTATAAATTGTAACGAGCCCCATTTCATTCCGAACCAATTCCAGTACGTAGTCTACGATTCCATGATCCCAGCGAAATCCTATTTTGTTAAATTTGGATGTGTGTGTGAGATATATCACTTTCACAATTTCGTATAATATTAAAACTAAACCTTTACATCTTTTATATTAAGAATGAAATTGGGCTTCACCTTTATTACTCAGCCCGTTACCACCATTATATACCCATACCCATTCAGGTGCTATATCTATCTTCTCCTTATTTACGAAATAAACCCCCCCCAGCATTTGAATGCCAATCAACTGATTCAGATCCTCCTCCCTACCCCAATACTTCGTTTTGATTTTTCTGACGCCACCAGTAAAGATCCAACCCAGTTTCTTCGAACCCATCTCCCCCTCAGCAAAACATTCGAACCCGAGACCAGTACACTCACCATTTTCGATTAATACCATCACCTCTTTTTCACCTTACAACCCACCGTGACACTCAAAGTTTGTCCCAAACTCCTTCTCTCCCTATGCCCTTCACAGTAGTCCCCTTCGTGACCCACTCGATCCCCAACTCCCCATCCTAATTTACAGCTTCCAAGCCGACATGGTGACAAGCATCGAACTTGATTCTCATCGAATCTCACCCAGGTTTTACAACAACACCCTTAAATGCCCCGAACACCATTTTAAACCCCAAATCAAACATCGATACTCACAAAGTTCCCAAAAATCAGAACCCTAAATCTCGACGGTCACGAGACATCGGACAGAATTCGATCGAACCCCTCCAATTGCATATCAAACAAATGAGCATCTCTCTTTAATTCAATATATATATATATATTCGGAATTTAAGGATTTTGTACTCTTTGTTTTGATTTTATCTGGATTTTGAGGTCGCGTTTTTGGTTTGAGGAAGAAAATACTATGGCGGCTCATTTGTTTAGTTTCTACAGAATGGTTTTTAGGTTGTGAGGATGGAGTAATTTGGTTTATAAGAGAGGATGAGTGTGGACCTTTTGAAGGCCATGTTTTCACTTGCTTGTGATGTAGAGGATGCCATGCTTTGCTTTGTTTGTGGTTGAGAGAAATTTATACTTGGCAGTTATATTGATGTCAAAAAGATAACAGTTGGTTTGCATTACATCACAAAGAAATACATTATTTAGGTTATAAAGTTTTTAGCATACCTCGGTGCACCAACTTCGTTACACAAAATTTATACGATTGTACGGACTGCTATAGACAGAGTTGAACATACCGTTGTGACAACCAACGTACCACGACCCCAAAGATATAATAATACCGGTAGATTAACTCATATTGTGAAACCCCAAAATCGCTAATTAAGGGTGCAAAATACTCCAAATAAAAAGTTGCTTATTTAATTAATTAAAAATTACAATAAAATTCTAAAAATTAAATTATTACTACGTCTCAAAAGAATCTTGTCTAAATTCGAAACCGGTATCTAGTTATATCGAATAAACCGTTATGGTCGATAAATGATTCTATAGCGACTATTTTAAAATTTGATTTGGACATAACTCACAATCTACACGACGAAATCCTGATTTTTCTCTTCCATCAGAAAAATATACTTCACCAGCTCTGAACGTTTCTTGTTTCACTGAAATCCTATTTAAAACGGCTTCTGTATATTTGTTTAAAGTCCGAATCGCCAAATTACGAACTGCAG
This sequence comes from Allium sativum, assembly GCA_030737875.1. Lineage (NCBI taxonomy): Eukaryota > Viridiplantae > Streptophyta > Magnoliopsida > Asparagales > Amaryllidaceae > Allium > Allium sativum. The sequence continues at coordinate 606,784,985 of CM060926.1, read as the reverse complement.
CGCCAGTTCGAGCTCGATTATAATTATAATATAATTATACATTCAAACTGTCATTCAAATAATATATTCGTCATTCTAATTCAATTCTAAGCTGAATTAAATACGTTGAATTGTCCAGTTCACATTATATTGTCAATTCACTATTTCTGATTATTTCAGAATTAAATATATTATTCTATTATTTAATTTAATTAAATATTCAATATTATTTAATTAAACAACCTTTAAATTTCTAGTTCACTATTTAAACAATTAAATAAATTAATTATTGCTGAAAAATACGGGTTGTTACATTCTTTCCCCCTTAAAATAATTTCATCCTCGAAATTGCTAAGGTAGAAAACAAACCCTATTGACTGGTTACAACTTATTTGTTTACTTTTTAACTTCAGTTTCAACTAAACCAATTTAATTTCAATTTAATTACTAATTAATTCTTCTTAACGAAAATTTTCAAAAATCCTGAAAATTTTCTAACACCATAACTTTTCGAAAAATTTCGCCAGCGCCTTCTTTGTACTGGTCAATAGCTCAAACTCCAACTCGCCTCTCTGGGCCTTCTTCAACCCAAAAGAAAATCAAACAGCCAAGCGGCTTGCCAATTCGGCTCATAAAAATTTCAAACCCATACATAACATAAACTGGTACCTTTTTGCCGGCATATCAATATATCCTTTCCATGTTTTACCAATTCTGCACATACCAATACATTTCCAACTTGATCTCAAACCAATTTATCTTTAACATAACCATTCGCTTATAGCTAAGTCGAATTTCATTCTGAATTCAAATTCCATTATCAATTCCAATTTCATACTCCATTATCCAATGACATTCCAAATCCAAATCTCATAAATCCAATTTGTCTCGATATCATTTTATTTCAGTTCAATTTCAATTACCACTTAACTGGCTTTACTTTAATTCCAATTTGCTTTCACAAGTATTATTTACTTGTTTTCAATTCATCAATCTCTCCTTGGGAGTTTTAAATAGCTTCGCTTTTCTCCAAAAATCAAACTTTCCTTTTTAGGATTCAAAACAACTTGTTTTTCTCAAAACAATTCAAAATGAATACCTTTGGTAGTAATCCACCACTTAGAACTTGAAAATGAACACTTATGATGTGGCCATCATCATCAGAGTTATTCCTTAGCTATCAAAGTGGGTTCAATACTATATCACTTTTCAAAACCATATCTAAACACTTCTATTTTGAAATCCATTTTCAAAATACTATTCCCAATGTTTGTAAGCCAATTTAAAATCTCCCAGGATTTTAAAATTCTCATACATTTAATTCAAATCCATTTACAAACACTTCTTCAACTTCTAGGAATTTTAATTCCCATTCTGATTCTAATTTCAGATTTAATTCAATTCATTACACTTATATGAATTCTACTTGGTTATATACATAAACATTTCACATTTTATAATCTTATTCGATTATAATTGTGACCAACACATCCAATATATTATAATCATTTCAATATAAATCCTTTATATCAAAATCTAATTTGGGTAAAATTATTTCATTTACCCTCTTTTCAAAACATACCATGACGGTTCATCGTATTCAAGTGTTTATAAATCCCTACCGATATAGTGGATCAAACTGATCGACCAGAACTTATAAACAACTCAACCAATAAATCTCCACAATATAAAACCATTTTGTATTGAATAACAAATACGCTCTCGTATATATATACTTAAACTCAATCTAGGGTATTACTAACCTCATTTCTATCGAGTCACGCCACAGAGCCAAGGTAATAACTTAACCTTAAGCTCTGATACCAACTGTAAGGCCCGGTTTTTTGCGACTTTGGTTATCGACATAAACACAATGACGACTAACCAAACATTGAAAAATACCGGTAATTAATGAAAGAAATTAGAGAGTGAGAATAGATAAGATAGAAACTTAGAATAGAAGAAGAAGAAGAAGATACAACATCAAAGTAACACGAATCTCACAGCGGAACGCACAACATATAATAGATAACAAATCCTTGAAATAAGATCAGTATATGCATACAGTAACATTATCAGAGTACAACACTTACAACACAGCGGAAATAACTATAGGTATATAATCCTTAAGCCTCTTGCTCCAAGCTCTCTAAGTATATCTGTAAAATCCTGACTACTTGACTGCCCGTATAAAATTGGGCACCCAAGAGTTTAGGGAAAACAAAACAAAATAAACTCCGAGTCAGTCGTGGGATTGGTATGAGTAAAATAGTTTTAAAATAGTTTGAACAAATAAACGATATCTCATTAGACCACACCGTATAACGGAATGGGTTTTTCCCTTACGAGAATCCAAAATATCTTTATATCAAAAACCTTTTGATATTATAATAATGTCTATCAACCACAATATAATAATCATCTAGCAGAAACGCTTTCATCTCATGTTCTACATATATAATATACAATCAAAATCGCAAGCACGTATTGGGTAATAGATTTCCAACTATGAAAGGTATGGAACCACCTTTCGCTAGTGTACCTCTAGAGAGGAATACACCGGGTTCAACAAGAACACCTTGCAACCCGGCCACACATGACCGACCACTCATTTCGCTTGAGTGTATCGAATATATATCACCAACAGTTGGGATCAGCAACTGTTTCCCGAATGGGACATCATCGACAATAGATTTTTAGAAGTAAATGAAACTCTAGATCAGGTGATTATACACCCTAATAGGTGTGACCTACATAGCCATGCTGCCTGCCTGATTTCTGTCATTTCCGGATGTAAGGCTAGAGGCCAGGCTTATCTCTGACAGATCACATGTTTATTCACTTTGAATGTCACATCGTCATACCTGCCAAATCACAAATTGATTTCCCCAAAAATACCATGGGTATATAGCTAAGAGAAACGAATTCCTCAGCAACCAAATGTAAATATGTTTGAAGAGATCAACTTACGCGATCTTTTAAATATACTATGTCAAACATTCTTCCATACAGGTCGTCCTGGGACTGGACAAACCGAACGCACTATTCAATACATCCATCTTAGGCAATTGTTATCTAAGATTTATACAACATCCCTTGCACTTTACTCTGTCTTCAATATATTCAGCATACTTGATTCGCAACGCTTATGCCAATACGGAGTGGTTCTTCGGATAATAATCCAACCGGTCTCTCCATATTAAGAATGTTAAAATGGTCAAAACTTTGATAGTCGTGATTTAACTATCAAATGAAAACATGTCTGTGTACACACAACGATCTTATTTCCAAATGGAATTATCGTTCCAATCATCAAACATATATATATATATATATCCTCATTTCTATGTTTAGAAAATATACGTTATTAACACTGGAAAACATTTCCATGGCTTAATTTTGTATCACTATTTTTCCACATCTATCAGACTCTAATTATAAACTAACAAGAGAACAACTTCCTAAGTATAAACCCCGAAGGCCGAAACCAACATCAGATCGATACTCAGGAAACCATTCAACTTATTAATCTCTAGTCAGTTTCTAATTTTTGTTGAAGTCCGTTTTGATTTACTATGTTCGATTAACTCCTTTCGATTAATTATAATAGATTTATTCGACTCGACTAACCATGTTCGACTAACTCGTTTCGAATAACTACATTCAATTAACTCATTCGAATACTAAATTCGATTAACTCCTTTTCATTAACTCTATTTATTTTCTAAATAAATATTCCTTTATTCTATTTATTTTCTTTATAAAACTCCTTTTTATAAAATCCCTTGATTTTATAAATATTCTATTTCAATATACAGTTTGAAATTTCCCTTTTCTATTCTAATATTTCTTACGGTATTTAAAATACCAAATAACCATGATCGATATCATTCAAACACACATAATCACCAACATATTATATATCACATCATATATTACAATATATGAAAAAAAACAGTAAAATAAATGTTGAGGAATCCAGTTGGATTCCTCCAACCTGTTTCCCTGCATCACAGATGTTAAACAACATAATAACATCGATTTCATTTCAATATGAAATATTCTGTTAAATAGAATCAATATTTTATTAATGATTTATATATATATATCGTTATCTATAGTTTCAACCAATACACAAGCAATTCAACCAAACAGTTAACACACAGCAATCAACAGATGATTAACAGTTCTAAAAATACGTTATAAAAATATAATTGTTCAGAGTTGGTGAGTTTTACTCACATTGGACGATCATCGTTAATAACAATAACATCGCTTGATTCAGATGGACAATTTATTTCGCTATAAATTGTAACGAGCCCCATTTCATTCTAAACCAATTCCAGCACGTAGTGTACAATTCCATGATTCCGGCGAAACTGTATTTTGTTAAATTCGGATATGTGTGTGAGATATATCACATTGACAATTTCATATAATTTTAAAACTAAAACTTTACTTCTTTTATATTAAGATTGAAATAGGGCTTCACCTTTATTACTCAGCCCATTACCATCATTATATACCCACACCCGTTCAAGTGCTCAATCCATCTTCTCCTTATTTACGAAATAAACCCCCCCAACATTTGAATGCCAATCAACTGATTCAGATCCTTCTTCCTTCCCCCCAATTCTTCGTTTTAATTTTTCTGACGCCACCAGTAAAGATCCAACCCAGTTTCTTCGAACCCGTCTCCCCCTTAGCAAAACATTCGAACCCGAGACCAATACACTCACCATTTTCGATTAATACCATTACCTCATTTTCCCCTTACAACCCACCGTAACACTCAAAGTTTGTCCCAAACTCCTTCTCTCCCCTTGCCCTTCACAGTAGTCCCCTTCGTGACCCACTCGATCCCCAACTCCCCATCGCGGTTTACAGCTTCCAGGCCGACATAGTGACGAGTATCGAACTCGATTCTCACCGAAGCTCACCCAGGTTTTACAACAGCACCATTTAATGCCCCAAACACCATTTCAAACCCCAAATCAAACATCGATACTCAAAAAGTTCCAAAAAATCAGAACCCTAAATCTCGACGGTCACGAGACATCGGACAGAATTCGATCGAACCCCTCCAATTGTGTATCAAACAAATGAGCATCTCTCGTTTATTCAATATATATATGTGTTAGGAATTTTAAGGATTTTACACTCTTTGTTTTGATTTTATTTGGATTTTGAGGTCGCGTTTTTGGTTTGAGGAAAAAAATACTATAGCAGCTCATTTGTTTAGTTTCTACAGAATGGTTTTTAGGTTGTGAGGATGGAGTAATTTGGTTTATAAGAGAGGATGAGTGTGGACCTTTTGAAGGCCACGTTTTCACTTGTTTGTGATGTAGAGGATGCCATGATTTCCTTTGTTTGTGGCTGAGAGAAATTTATACTTGGCAGTTATATTGACGTCAAAAAGATAACAGTTGGTTTGCATTACATCACAAAGAAATACGTTGTTTAGGTTATAAAGTTTTTAGCGTACCTCGGTGCACCAATTTCGTTACACAAAATTTATACGATTATACGAACTGCTATAGACAGAATTGAACATACCGTTTTGATGACCAACGTACCACGACCCCAAAGATATAATAATACTGGTAGATTAACTCATATTGTGAAACCCCAAAATCGTTGAAATAAAATTCTAAAAATTAAATTATCACTACGTCTCAAAAGAATCTTGTCTAAATTCGAAACCGATATCTAGTTATATCGAATAAACCGTTATGGTCAATAAACGATTCTATAGCGACTATTTTAAAATTTGATTTGGACATAACTCATAATCTACACAATGAAATCCTGACTTTTCTCTTCCATTAGAAAAATATACTTCACCAGCTCTGAACGTTTCTAATTTCACTGAAATCCGATTTAAAACGGCTTCTGTATATTCGTTTAAAGTTCGAATCGCCAAATTACGAACTGCAGCGCCAGTTCGAGCTCGATTATAATTATAATATAATTATACATTCAAATTGTCGTTCAAATAATATATTCGTCATTCTAATTCAATTCTAAGCTGAATTAAATACTTTGAATTGTCTAGTTCGCATTATATTGTCAATTCACTATTTCTGATTATTTCAGAATTAAATATATTATTCTATTATTTAATTTAATTAAATATTCAATATTATTTAATTAAACAACCTTTAAATTTCTAATTCACTATTTAAATAATTAAATAAATAAATTATTTATTGCTAAAAAAATACGGGTCATCACACCAACTTTACAATCTTTGGCCTCATGGCCCTTGCGTTTGCATCTAGCACAAACTTCAGCTTCCTTCTTAAACTTTCCACCCTTCTTCTTATTCTTCAAGTATTCTTTCTTCTTATTCTTAGAAGATCTAGAACCACCTTCATTTTTGTCTCTATTTTTATTTTCCTTTCCCCTTTCGGTCGTTCACAGAATAGCCGTTTCCACCAGCATTTCAAATGTTGCTCCAAAAGTGAGTTGGGTCAATAATGTCTCTTTCAACGGGGAATTCAACCACTTAACGAACTGCAAGGCCTTATTCATTGGGGTGTCCACCAACCCCTACCAAACTTAGATAATTCTGTGAATTTGGCTATATAATCCCCCAAATTCATATTTCCTTGTTTTAAGTGGGTAAACTTTTCTAGTTCTATAGTCATCTCAACATTTGGCAAAAACTTCATCTCAAAACAGATCTTAAACTCTTCCCAGGTGAATACCCAACCCATGTTTTTCCCTCAAAACTACCTTATACCATTCCAAAGCTTGTCCCTTTAAGTGTCAGACTGCTACCCTTCGTCTGATTTGATCAACTCATCTTGTGGCTTCAAAGATAGATTTGCAGTCCGTCATCTAAGCTTGGGCCTCAAGGAAACTTTCAGTGCCCATGAACGGTTTTCCTCATAAGTGAACAAAGCTTTTGCAGAGGCGGGGAAAATTGAATGCCTCGGCCGCGGACTGGACTAATGCTGGCGCCGTTGGGGCAAGATTCACAACAGGGACTTGATCCATAGTTCTGAGACATTGCTGGAACCATTCATGCAAGTATTCGGGCCTTGCCAGGTTTCCCTTTTCGTTTGGGTTATCAACCATTCTATTATCTGAAAAAGGAAAAAGCCTTCAATGCACATTACTAAAATAGTATTGAAGCCAAATGATAATTACGCATTTATTACTAAAATCAGTATTATATAGCAAACAAACACATCTTTTTTAATCTCACACGAAATACATGCAACTATCATATGGTCATGCTGGATGAATGATATGAACTATTTTAAAGAAAAAATAGTAATTATGAAATACACAATTGTCAACCTAGGTAGGCAAATTCATACATATAATTAGAAAATTATAGTTGAAAAATCAATATAAATCAAAGAAAGCAGATGTTGGATGCATGAAAATAACTGATTTTGCAAAAAATCCCAAGAAAATAAAGACAGCGAAATATGATAATACAAAACATTAGCCAAGTTATTCATATTTATGCATTTTAGTTCAAGAGAAACATTCAGCCATTTAATTCTAGAAAGTCTTTTATGCACAAACTCCTCAAACTAGATTTTTACAATACTATCAATAATATATCAGTTTGGTTATACCCAGCCTTTTCATCTGTTTCATAGTTTCCTTTAACCTCTTTCCCTTTTTAATAAAATCTTTTTTTTTGGATTTACTTTGAATGAACCTTCAAAACATTTAGAGTTACATAATAAACTTATATGTTCCATATAACAGTGCTCTCTTATTCACATTATTTCCTAGACGGAAATCAAGTCATAGTTGTGGCATTTCAAGGACTCTAAAGTATTTAAAATATGTAACTTGTACTCCTTATCTTAGCATCAACTCCATTTAGATGAAAAGGTCCGGTACACCAATATTTTTTTAAAACAAATTAAACATGTGTCCATCTATGTTATATATTATGTGCTTGTACCTTATATATATATATATATATATATATATATATATATATATATATGAAAGTCCATTTAGACACAAAGGTTTGACACAAAATGAAGGACACAAAATCTGAATCATAGGACTACCCCATGATTTGCACCCCTCACATAAAAATAGATTAAACATGTGGATGAGATTTTGTATCTTCTGATTTATGTCAAAATTTTGTGTTCATATAGTCGCTTCTCATATACATATACATATATATATATATATATATATAATAAGGAGCGTTCCAGGGCACCCATGTGTTGAAAACTAAGTCAAACTTGCTTTATTAATATTAAGAATTTGTTTATTTATCTTGCCTATTAATTAGTCAAATAATATATTAGTAGGAATAATTAGTGTATCTATTTGTGGGCTATTTGGCAGCTAGTGGTCTATTTAAACATTTGATAATTTCCCTTTTGCGAGATAAGAATAATAATAAAAAAGATCAGTTTTCTCGTGGTTACTTCCTACATCTTTCCTCGGTTACTTTTTCCCTAATTTAGTCGATTTAGTATCAGAGCAAACCAGGAAAAAATGGGTTTTGGGAGAAAATCATAAAAAAGAGGAAATACTGTGAGTGAAGTGCAAGGGGAAACATTAAAGCATCCGAGCAAAGGTGTAATTCAACGAAGGAACAAATTCTTCTTCCCAATCCTTCATTCCAATTTTTAAAGGGATAAATTATCAATTTTGGAGCTTGAAGATGAAAACACTCTTCAAGTCTCAGGAGCTACGTGGCCTTGTTGAAAGTGGCTTTGAAGATTTAGGGCCACCGGAGTCAAGCCAGCAGTTACGGGAGAATCGAAAGAAGGGTTCCAAGGCGTTGTTCATGATTCAGTAGGCGGTGGATGATGAAATTTTTCCTCGGATTGCAACGGCGGCCACATCTCATGAGGCATGGGAGACTCTGAAGCAAGAGTTTATGGGAGATAAGAAGGTAATTACAGTTAAGTTACAAGCTCTACATAGAGATTTTGAGACTTTGGTCATGTAGAACAACGAATATGTTCAGGCTTATTTGTCTAGAGTTTCTATAATTGTGAATCATATGAACACTACTACAAAAGTGGGCATATTCGACACTAATTTGTGTGTGTTGCATGAAATGTATGGCGAAAGCTATGCTTTCTTTGATCTTCTGCAACAATATTCATATGTTGTTGCATTATACGTGAATGCACTGTTGCAGTGGGAATTCTACCGTTTTGACGTGCAACACCAGTTAAAAGTGTAGCATTATGTATATACAATCCAGCTCAGCGATCCACGTTATCAACATATAAAAAACCCAACCGTAGATGCAAGATTAATCCAATGGTTCAAACCATCTATTGTTCTGATGATTCTAAACATTAGACATCATCCAATCAATGACAGCCATGTCATTACATTCTTTTGACGAAATTTTGGCGTGATCTTCTCCCTTCATGAAATAATGTAAAAACAATCTGGTCACAAATCATTCTTCTTCTCTATCATCTAATCGTTCTTTCCCCCTTTTTACTATTGACAAAAATTTAAACCTAAATTCATGTCAGTATTGCTCCTCTCCTCGACAACAAATTTTATTCCGTAAAGGTTAAAGCTTTGAAACGCTCTCCAGCTTTGATTGCTCAAGGCGTTGACATCGCCAGTTTTTCCCTCATGTTCAGTTTGTATAGCACTGTGAATTAGTTACGCTTATTATAGATTGGATTATAAGTAATTAGTTCATTTGTTACATTTTGGAAAACCCGTTCTCTTATGAGTAATTAGTTGCTTGGGCATCCCAAACTTAGGAAAACCCATTCGCTTATGAGTGATTAGTCGGTGAAAGATTAGATTATGAGTAATTAGTTGCGCTTTGACCATTGATTTGGGATTTGGGATTATGCTGAGGTTTATTCGAAAATTATACCCAGCAATAAACCAAAAAAATGAGATGGCGCCATTGGGTTTGCCACCAGGATTTAGGTTTCACCCAACTGAGTGGTACCTTTTTAGGCCATGAGAACCGGGCTATTAGCATGAAAAAGACATTGGTTTATTATAGAGGTCGAGCTAGTTAAGGAATGAGGACTTTACCGTCAAAATTGATTTGCACTTTGCATTCATTTACATTAACATATAATTGTATGCTTGAGGTTTTGTGACACGTATACATGTGTAGCATTGCGGTGTGTTTGTGTAGAGGCTTTGGAAACTACCAATTTCCCTATTCGGACGAGTCGTTCACACGTATCTAATCTGCTACATGCACAGGTATTTTCCATTTGATTTTGGAAACTACCAATTTCAAGGTTTCGATTTTGGAAACGTATGCTCGGTTTTGCATCCATATTATGCCTTATTACGTATCATAGAGCAGTCATACAAAAAGTATCATAAGGCAGCATCAGTTCATACCATACACATCCAAAAAATGACACACAATTGTATGCTTGAGGTTTTGTGATACAGATACATGTGTAGCACTGAGGTGTGTTTACACTGCGGTGTGTTTGTGTAGAGGCTTTGGAAACTACCAATTTCCCGATTTGGACGAGTCGTTCACCCGTATCTAATCTGCTACACACAGAGGTATTATGCCTTACTATGTGTCATAAAGCAGTCATACAGAAAAGTATCATAAGGCAGCATCATTTCATACCATACACATTCAAAAAATTACATACACATCCACACCCAAAAGTATCATAAAGTTAACTTAATACATACACATTCAAAAAATGACATTATAGTAGCATCAGTTCATACCAAATCAGGGCTTTGCGGGGCTGTACATGGAACTTCCAATAGATTCATTAGGGCTTTGCAGCTGTGGGAGAGCCAGTCCGAAGTGAGCAGTTGCATGTGATGGACCCAAAGCATGTGATGGACCTGCAACATCAGGACAAGGGGTGAGGTAGTTTGGCCAATCATATTCCTGATCAACTTCCAAATCTACCCACTGATCATTCCTCTGGTTCATTTGGGTTTGGTTATCCACATGTATGTTATGCGTGGCTTCAGGAGATAAGCATGGTAAGGGGGTAGCATAACAGCTTCTTGTATCATTGCATCAAATCTTTCATCCGAATCCATTTCCTATTCCCAATCGTAATGACGCAAACATGGAACCACTTGTTCCTCCCTATTGCTCACAAAAAGAAGTTCAGGCCTTGTTCCAGGATGAGCATGAGTACAACATTGAACCTTAATGAGGTAAACCTTGTTATTGAATTGAGCAACAAAAGTATTGATATTGCCAATGCCTTCATAAAATTGCATTTTTAGGTAGAAAGATGTATGGTCATATTGAGACCAGTTAAAGTCGTCAATTGCAAGCACAAGTCCCATTGGCTTCAGTATTTCTTTAACAGTAGGAACATTACTCTTTAGGAGCTCGGGAAAGCCATCAACTTTAGCCCATGATTCCACTTCTAACGCTGGTTCAGGCTCAAATTCTTCATCAGACCATGCTTGCAGGTAAATAGCACCACCTGGTTTTGTAAAAACTTTCAACATTAGCGCATGATCACGCTTACTGTAAGATGGGCATGATACTAGAAAAGAGTTATTAGGTATTACCCATATAGGCCACGAATTATGATTGAGAGTCAACTTAAGAACGTTACACACAGCTTCAAAATTCCAATGTCCCTTAAGAACAGTGGCAGTGATATATTGAGAGGAGTCCTCCATCGATTTTTTTTGAACTTTCAAAGATTGGGGTTTAGGGGATATGGAGATGATGATGTTCTAAAGCTTAAAAGGATGTGCGAGGGACCCAATGGATGGTGTTAGGTAAATATGTGAACTGGAAATGTTTGCATAGAAGACGAAGCATACTCAATTCTGAGGTGGCACGAGCGACCAATGGTGAATGGTCAACTGTTATAATTGTATGCGTAAGATTCATAAGTTAATTAGATGGCCACATGCACAGATGCACACAACACATATGCACTTATCAAAGAACTTGTAAATTCAAATTGCAGGATTCTAAATGACGAGGAGAGATATAGCCGGCAAGTGGAGGACCTGAAATGACATGGAGAGATATAGTTTCTGGTTTATAGCATTGCTACTTTGTAAAATGCACACCGATCGTATTTGTTGGCACTTGTATAGAATGTGGTATGTGTTGGCACTTGTGATACTTTTAAATTATGTATTTCATCGTATGTGTTATATTTGAAGAATTGGTATCGTATGTGATAATGAATGTTTTGGAAGGTTTGAATGTGATAATGAATGTAACAGATGTGTTTCTTCTATGTACAAAACTGATATTGCAAAATTTATATTTAAAGCGTTGTATTTGCCTTCTTTTACTGTTGCATTGGTTTTTTTCTTGATGTTGTATTTCAAGATAATGGTGTTGCATTCCATAATACAGTGGTGTTGCACTACGTAAAATAGTAGTAATTCCACATGGCACGTAGACGCCATAGCTAACGTGGCATGTGACACATGTGCAGCTGACGTGGAGAGCTAACGTGTCGTGTGACACGTAGGCAGCTGACATGGAAAGCTGACGTGGCCCCGCTATCGTGACATGGAAGCCAAGATCTAACTAATTTTCAAGCAACACTGAATATTGTTGCATTACGTGCAAATAGTGTTGCATTACGTCTATAATGCAACACTTTCTTTCTGTGGCAGTAGATGTGCTAAAGCGTTCCCTTAGAGGGCTAAGGCAACGACCGCAGATGCCACACCCTTCCGATGTTGCCTATATGAAAAAGGGGAAAATGCAACACTTTTTGGATCTAAGGCCACATAAAACTTGTGTCGAATATGCACACTTTTGTAGTAGTGGAAATTCTATATTGAAAAGGTGAGTAGTGAAAGTGAAGTAAGGTTTTGAGAAGTTTACCTACAAAATTTGATCATGATGTAGCAGCTATTAAGGAATCAAAAGACTTGTCTGTTTATATATTTGATGGGGTCTTTGCAAGCACATGTGGCCATGATTAACAGATTTGGTGAAAAGAAGGAGGAAAGGGATTTTCAAGCAAAGGAAGGGTTTACTGATAAAGGAAAATTTGACAGTTCAGGAACTAGAGGTCGAGGAAGAGGCATATTTCGAGATTGATGTCGTGGTGGTGGTCAAGGTAGAGGCCAATTTAATGACATAGGTCGAGGCAGAGGCCAATTTAATGACACAGGTAGAGGTCAAAATGGAGGTTCATGGCAATCTCAGAATCAGGTCCAATGTTATCATTTTAAGAAGTATGGTCACAAGGAAGCAGATTGTTGGAGCAAGCAGAAAGCTGACCAGAAGTCGGCCAATTTTACAGAAAAAGTTGATGCAGAAAGTAAGTTATTTATTGCTCAATCACCAAATTCAAATGATGCTAATGATATTTGGTATATTGATAGTGGTTACTCTAATCACATGTCCAGTTCAAGGTCTTTATTTAAGGATCTTGATGAGTCAGTAAAGAGTGAGGTCTGGCTTGGTGATGACAAGCAGATTCAAATTTAAGGCAAGGGAACAATTGCCATTAAAACTGTTGATGGTAATGTCAAATTACTTTCTGATGTGCAATATGTGCCTAAATTAGCTCATAATCTATTAAGTGTTCGGCAATTTCTTGGTAGTGGCTATTCAGTTCTATTTAACAATGAGATATGCAGAATTTCTGTTAAGATATCTAGTCAAATTGTTGTTGTTCCTATGACAAGAAACAAGATGTTTCCCTTTGATGTGTCAAGTAGTGTAACCAAAGCCTTAGTTGTTAAAGGTGTAATGATACTAGGTTATGGCATTTGTGTTATGGCCATTTGAATGTAAATGGGCTGAGAATCCTTAGTAAAAAGGAGATGGTAATTGGATTACCAAAATTGGTGAGCTAGCTTTGTGTGAAGGGTGTATTTATAGAAAGCAAGACCAAAAATCATTTTCGAGTAGCAACTCTTGGAGAGCATCGGAATGTCTTGAGCTTGTGCATGCTGATCTATGTGGTCCAATGCAAATAGAATCGCTTGGTGGAAGCAAATATTTTTTTATTATTCACTGATGATTACACTCGTATGAGTTGGGTCTATTTTATGAAATTAAAGTCTGGAAGCTTTGATAATTTCAAGGAATTTAAAGCTATGGTTGAGAGGCAAAGCGACAGAAAGTTGAAAGTTCTCAGAATTGATCGTGGAGGCTAGTTTACATGTACAGAATTTTGTTGTGAGCATGGTATTCACATAGAGTTGACAGCACCATACATGCCTGGACAAAATGGAGTCGCCGAGAGGAAGAACCAAACTGTTGTTGAAATGGCTAGAAGTATGTTGAGGGCAAAGGGGGTACCTAATGAATTTTGGAGTGAGGTAGTAGCTACAACTGTCTATATTCTGAATATTTCTCCAACAAGAGTGGTGCTCAATTTGTCACCTTTTGAGGCTTGGAGGAATAAAAAGCCTCGGGTAAGTCACTTAAAAATCTTTGGTTGGATAGCGTATGCTTTGTTTAATCTTCGTTCTAAGCTTGATGAGAAATCTGAGAAATGTATATTCATTGGTTACTCATCTCAATCCAAAGCATATCGTTTATATAATCCTGTTAGCGGCAAATTAACTATTAGCAGAAATGTTGTTTTTGATGAAGAAGCATAATGGGAGTGGGATTCAAAGGTTGGTGACATTTCAGTCCAAGCTTCTATAGATATGGAGGTCCAGCCATCAGAAAATCAAACACCTTCTAGTCCATCACCTTCCATACCTAGTCAACGCGGATCTAATAGTTCATCAAGCTCTTCTAGCAGCTACTCAACAGGCTCCTCTAGCAGCATAATGCCCAGAAAATTCAGATATTTGAAGGATGCATATGAATCATGTGATTTTGCATTATTATCATCTAATCCAAACCATTATGATGAGGCAGCAGATAAAGTCGAATGGCAGAATGTTATGGCAGAGGAAATGCATTCTATTGAGAAAAATGCAACTTGGGAGTTAGTTGATATTCCTGAAGGGAGAAATATAATAGGGCTGAAATGGGTAATTCACAAAAAGTACAATGTTGATGGGAGTATTCAAAAGCACAAGGCTAAAATTATGGTGAAGGGTTATGAACAACAAGAAGGTACCAATTCCGATGAAACCTTTTCTCCTGTAGCTCGTTTTGAAACTGTTAGAATAGTTTTGGCGCTCGCTGCACAGCTGCATTTGCATGTATTTCAGTTTGATGTGAAGTCTGTGTTTTTGAACGGAGAGTTACTAGAGGAGGTTTATGTTTCCCAATCTGATGGATTTGTTATTGATGGTTGCGAAAGAAAAGTTTATAGGCTGAAAAAGGCGCTTTACGGGCTGAAGCAAGCCTACGTGAATTGTACATCAAAATTGATTTGTTTTTTTTCTAAGCAACGGATTCATAAGAAGTGAAAATGAGCCCACTCTCTATTTAAAAATGACAGGTAAATATGACTTTATGGTGGTCTGTTTATATGTTGATGATACGATAAATTTTGGCTCTTTAAAATTGTTGATTGATGAGTTTAAGTTCAACATGATGAAGACCTTTGAGATAACAGATTTGGTGCTGTTACAATATTTTTTAGGGTCAGAAGTGAAGCAGGAAAAAAATGGCATTTTTATTTGTCAAAAAAAAGTATGCTACTGATCTTTTGAAAAAGTTCCAGCTAAGTAATTGTGTGTCAGCTGCAACTCCTATGAACATAAACGAGAAGCTGCAAAAAGAAGATGGGAGTGGAAAGGCTGATCCGAGACAGTTTCGAAGCTTAGTAGGTGGTTTAAATTATTTAACACACACTAGACCTGATATTTCTTTTTGTGTAAGTGTTGTGTCTAGATATATGCATTCTTCTACTAAGCAACACTTCGGTGCAGCAAGGAGAATTCTCCGTTACATTGCAAGAATGGTAGATTATGGGATTTGGTATATTGAGGTTCCAAGCTTTAAATTAACCGGTTTCACTGATAGTGATTGGGCTAGATCCATTGATGATCGAAAGAGTACTTCTAGTAATGTATTTTGCTTTGGATACGGTGCAATAGCTTGGAGTTCAGACAAGCAAGAGATAGTTGCTTTATCATTGTCGGAGGCAGAATATGATGCAGCAAGACAAGCATTATGGTTAACGAAATTGCTTGCTGATCTTGACTTGGACCAGAAAGAGGCTACTAAAATCTTCTGTGATAATTGATCCACTATGGCAATGATGAAGAATCCATCTTTCCATGCCGTAACAAAGCACATTGATGTGCAACACCACTTCATTTGAAAGCTAGTTGTTGAAGAAAAAATTGTTCTGAAATTCTGTGGCACAAATGAACAAGTAGCTAATATCTTTACAAAGTCTGTTGGAGAAGCTAAGCATCAGTTCTTCATTGAGCAACTAGGTTTATGAAAGTTTGAATTAAGTAGTGGTGTTGAAAACTAAGTCAAACTTGCTTTATTAATATTAGGAATTCGTTTATTTATCTTACCTATTAATTAGTCAAATTGCATATTAGTAGGAATAATTGATGGATCTATTTGTTGACTAGTTGGCAGCTAGTGGACTATTTAAACATTTGTTAATTTCCCTTTTTCGAGATAAGAATAATAATAAAAAGTTGGGTTTCTCGTGGTTACTCCTGCATCTTTCCTCTGTAACTTTTTCTCTAATTTAGTGAATTCCCTATTTTGTAGCACTCCTTTAGCATCCCTACCGGTTTGTGAGCAATGGTAATCCAAACCAACGAGAATTTTTTGATGTTCAATACACATATATATTATCACCTATCCAAATTTTGAGCTCGTTCCGACATTCGTAACATTTTCAAAATTTTAACTTAATTATTCACCGTTCAGACATTTATTTGAACCGTTAAATTTAAAAATTAAATATTTTATTTTACGAATCTAGGAACAAGCTCAAATTTTGAATAGATGATAATATATATATGTGGACCGAACATCTACAAATTTTCGTTGGATTCAGATTATCGTATCTCACAAACCGATAGGGGTGCTAAAGGGGTGCTACAAAACAGGGATCCACAGAACGCTCCTCTATATATATACCAGTACGGAGGCACGTCCGATGAACGTGTGCACAGATAAATTTGCCCGTAAATGAACGGAAGAGAGTATGGTATAGTTTATAGTTTGGTAAGCAAGTATTAGCTTGCAGCTGTAGTTTGGTGAATTGCTATTTCAAAAATCCTATTTTTAGAACACCTATGTAGTTAAGGTTTTTATAGTTATGGCTTCATGTGGCAGCATTGTTTTCTAAACCATAATTTTTAAATAATATTTTCATTCCATTGCACTAATATCCATTTTGTCGTACGTGTAGGCTATGTAGCATTTGTAGGTTCCAGTTTTAACATTTTATTTTTAATTGTATTATCAACTCCTTTTTGTTACTGTATGTCACATTAGCATGTGCAACGCGAAGAAAATAAACAATTAGAAATACATAAGGTAAGCTTATGCATGGAAGTAAAACGTGTAGAAAAACATATAGTAAACATGCATGGCAAACATATGCATGTGAAAAACAGTAAGGTGCAGGAACACTTGAAAAGACGAAGATAAGTATTATTAAGCGGATGTGTTTATTACATTATGAATACAAAACTGACATTTAATATTTGTAAAATTTACTAGAAATGTATTGTAATTATTACTTGACATCTTGGCTTATGGCATTTCCCACCATACAGCCAACCCTATGTGATCATTTAAACAATCCAAAGATGTAGCATATAGACGTTGCTTCCACTCAAAACCAAATTGCAATGAGCGCAGTCCATGTTTGTGGCATACTACACAAAAATATTAAACCGAGTTCATGACATCATGTGCATGAAAGGAAGAAATGAAGCAGGAAGGCCAACCTGGTTTGAAATTTGAAAGCAGCGTACTAATATTCGGTTTCCAATACTAAATTCTTAATGCAGAAACAGTCCAGCGACTTCGAAAGCATTCCATCCAGTAAAACGTGAACCCTTAGCAATGCAAAATACAAAATACTTGAACCATCTCCCCTTCTATTCGGTTTCCTGCGCTTTCTCCATGATGCCAAAGCAGGGAACATACATGTACATCTATTAACTTGTTAGAAAAATTAAAACAGCTAACGTACTACATGAAATAAGCAAAGTAAAACAGAAAATCCACGCCTACAATACATGTGGCTTAGCAGAAAACACAGTATTAAGCATAACAAAAAGCTTACGATCAATTCACCGTTCAACGTATGTTTTTGAGGAAAAAAAGATGCCAGAAAATAGACAAAACTTACATTTAATATTTGTAAAATTTACTGGTAATGTATTGTATTTATTACTTGACATCTTGGCTTATGGCACTTCTATTTTCTTCTACTTGCATGATTACTCATGAATCCAGTCTTTCAATAATCAATCATTTCAATCACCACAATAACCGACTTTCGACTTATGCATGTCTACTTACTCATGCCATAGTCTTAAATTTTGGATTTCCGCAATATGTTAATCACTCATATATAGTATTGTTGACCAGCCTTTTGGCAAGGCTGTCACCCTATGACATACCATTGACTGATCCAATCGGGGCTCGAGCATAGTTCTGGACAAGCTTGGACACCGTTGGCCTAACCCCCAATGCAATCACCTCTGGGCTCGTCTAAGCCCAGCAACACTAAGGACATACCAGGGCCGAAGAAGAAGGTACACGAAGTCTCATATCAAAGGAAATCCTTCCTACTTACCTCAACTTGAATGAGGTTCCATTTCGGATCTAATGAAGCTACAGCTGGGGTCGAAGACCACATTTCAGTAAAAACAGAGCTTTGGGTCGAACAGATTCCCGAGTCGAACAGAGCCTCGGATCGAATGGAGCTTAATTCGAATGGTACCTAGCTGGGGTCGAATGGGACCCGAACCCACACATGTTACAATTTCCAGCACTCCTCCCACTACCTCCTGAAGGTCTGGATCTCATGCCACGTGTCCACGAACTGATCCACTATCTTGTTGCAACTGGTCCATAACCGCATCTCCACTACATCCTACACCCCCGGGTCGAACGCTACGTGTCTCATTCGACTCTTAGCACCTCTAGCCCTATAAACACATATTTTAAGGAGATTTCAGAGACTTTTTGGCCATGTGAAGCTTGGAACGACTCACCCATGGCTGCTAGCCACTATAATCTAAAAATATGAGTGATATTTATT
The DNA here is from genome assembly GCA_030737875.1 of Allium sativum. Taxonomy (NCBI): domain Eukaryota; kingdom Viridiplantae; phylum Streptophyta; class Magnoliopsida; order Asparagales; family Amaryllidaceae; genus Allium; species Allium sativum. Next base: position 606,765,921 of record CM060926.1, on the reverse strand, counting down.
ATCGTAACTCGAAATAATCAATAGAAAGAGTGTTGTATTAGAGATTCTGACAATCTCATTTATTGTAACTCCAATAGTCAGACATTATTGAGAGATTATGAAGTGGATGTACGCTTCTTAATGCCGAACTACTATAAAAATGTTATTGTATTGTTGTTTTTTGTTTTTTCCAGTTACTTCTTCATATTTCATGCTCTAAACACGACTTTTTGGATATTACTATCAATTTTTGGTCTAACAAGTATAAATGAGATGATAAATAAACTTAAATTAAATGAAATAAAGGCCAATAGTTACCGCGTCGATTTTTTATACTATTTTAAGATAATGGTCCAAAACATTATTACTACCTTAGGTGTTGGATGTTCAATCCATTTCCTGAAATCTCCATTTTAAGAAGCAACACTACAACTTTCAATTCTTTTCACTGCAATTACCACAACAAAAAGAGCTTATTACAACTATCACAAAATGTCAGTTGTAATAGAGGTTTTTTACAACTGTTTTATTCAGCAAGTTGTAATAAACTAGTTTTCAACAACTGTTTTATTTTGTTCGTTGTAATAGATGTCTATTACAACTGTTCATGTGCATCAGTTGTAATACATACTTATATGTGACAACTCTTCTTTTTAGGTAGTTGTAATAGATTCCTATTACAACTTTTTTTTCCAGTTTTAAAAGATGTTTAGTTTTTAACAACCCTTCTTATTTTACCACATGTAATAGAGTTCTATTACAACTATTTTTGTCAGTTGCAAAAGATGTTTACTACTACTAATAATAATAATTAATTATTAAGTTGCTATAATTAATATTAATAATTAAGAAGTAATATTTAATGCATGGTAATTAATAAGCAATAATTAATATAAAATAAATAATAATAAATACTTATTATTAAATAATTAATAATTATTTTTGATTAATTGTAATAAATAAATAATAATTTCAATTGATAATTACTTAAGAAGTAATAAATCATATTAATCATCAAGAAGTAATATTTAATATTTAGTAATTAATTAGAAGAGTAAGTAATAAATAATCAGCACAAAATGATTAATAATTAAAACTAATTAATTAATATTATATGATAGATAAATAAAATACAATAATTCATAATGATTATTAATAATTACTAATTTTTATTAATAATTAAGTAGTAATCATTAATAATTGAACAGTTTTTATGAGTACTCTTAAACCAAAATAAGAGGTAAATCTTGTGTTAAAGATAGTGAGAAAATCATAAGTTTAATTAACGTTTGTTAATTGTTTTAAATCTAAAAGGCCATGTAATGCTGGGTACTGAATCAATGAAACTCAATTTACTTTCATCACTGTTTATTCGATAGTTAAATAACCGACTATCAAATCTGGCCCTTACGATTGTTGGTACGGAAAGACTGGGATCGAATTTATATTCGAAAACCATTACGAACCAACAAATATGTTGAAGATAGAAGATGGAGGAATTGAAGACCGTGGATCTTCATAAGCGGAAGGATTACTTGTCGAATATTCCCAGGAGCGCAACCAGAGGCATTCTGACGTGGCTCGGTCGTGGTTGAGATTTTCGGATTTCAAGGACTGCTCGCTACTGATCTGTAGGGTAATTCAAGGATGTGGTAGGAGGGTGCCTTCGGTTTGTCCAATCCCAGGACAACTTGTATGGACGAATGTCTGACAGAGTATTTCCAAAGGATTAGGTATGTTGATTTCTTCAAACATGCTTTGTTGGTGGCGGAGGAATTCGTTCTTTTTGCGTAAACACCCAGAATATTTTTGCGGACGTCAATTATTGATTTTTTGGCGGATCTGACGATGTGGCATTCAAAGTGAATGGTGGCCAGATGTTCTAAAAATAATAATAAAGGTAAATAAATAAATTATGACCTCAAGCCTCATCAACCGGGAAATGGTAAAAATCGGGTAGGTCGCATGGCTATGTGGGTCGCGCCTATCAAAACGGTATATCATTACCTGATGTGGAGAAAAAAATTCCTTCGGTTGTCCCTTTTTATTTTTGTATGTATGCTATCGGTTCAGTTGGCTGGCCCCCAACCGTGGTAATGATATATTCGGTACTCTCAAGCGAAGTGAGGGGTCGGTCATGTTTAGCCTGTGTTGCAAGATGTTCTTTTTGAACCCCAATGTATTCATCTTCAGAGGTACATTGTTGGAAAGGTGGTTGCCCATACCTTGCCATGGAAATCCATTTTCCAATAAGCGCCCGACATTTTGATTGTAAACAATATATGTGGACCGTGAGATGCAAGCGTTTCTGCTAGATTGATATTTATTTATACTTAGACACTATTATAATATCAGATAAGATATTGATTTCAAAAATATTTTGGGTTATCGTAAGATAAAAACCGTCTATATTTATGTGTGGATTTGGTCTTACGGTTATCCTTTTCTTTCGAAAAGATTTTGACTTTAAAAACAAGTTTTTTGTTACCTATAAACTTAGTGTGTTTTTCTCACTCTGGTTCACCAGACTGACCCGTCGTTTGTAATGCTCGGGTTAGACCGGGTCGTACAGGTTCAGGTTATCAGATGCTGTGAAAAGACGAGCTGGAGATGTTTAGACGTATGATACTTAGTTGTTATTCTGTTGTGTGTTGTATATGAGGACAGGGTATTATAACTGTCTAGATGTGTGATGTACCCTGATGATTGTAAGTATTTTTAAATCTCTCAACAAAGATTTATTTCTATATTATATTTTGTTCCGCTGCGATGTGAGACTCTGTTTTTTGTTCTTCTCCTTCTTCTTCTATTCTAATATTTCTTTCTATCTTATCTCATCCTCTATATTCTTTCAATAACTATCCGGTGTTTCCGATGCTTGAATAGTAAACATGATGTTCTGTGTTGATTTTCGAGATTGAAAATCTCTCGGGCCGTTACATAACATCTCCCTCGATGTTGGATAATCCTCGTGAGATGGTATAATAAAACATCCATGATAAACCCTGGCTATCACTGCCAATCCTGCTTTGAAATCATTGTTAATCGTATGACGATCAACCTTGCCATATGTCAAGGGCTAATGGTAACCCCAGTTCTAGCATAAACTCCGTACGCCTTTCAACGATACATATTAATGTCAAACCTTGACAACTAGGCCTTTCAACGATACCCAGGGTACTCGACCTACAACCGGTATTTTAGGTGCCCCTATCGTACCCCTGCTTCGAGTCTGCTAGAACTCACGACAACGATAATCTCTCGGCCTTCACATCTTTAGTCATCCAACCCGATAACTCTTCATAGCTCAAGCAACTTTCTTAAGCAACCATTATCCACTAACTCATGACCTTTGAGTTGCCACCTCATTCGTTGTTCTACGTCGATCAACGAACATGATCAACGCTTCGAATATTCCCACTTGAATTCTCCTCAAAGTTATCACCAACCTCTAACCAAAGAAACATCAATCATAAGGTCAAAAACAATCCATGGCATCACATCAATTTTCTAGAGAAAACAAACCACAACCCTTATGCCATCCACCACCGTATTTAAAAATGATGCTGAAAGTTCATCTCGACCGACCAGGATACGACCGACTGACCAGCGTCCACACGACTGACCAGCCTCTCATCTGGATAACCGACCGACCTAGACAACTAGGAGCGACCGACCCAACCTGCTTCATCATTCCAACTTCATGACCGACCGAAAGGCCTAGAGTGCTCGACCGACCCAACTTCCCCATTGGAACTGACCGACCCACTTTAGACCAGCTTTCTCAACTTGCTCGACTGACCACCCAAGAATGACCGACCCAATTGGACCGACCACTCCAAGGCAGCTGACCCACCCAACATCAAACCAGACCGACCAGGAACATGCTGCTCGACCGATCCCTTTTCCTCCAAGCTCACTCGACCGATCCCTTTGTTGTCTTGCTCCCCAATAAAACCACCATGGTGCGCGATCAACCCCCCTACGCGCGACCCAAAACCTGCACCTCTTCCATGCAACCGCAATTTCAACCAAAACTTCGCCAATCGATACAATCAGCGAAACCAACTCATCCAATCCATTCAATACAACACAAGCATGTTTTCATAACATCACCAATTTGGAAATTTCATCAATAATTATGTGAAATTCACCAAAATGACCATAAATGCAAATATGAACAAAATTATAGATCTAACTTGCATAATCATATAGAATAGCATAGAAATAAACTAGAATTATGGATTTAAATTTGATAGAATAGATCATAGGGTGACTCATATGTAAATGGACTTATAATGGTTAAGTTCAATGGTAAAACACTTGAATTTGATGAAAAACATGAATAAACACTCATTTACTTCATTGAATCCATGTGAGAGATGTAAATCACTCACTGATTCTCCAAAACAAGCTAAAATGATAGACATATGAATCCGGACAGCAAGCACCTTGCACCAAACCCCTTGATCCGATGAATCCTTGCTTCACTTAATGCAGATCTAGCCTCCAATGGTGCAGATCTATGATTTCCCTCCTTGGATTATGGTTCTTAATGGTGGAAAGGTGTTAGAGGAAGAAGGAGCACAAGGCCACCTAATGAGATAGTAGAGAAACTAAAACATTTATCATACCTCCCACTCCCTATTTATACCCTTCCATTAGCCCACCAATGGGCCTTCCCAAATCAGTCCATTGCGGCTCTCCAGACCTGAACAGCCAACTGAAAAACCTAAAACAACGATTCCTCCCAAACCATTGAGCCAAATTTTTTATGTAACCAGTCTACAGAAAGTGTAACACCCCAAATTTACTGTTAACTGTATAATAACATATTTAAGTATAATTAATTCTTAATGAAAGAATTAAGGGAAATGGGTTTCATCGTTGCAATCGTCTCGGAATTATGCTTGAGATAGAGTCTGAGTTTGCGTGAATCGGACTCCGTATGAAGGAGTTATGACCTCCGGAAGTTTCAGAATTCAAATTAAAATTCAAACAGTTCAAAACGAAGTTCAAAATTCAAAATCAGACCCAAACTGGGCTGGGTGGGAAAATTCCCGCCCAGGCACCAGGTCGACCAGGGGGTCGACCTGGGTGATCAGGTTGACCATAGGGTCGACCTGGTTTGGCCCTGGCTGGCCTGGTCGGGTTCTGGTCTATTTCTGAGGCTTGGCTGTGCCACTAGGGCTGACATGTCGCATTTTAGTTGGCTCCTTTCGAAGTGAATGGTCTAGATTCGTCTATGATAATCTGACGGCTCAAATCAATCTGAAATTCTATAAATACAACCTAAGACTTCAACCTAAATTCACATAAGAAATTAGAGAAGGAGCCGCCATGCCGTCGGTAGGAAATTGAGAGGAGCCTCCATTTGTAGAAAAGCTTAGAGACGAGCCAAATTAGAGTTAAAACACGAATCAAATCAACGTTAGTCTACCCAAAGGAAAGCATATCAAATTCAGAATTCAGAAATCAGAAAACAAGACTGTCGTTTATTGTAAGTATAGTGATTTTTCCAATGTGAGTAAAAGTTAGGATTTGATTCGATGTAAAATGGAAATAGAATTGTGTTATTGTGTAACAACGATGTTAATTCACATCTATGTATTGAAATGATTGTAGTACTGTGATGTTTGTGGTATCGTTGAATTGATATTGATCCTATTATACATATAGAATCACATGCAAGTTGTATAGTTCATGTTGTAATCGACACCTATATGTTTATGTGATTATATAGGTTGTATGTGATTAAGATGTCATGTATATATATGTTAGAACCTTTATGCCTAAACGATTATGTTCACATACATGCTAGTATGTTTGTAAGAAAGTTGCAAGTTAATTGGATCCATGCCAAGATCCGCTTTAATACATGTTCCATGTTGTAATTAGATATATAATTGGATCTAGTTCGCACCCTTGTCATAAAATTATACATGCATATGAAAATGTCATATTCTTGTCATATGCTAGTGATGTTCGATGTTATTCCTAGATCCAAAACATGTTTAGGCTTATGTTGTCTAAAACATATGTTATTTTATGTGACACCTATTTGGTTAGATCCCTATTTAAATACAAGTTCACATATATGAAAGTGATTTAGGCTATGTTGTAAATTCACATGTATGTTGATTAGTCATTTTGCAAGTTCACTCCTATTATGTTCATAATGACTATGCCAAAATGCCAAGTTCACACCTATGACATTCATGATGATCATTTTGCAAGTTCACCCCTATTATGTATAAGTTTACACCTATGACATGTTATGTAGATAGATTCCTTTATGCAAACTTTGTGCGCTAAATTAGGCTAAGTTTTTAGCCTAATATCATATGTTAAAATCATGCGAACGAAAATTAGGCTAAGAGTTGTTAGCCTAATATTTAAACGGGGTAACGTTGGGTAAAATGGGTAGGAAAACTTGGCATAAAAATATATGAAATTGGCATGTTTGTCACATGCCAAAATTGGTGACATTTAAACGGTATAAATTCTTATACCAAAAATGTTAAACTTGGAATGTGGGCCATAACATTTAATTGTTGACAAATTTACATATAACAAGTAATAAAGACAAATATGTAAATTTAGAAAATACGAGTATGCTTAACACGAGGTTGGATTGAGTTGTGATGTAAACCTGCCCGGACCCGCCCGGCTGTCCAGTAGTCACAACAATACCTATCCAATGTGGGTGGTTAAGCATGGAGCCCAATAAGGACCCGAGGTTAGACTGAGTTATGGTGTAAATCTGCCCGGAACCGACCGGCACGTCCAGTAACCATAACAATATCTGTCTAATGTGAGTTTTCGGCGCTTTAAGAGGCTAAGGACGGATGGTAGGGTTAAGTTAACTAAAACACTTAACCAAATTCAACATGTTAACAAGAATTCATGGGTAGGGTTATGTAAGAACCCGTAACTTCCCCGTGAAGGAAAGCACGAATACTTTGAGAACAACACACAAAAGGACACAAACAGAAGAACATTTCATTGTTTATTACAACAATTCCATCAGAATACAAGAATATACAGAGTATAAATGAATATTATACATTCGATAAATATCAGAGATTACAATAAATTACATAGCAGCGGAAGAACAATACAAAACACAACTAGAAGTAATACACGGATATAGAGCTTTCCGAGCATCGTTCCAGCTGTAAATCAGGATCCTGTGAATATAAATCTGCAAAACCAAAACTACTAGCTGCCCGTGTGGAAAATAAGGGCACCCAGAGTTTAGATTAAAACAATAAACTCCAGGTCAGTCATGTGACTGGTGTGAGAACTAAAACAGTTACTATTTTAACTTTAAAAGAGAGTAATTCAGGGGACCACGCCGTATAACACGGAACGGGTTTCCTCCCAAGAATACCAGTGCATATATCAAAATAGCGTAATGCTTTTTGAAAAAATGAAGCTATTATAAGACCCAGGTCCCATCACACAATGCAATGCGAGCCGGAGGATAGGGTTTTCCCTTATAATAGCCAAACATGTTTGGTACGTTTAAAACAAATCATTTTGATATTACTATAAGTGTATAGATTCAAAACAATTTCAATCATAAATATCAATCATATACGGCATGGGTACCATATATCATGTTACCATACTAGTTCTACAAATAAAACCGCAATATCATGTATTGGAAATTGGATTTCCATCATGAGTCGAGGCAAGGGGCAAGCTCCTCTCCGATTCGAGACACTCTAGCAAATGTCCCAGGACCGCACACAACAATCCTTGGATCTTCAGGGCCGGTCCTCTCTTACTTTTGAGGATTAATTATTCCTGAACACACGTTTCCCCGTCCTAACAGACCTATATCCGAGGCGCCTCGTATCCAACAACCACACAGGTGAAAAGTATATAAATGTCAGCCAGTTTTAAGCACTGACACCACCCTTAGCTAGAAAGAAACGTCGTGCTCTCCCTGCAGTCACTATCCCGTTTTTGACTCATACCGAGGTGTGAGGCTCGCGAATTCACGCTATACACAAAGCTGCGCCACACAGGCCGTGCTTTGATCATCAACCACAAGACTTTGCTTTTAGACAGAAGCCTTGATCAATTGCCACTTACGCGTGCCACACTGGCAATTCACTCCATGCGATTGATGTCTATCGATATACAACCTCTGAGCTCGTATGTCTCAGAGAAGGGCGTTAAGCAAGAGAATAAATTCTCCGTCGCCAAACAGATGTGTATTTAACAGAGATCAATCAACACAAAATAAAATCCAATGTCAGACAAACAATCCATTTACAAGTTCGTTCTGGATCTGAACGAAACCGGAGGCACTTTCCTCGCATATCCATCGATCTCCAAGTACGTCTGGACGATCACCAACTGTTTCTCTCCTCTTGGGTGTACAGCCCAATCGAGATCATCAGTAATCACCCAAACGATGTGAAGACTTCCAGACTTCAACCACCATCTTCATCTTCGACATCTCGTTGAATCGGTTTTTCAGAATGGGTATAAACCCGACCTTTCTGAATAACCCACGTATATAATAAACAAATGTTACACAAACACAACAAACGCCTCGTTCCAATTCAGAATATTCTTTTATTCACAAAATCACATTCTTAGGGAAAGGTTCCCATTAATTTTATCCAAGACAAATTCTTCTAAATTTATTCTTTAATCTTCCTTTGGATATCATTTCAAACTAGTCGGGGTTAGCGAACCACACCGAAGTAATTATTTATTTTATTTCCCAATCCCAACCTATTCATCCCATGGAGAAATTTGGTAATACTCCATATCTAACACCACGATGTTATCAGTAAAATTAATTACCATTTCACGTTCAAATCTAATTAAAGATTTAACTATCGCCTTGGAGCAAAACTGGTGATACTCCATTCTCGATCACTTTTCAGATTTGATAGTTTAAATTATCAATTCACATTTCAATCTAATCAGAGATTCATTAAAACTCCACTTAGTTTTAATCTTTTCAAAAATCAATATCCTGTCTTTAACTGGGTTAAAGAACCAATGTCATCTAAAACACGATTCACGATAAACCCAAAATCACATTCAAATTCAATTCCAATTAAACATTATTTAATTGGTACACTTCATTAAATCTAAATAGAAAGTTTTAATCTTTTTCTCAACTGGGCTTAAGAACAGTGTTAATGAAGACACCATTCACGACAAACCCAAATCACATTTGCTATTAAATACAAGACTCTGAATAGAAAATATACCGGCTTATATTCAATATCAAATCCTGAAACCAACAAATATCGTATTGGAAATAACGATATAAAATATATCTTTCAAATTCCCATAACAATATCTGTATAGTCACGAAATCCAACATCGAAATATTGCGAAGATAATTTCGATTCAAATCTATTTCCACTTCACATATTGGAATTCTGATTATTTTTAAAACCACTTTCAAATTCAATTTATTTATTTCAAAAATAAATTGATTTTAATTCTAGTTCAAAACTAGTTCATTTTGATAAAAAACTATTTTTATCTTTTCAAATATGGAAGTTTTCATCCCAATTCTTCACAAATCATTTCTTATGATTTTACACAAATTATTGATATTTTTAATAATTTTATCAAGGCCCGTACAGTCGATTTCCATCAACGGCCATCGAACTGCACTTACAGCGACCTTTTCCAAATTTGATTTGGACATAATTCCAAATCCAACCGTTAGATTTCAAATTTCTAATATTCATTGGAAAGCTCTTTTCGATACGAACCCAACGGTTCTGGTTTCAGGAGAATCCGACGGTCGGATCTCCCGCAACGTCAATTCGAAGTCAGTGGTCGAAATTCGCGAACTGCCGCAGCGCGGTGTGTTCTATTTAGGCCATTATATATAATATATATATTATATATATTTCGTCGATTTCCTTTTAAAACGTATTTATAATTTGTTTTAAATTCGTTTTCAAAACGATTCAACTTCCTATTCAATTTCAAATCAAAATTGAATATTCCACATCATCGATATATATCTTTTCAAAATGTTATATTTTGAAATCACTTCCTTTTCGATATTCGGATAAAATCGATATAAATATCGTTCGCGTCAAAATGGCGCATCACTAATCAACACGGCTTTATATACTTCAATCACTTCGTTATTCTATTCAACAAATGAATATTTATTCTATTCAACACATGAATCTATATTTCTTTCAACACATGAATATTCTCAATACATGAGCACTGTCAACACATGACTATTTTTGTTATTTAATATATTTTATAAAACTATGGTATCTATCGTTTGATTTTTAAATCATACTCCAACTGTAAAGTAGTAAGAGAATGATTCCCTAGGTATTAACGCCGAAGGCCGGAACCAATATCAGATCAATACCCTGGAAACCACTCATCTTATCTATTTTCCAGTTAGTTTCTAACTTTAAATATGATAAAGATGTAAATTTTATTGTTAAAATATTTCTTTCGACACATGATAATTTTCAGCACATGATTATTTATTCTATTCAACACATGAATATATACTTCATTCTATTCTTTATTTTCCTAATTGGAATGAGGTCCAATCAATTACCATATAATGTTAATTATATGGATTCCATACAACACATGTATATAATCACAACAATAAATAATAAATCATCATCCAAAGTGCAACACACTGTATAAGCATCAAATATAGATATCTAACGCTTATAACAACCTGTCAATCAATCGATCGACATACAACTAATCAATCGGGATGAGTGGATTTCAAATATCATCCCAACACCCGTGTGGGTTTCAATCAACAAACACATATTTTTATTCACACACACACGTTAAAAACAATATTTTTAACGATAAAATATTTTTAACTACATAAATGTTTTATTTCACGTCACACAATCAATTTTCATCACAACAAACAATCAAACATACAAGCCATCCATGGTCTGTTGATGACGGGTGTCGGGTGCTGCTAAGCACCGTCTGCATCCTAGTATATATTTTTAACTAGAAAAGAAGATTTAAAGTGAGAAGTTCTCACCGAAAGTTATCCCAACTCCACGACACTTCTTATGTAGGAAATCTTCACCTTTTCGTCTTTTGTCACTTTCGTTGCCCGTAGCCACTATATATATAAAAATCATATTTTTATATTGTTGCTATGTATATAAAAATCATATTTTTATACTACTACTATATAGATAAAAATTCTATTTTTACAACGCTACTATATAGATAAAAATTCTATTTTTACAACGCTACTATATAGATAAAAATTCTATTTTTACAACGCTACTATATAGATAAAAAATCTATTTTTACAACGATGTTCATATAATAAAGATTATATTTTTAAAATACGCAATTCTCTATATAAAAATTTCGCCTTTTCAAATATAAAGATTTCGCCTTTTCAAACATAATAAAAATCATATTTTTTTCTATAACTTTGTTACATATATAAAAATTATATTTTTATATCTCTATATATATAAGAATTACATTTTTAACCTCTCTATATTATAAAAATTATATTTTTAACCTCTCTATATTATAAAAATTATATTTTTAACCTCTCTATATTATAAAAATTATATTTTTAACCTCTTCTTCACCTGACAAAAAATCACGTCTTTTTATAACTAAAAATCGCTCCTTTTTGCAATCAAAAATCACATTTTTTTCTAAGCTAAAAATCCTAACTTTTTACTCATGAAAATCACAAAAAAGCTAAGCTTTATATTTAAAAATGAATAAAACTTACAGCGTGAAAAGAAGGGGGGGCTTTCACTGTCGCTTGTGGCTCGCGGGGAGGGGTTCACTGGTGGTTGCAGCGACAAAAAGGGGGGAAAAGAAGGGGCGGATGGAGCGAGAGGGGGAGTCGAGATCGGAGGATGGCTGCGCGGTGGGCGCGGGAGCTGTGGCAGGTGGTGGAGGGAGTGGCAGGCGGTGGCGGTGGAGGTCGAAGAGGGGCGGTGCGAGAGGATCGAAGGAGGGAGGGCGATGCGGGAGAAGAAGAGGGAGGAGCAGGGAAGAGGAGGGGCTTGGTGCGGTGGCCCCACCCTAGGCGGCGGCGGCGAGCTAATCAGGGGGGCGGCGATTTTGCCTTTTTTTTATTTCTTCCTGGAATGAATTGAACGATAGGGGGGTCCGGTAGTATAGAGAGAGAGGGGAGAGGAGAGAGAGTTTTTATTTTTATATTATTTCAAAAAAAGTTGACTTTTTATTTTAACCTCGAAACGAGGTCCACCGCCTGTCGTCCATAGCTAATTACCCTCATTCCGAACATAATGGGATATGTATCGTGAGCTGATTCGATCGTTTCGATCAGTTTTCGTCAAAATCAACATATAACTCTATATATTGAATTTGAACGCACATTTCAATTTACTGGGGTCACATACTAACTCGAAAAATTCCCAAAAAATATTTTCTAGCTTAGTATTGACGATACGGTCCTAACAAAACTTATTTCATCGAATTCTGAGACCGTTTGAAAAATGGCCATTTTCCAGTCGATTAAAATCAACTAAAACTGGTCAAATGCATTTTCCTTTGCCACGCTCACATATTGATTCGAAAAATTATGAAATTTTAGAATCTAGCAATAACTTGACATCCCGGATCCAACAAAAGCGGTTTCATCGAAAACCGAGGTCGTTTGCAAAATTTCCATTTTCACGGGCTATATAAACTCTATAGCGACCTTTCTGAAAATTCAACTGGACATATCTTTTGATTCCCGCTATGAAATTTCGATTTTTTGGATTCGTTAGAAAGATATTCTCAATTAGATTCCATTATTTTGGTTTCGCTAAAATCCGGTTTATTTTGCACCCGGTACATTCAATTGAAGTTTGAAATCGAATTATCGAACTACCGCGCCATTTTCAATTCTATTTATAATTATAAATAAAATTTATATTCTAACGACAACGCGTATAAATATATATGTTCAAATTCTATTCAAAATAAATTTCTCGTCGATATTATTTAAAATAATTCATTTTAAATATTAAAAATTCACTAAAATTGCCAAAATAAAAATTTTAAACTGACTCGCATTTCCGAGTTGTTACATTCTCCCCCACTTAAAACTTTTCGTCCCCGAAAAGAAACGAAGCCGAAAGTTGTTTCACAAATCAACTTAACTTCCTTTATTTTCTCTACAGCTTAAGTTCTTCAACTTTTCAGTTTCTAAGAACTTTTCAAAATTTTCAAAAATTTGGCTAACACCCTAAATTTTCGAAAAAAATCGCCATAACCTCCCCTGCACCGGGGACTTTGGGATATTTCATATAGCCTCCCATGGCCTTCTTCAATCAAAAAGAAAAAGGAAAAGCCAAGCGGCTAGCCAATCGGCTCATAAAATCATCATCACCCAAACAAAACAGTAAATTATGGTAAATATATACCTATTTGTCGGGCAAACAATTTTATTCTTCTGCTCTAGCCTCCTTGCTATGACCTGTTCAATGTAAGTACATGTATATGCATGCATTTGCGACCAATATTCAATACAATTCTATATTTGATTCTATTAGGCTAAATGGTTTAACATTTCAAACAAATAGACAAACAACACAACCATCAATCAATTAGTGAATTAACGTTTCAAATTCATAATTTTGATACATATACAAAAAATCATGTTTTTGATGCCAAATCACAACAATATATTCTAGCTATATTTTGGTTCTCACACCAGTCTAATGGAAATATATAGATATCACACATTTGAAACACGAACACAATTACTGATGATGACGCGTCAGTCATCAGAATCAGGTCCGTGCGACTAGAGCGTGATTCTATATCTATCCAGTATATTAAAACTTCGAATATACGTTCATGACGCGTATATGCAAAATCTCTATATACTGGATTGTCCAAATTGAATACAAATAAATATTCAAATATGTATAAAACGATTTAAATTTCAAAACAAAATTGTTTTCATTTGAAAAATATACTCTTCACACTCATTCTAGGATACTACTGATCCTCTCTCTAACGAGTCATTCTAATTGGATTTTACTAATCCAATATCTGATGAATTCTTTCGTTCGGTTCTAATGTGTCTTGTTCTCGAGCTCTGTAAACCAAAGCTCTGATACCACTGTAAGAACCCGTAACTTCCTCGTGAAGGAAAGCACGAATACTTTGAGAACAACACACAAAAGGATGCAAACAGAAGAACATTTCATTGTTTATTACAACAATTCCATCAGAATACAAGAATATATAGAGTATAAATGAATATTATACATTCGATAAATATCAGAGATTACAATAAATTACATAGCAGCGGGAGAACAATACAAAACACAACTAAAAGTAAACACGGATACAGAGCTTTCCGAGCATCGTTCCAGCTGTAAATCAGGATCCTGTGAATATAAATCTGCAAAACCAAAACTACTAGCTTCCCGTGTGGAAAATAGGGGCACCCATAGTTTAGGTTAAAACAATAAACTCCAGGTCAGTCATGTGACTGGTGTGAGAACTAAAACAGTTACTATTTTAACTTTAAAAGAGAGTAATTCAAGGGACCACTCCGTATAACACGAAACGGGTTTCCTCCCAAGAATACCAGTGCATATATCAAAATAACGCAATGTTTTTGGAAAAATGAAGCTATTATAAGACCCAGGTCCCATCACACAATGCAACGCAAGCCGGAGGATAGGGTTTTCCCTTATAATAGCCAAACATGTTTGGTACGTTTAAAACAAATCATTTTGATATTACTATAAGTGTATAGATTCAAAACAATTTCAATCATAAATATATTTCATAGACGGCATGGGTACCATATATCATGTTGCCATACTAGTTCTACAAATAAAACCGCAATATCACGTATTGGAAATTGGATTTCCGTCATGAGTCGAGGCAAGGGGCAAGCTCCTCTCCGACTCGAGACACTCTAGCAAATGTCCCAGGACCGCACACAGCAATCCTTGGATCTTCAGGACCGGTCCTCTCTTACTTTTGAGGATTAATTATTCCTGAACACACGTTTCCCCGTCCTAACAGACCTATATCCGAGGCGCCTCGTATCCAACAACCACATAGGTGAAAAGTATATAAATGTCAGCCAGTTTTAATCAGTGACACCAGCCCTAGCTAGAAAGAAACGTCGTGCTCTCCCTGTAGTCACTATCCCGTTTTTGACTCACACCGAGGTGTGAGGCTCGCAAATTCACGCTATACGCAAAGCTGCACCACACAGGCCGTGCTTTGATCATCAACCACAAGACTTTGCTTTTCAACAGAAGCCTTGATCAATTGCCACTTACGCATGCCACACTGACAATTCACTCCATGCGACTGATGTCCATCGATATACAACCTCTGAGCTCGTGCGTCTCAAAGAAGGGCGTTAAGCAAGAGAATAAATTCTCCACCGCCAAACAGATGTATATTTAACAGAGATCAATCAACACAGAATAAAATCCCATTTCAGACACACAATCCATTTACAAGTTCGTTCTGGGTCTGAACGAAACCGGAGGCACTTTCCTCGCATATCCATCGATCTCCAAGTACGTCTGGACGATCACTAACTGTTTCTCTCCTCTTGGGTGTACAGCCCAATCGAGATCATCAGTAATCACCCAAACGATGTGAAGACTTTTGGTCTTCAACCACCATCTTCGTCTTCGACATCTCGTCGAATCGGTTATTCAGAATGGGTATAAACCCGACCTTTCTGAATAACCCATGTATATAATAAACAGATGTTACACAAACACAACAAACGCCTCGTTCCAATTCAGAATATTCTTTTATTCACAATTACATCCTTAGGGAAAGGATCCCATTAATTTTATCCAAGATAAATTCTTCTAAATTTATTCTTTAATCTTCCTTTGGATATCATTTCAAACTAGTTGGGGTTAGCAAACCACACCGAAGTAATTATTTATTTTATTTCCCAATCCCAACCTATTCATCCCATGGAGAAATTTGGTAATACTCCATATCTAACACCACGGTGTTATCGGTAAAATTAATTACCATTTCACGTTCAAATCTAATTAAAGATTTAACTATCGCCTTGGAGCAAAACTGATGATACTCCATTCTCGATCACTTTTAAGATTTGATAGTTTAAATTATCGATTCACATTTCAATCTAATCAGAGATTCATTAAAACTCCGCTTAGTTTTAATCTTTTCAAAAATCAATATCCTGTCTTTAACTGGGTTAAAGAACCAATGTCATCTAAAACATGATTCACGATAAACCCAAAATCACATTCAAATTCAATTCCAATTAAACATTATTTAATTGGTACACTTCATTAAATCTAAATAGAAAGATTTAATCTTTTTCTCAACTGGGCTTAAGAACAGTGTTAATGAAGACACCATTCACGACAAACCCAAATCACATTTGCTATTAAATACAAAGCTCTGAATAGAAAATATACTGGCTTATATTCATTGTCAAATCCTGAAACCAACAAATATCATATTGGAAATAACGATATAAAATATATCTTTCAAATTCTCATAACAGTATATGTATAGTCACGAAATCCAACATCTAAATATTCCGAAGATAATTTTGATTCAAATCTATTTCCACTTCATGTATTGGAATTCTGATTATTTTTAAAACCACTTTCAAATTCAATTTATTTATTTCAAAAATAAATTGATTTTAATTCTAGTTCAAAACTAGTTCATTTTGATAAAAATCTATTTTTATCTTTTCAAATATGGAAGTTTTCATCCCAATTCTTCACAAATCATTTCTTATGATTTACACAAATTATTGGTACTTTTAATAATTTTATCAAGGCCCGTACAGTCGATTTCCATCAACGGTCATCGAACTGTACTTACAACGACCTTTTCCAAATTTGATTTGGACATAATTCCAAATCCAACCGTTAGATTTCAAATTTCTAATATTCATTGGAAAGCACTTTTCGATACGAACCCAACGGTTCTGGTTTCTGGAGAATTCGACGGTCGGATCTCCCGCAACGTCAATTCGAAGTCAATGGTCGAAATTCGCAAACTGCCACGGCGCGGCGCGTTCTATTCAGGCCATTATATATAATATATATATATTATATATTTCGTCGATTTCCTTTTAAAACGTATTTAAAATTCGTTTTAAATTCGTTTTCAAAACGGTTCAACTTCCTATTCAATTTCAAATCAAAATTGAATATTGCACATCATCGATATATATCTTTTCAAAATATTATATTTTGAAATCACTTCCTTTTCGATATTCGGATAAAATCGATATAAATATCGTTCGCGTCAAAATGGCGCATCACTAATCAAAACGACTTTATATACTTCAATCACTTCGTTATTCTATTCAACAAATGAATATTTATTCTATTCAACACATGAATCTATATTTCTTTCAACACATGAAAATTCTCAACACATGAGCACTGTCAACACATGACTATTTTTGTTATTTAATATATTTTATAAAACTATGGTATTTATCGTTTGATTTTTAAATCAGACTCCAACTGTAAAGTAGTAAGAGAATGATTCCCTAGGTATTAACGCCGAAGGCCGGAACCAATATCAGATCAATACCCTGGAAACCACTCATCTTATCTATTTTCCAGTTAGTTTCTAACTTTAAATATGATAAAGATGTAAATTTTATTGTTAAAATATTTCTTTTGACACATGATAATTTTCAGCACATGATTATTTATTCTATTCAACACATGAATATATACTTCATTCTATTCTTTATTTTCCCAATTGGAATGAGGCCCAATCAATTACCATACAATGTTAATTATATGGATTCCATACAACACATGTATGTAATTGAAACACCCCACCTCCGTTAGGGTCACTCTCAAAGGGAATGACCTAATTTTGGTGGAGGTTTATAAGTATAAGTCACAGATATACAAGACAGATATAATAACACATATTTTTGAACAGCGGAAAACAACAACTTTTATTTCTTCAAAATACGTGTTACACAAACCATGCCATAATTGTCTTACAATACTTCCCAAAATCATAACTGTCTTGATTACATTATTTAAAGAAACATGAAGAAAACATAAATAAACTGCAAAAGTCCCCTAATTGCTGTCCAAAGCCATAGTCCAAAACGGAAAAGATCCAAGCTATACATTCTTTCTCTTCAAGCTGGATGTGAAAACTGGTCAAGCTGCGGTATTCCCTCCCTGAGAAACTGGGGGGGGGGGGGGGAGGGGGGGAAACGGAAGAAAAAGAGGCGAAAGGAAAAAGGGTCAGTCATAAAGACTGAGTAAGTCCTGGTGACTTTCAGTGTAAAAACGGTTAAAACAACATGTCATGTATGAACTGGAACTAAACTCAAGAATGATGTCAAGGTGGACAAGATAGACTAAGGTGATCATGATAAGTCAAGACAAGTCAAATAAGGCATCGCATGTTCAAGATTCGTTGCCTCGACTGTACTAGTATACTAAGCCCAGGTCACAAGTTAATCACGAAATAAATCCCATGGCCCAATATCATGAAATGACCCTGAAACGGAGTCTGACCCAAGTACGGGGTCCTGCGGAACGCTTATCTAGTCGATCGGCTCCCTATAAGTTCTAGCTCGTCAAGTGTCCGTGTCATATGGCTAATCACGAATGTAGTCACCTGTGCTGGGTCCACCTTCGGGTGTATCAGCCTTAGGGTGTCAACCCCTGACACGATTCAAGATGCACAGATAAATCTACGGATACCCAGTGTCTGCCCCGGATACATGCACGATCGTAGTCCACCGAACCTACACTGGCGTACCCCACTGCCGTCGTTCACCTCTTACAATCAGCCCAGTAATCGTGCCCCACCCGGCCTAGCCCCAGGGTACCTTGATACATCTAGAGGGTTACTGCTGAAAGGGGTCGTGTCTAGGGTTTCGCCTAATAGATTAGGTCATGTAATTCGTGACCTAACCCGCCTAACAGATTAAGTCACGTAATTCGTGACTTAATCCTTTTCCAGTCTAGTCATGTCAAGATGGTTAAGTATGTCATTTCGGTTCGCGACTTAACCCGCCTACGTGTCATGTCAAGTTGGCTAAGTGTTATCGTTTTCAAGTTCATGACTTAGCCCTACAAATCGTGTTCAAGTTGGTTAAGTTGTCTTTTCATGTTCACGACTTAACCCTAATTGGCAATAATTGATTCGTTAATGCACCGAACCACTCACATTGGATCCTGTTGTTCGTAGCCACTGGATTTGCCGGGCGGTTCCGGGCAGGTTTACGCTACGAACTCAACCCAACCTCGGGTTTCAAGCGCGATGTGACCAACTACCCACATTGGATCCTATTGTTTGTAGCAACTGGATTTGCCGGGCGGTTCCAGGCAGATTTACACTACAAACTCAACCCAACCTCGAGTTGGCCACTTTCTTGTTTTCTAAAGTCATGCCCATGTTCTTATCAGATTTTGCGATATTTCCATAGCATGCTCATATGTCAATTTCGTGCCCAACTAAGGCATGTTTTAAGGTCAAGTTATGGCATGTTCAAGTCAAGTTTTCGTGCCATATTTCATGTTCTACTTATGCCAAATTTCAAAGTTTATGCTTATAATTAATTCAAGTTTTGCCTATTCTACCCAATCGTATCCCCAACGTATATAAACGTACTTCGTTCTCAAGCATAAACAATTCAAGAGATAGAGAGGAATAACACCAAACATGTGATAGGCATATGTGATAATTCCAACATCACTTGCATAATAAACAGGCTATAACATATCACATGGTTTCAATACTAGCATGATGATAACTTGGCATAGTAATGATTCCAACTTAATTTAACATGATGATTTCAACTTAACATCATAGGCATAATAATCATTGCGGGCATAATTTTATTACAAACATGAAATATTAAAGGCATAGTAATCCTAATAGGCATAGTGGATTCCAATTTAGCATTTTTAACATAACGATTCTCATGGACATAATGGTTCCAATTTATCATAATGATTCTCATCTAACATTATAAACATAATGGTTCCAACTTAGCATTTTTAACATAATGATTCTCAACTAACATTATAGACATAATGATTCCAATTTAGCGTTTTTAACATAATGATTCCCAAATAACATTATAGACATAATGATTCCAATTTAGCGTTTTTAACATAATGATTCTCAACTAACATTATAGACATAATGATTCCAATTTAGCGTTTTTAACATAATGATTCCCAACTAACATTATAGACATAATGATTCCAACTTTTCAACATAACCTAACAATACCCAATTTTTCATTAATCATGATGGGTATATTAACATCACAGGCATAATTCCATCAATAGTCATAGACATGGTTTAATTAGCATCATAGGCATGGTTTAATCAACATAAAGATTTCAATAAACATAGTGATTCCATGGACATGTATTAGTCCAATTTGCCAAACAATTAAGCCCAAGTGATTCATAACAACATCAAAATCATGACAAGTTTAACTTGCAACGTTGCCATAGCAATATCCCCAAATTATAATTCAAAGATAAACAATATAAACATGGATTAACAATAGTTCCTAAATCCGGTTTCAATTCATGGCATGTCCATATTGTTTTAGCGTTTTTGCCTAAAAAATAACATAGAACTTACAATATGAAGCAAATAATCCAAATAAAAATCCCAAATCAAATAGCCCCAAATTCGTTGTCTAAAGCGTCGTAGTTGTTGTAGCTTCTAGTTGTAGCCTTCAAGAATCGTCCTTCATCTTCTATAATTTTTTTCTTTGTATTTTTAATTCAGAGCTCTAGGTTTAATGGCGGCGGCCTGAGGCTAAAATGAGATAGTATGATTTAGGCTAGGTCTTAGGTTCTTTTTATAGTGTTTGCAAGTTGTTTTAGACCGTTGATGGAGCTTGATTCAATAATAGCCGTTCGTTTGAAGGAGAGGCCAATCAGGAGCTGACACCTAGCCCTAGTGACAAGGCAAGGCTCAGAAAATCGACCAAACACAGACCAAGCCAGCCAAGACCTGACCAGCCAGCATATTCTGACCTGGGCGCACTTAGCAGGTGCGCCAGGCTAAAAATGCACTGGCGCACTTCCCAAGTGCGCCAGTTCATTTTTGTTCTGGCGCACTTCCCAAGTGCGCCAGTGCATTCTGACCCGTTTTCTGGTTTTTCGCCCAACTTCGTCCGTCCATATCTTCTTCATACGATATCCGTTTTACGCAAACTCGGACTCTATCTCAAGCAGAATTCTGAGACGAACACAATGGCGTATCCTGTTTCCCTTAATTCTTTGATTTGAAATTAGTTATACTTTAATTTGTGAATATCACTGTTATAGAATACACGGGGTGTTACATTCTCCCCCACTTAAAAGGATTTCGTCCCCGAAATCTTCAAGTTCAGGAAGAATGTACATCCTAACATCCAAACATCCATCTACTCATCCATCAAACACGAGCATCCATTGTCCTTAAAAGACATCTAATGCTTCATGATCATATGCGAAGAGTGTGTGTATATGTTCCTTAGCTAATGCTAATGATCAGGCCTGATTGATCTTCTAAATGCAAAATATGTTTAGTGAAATGAATCCAATATGTATGCAAAAATTTTTCCTATTATAATTCATAATTTCTACATGAGTGCTTTTACATTCAATCATATGCAACAACCAAATGATAGCACAACCAAGTTTCCAAAATAAACACTCATGCATATGCAACATGAAAATGTGTCTGAGCCGATCTAGTGCCTAATGTGTATTCATGCATCCATGAGCAACCACTTGCGACCACTTGCAACCATTTCGCAATCATAACATGTTTCAATTACATGTTTACATCCAAAAAGATTCTACCTATGGTTTTCAAGATAGGATCGAGGAGAGAAATAAGATAAAACAAAGCATCTAGAATAAGTTAACGATGTACCGCCAGAAGGTCCGGTCTGCTTCTCAGGGCAGTCTTTGCTGATGTGTCCAGTCTTCCCACAATGAAAACATTCACCTTGCTTTCTCTTCCTCTTTCTACAATCCTTGGCTATGTGCCCTTCCGTACCACAATAATTGCATTTCCTTTTATCACGTGAGTTGTTGTTCTTGCCTCCTTTCTCGGAGTCTACCTTCTTATTCTTAGAATCGTTGGGCTTGACCTCTTTCTTCCCTTGAGAGTTTTCTTCCTTGGTCTCCTTCTTGCCCTTATCTTCCTCGTTCAGCAATGCCATCTGCACCAACCTTTCGTACGTAGCTCCCCTGGGTATATGGGTCATGGCCAAACTGTGTAATGGCTCATTCAACCCTTTGACAAAGCGGAGAGCCTTCTTGTGCGGGGTGTTGACTAGGTCCAGTCCGAACCTAGCCAGCTCATCGAATTGATTAACATACTCTTTGACTGTCATATTCCCTTGCTTAAGAAATAAGAATTTTTCCAACTGAAGACTCCTTTCAGCTTCTGAGAGAAATTTAGCCTCAAACCTTGCCCTAAAGTCCTCCCATGTTTCCACTGCTCCTCGGTCCACAGAGACAAAATGTAGGACTAGTGCCAACAGTTCATCACGGAGGAAGGGACCCACCGAGCCGAGATCACTAACTAATACTAAATATAATAGAAAAGAACTATCTTTTCTGTATACTTTCCCCGATTCCGTTGCTATCGCGGGCCTTACGCAATCGATGGGATCATATAGATATCCCTTCAACACAACATAGGTCATCGAAAGGATCTCGGACGACTCACCAAAGCACTGCATTAGTGACTTCCCACCAGTAGGAAGCCTCACCTTTTAGTAGCCACACTGCCAGTTGTACCTTCTGCCTATCTTCTACCTCAAAGATGACGAATAAGTCCTCGGTTTCCTTTAACCAATTCCTAGCTACCACGAAGGACTCAGTTCCATGAAAGTCCTTTCCTCCCATAGCCTTAAAATCTTTACATATCTTAGCAAAAGTGTTTCCCCGTGGAGGAGGTGGAGGAAGAGGTGCTGCTGCAGCTGGATGATTTCCTGCAGCTGGGGGAGGAGGAACGGTAGGACCTGGCTGGGTGGCCCTTGCTTCTAAGAATCGTCTAAACCAACCAGGTATTGGTACACCCTCTGGCAAGTTAAGTTCTTCGGACATGCGGAAACGAGAAGGATAGATTCAAAACGAAGGATAAGAGATAATACCTATGGCTTTGGGGGACTTTGCCTTTTTAAAATAAAATAATATTTTATCTTTTAAAAATGCTTCTTTAAATTTTCCTTTGAAAATAAATTTTCAAAACTTTTATCTTATCTGGTAAACCTATGCTCTGATACCAAGTGAAACACCCCACCTCTGTTAGGGTCACTCTCAAAGGGAATGCCCTAATTTTGGTGGAGGTTTATAAGTATAAGTCACAGATATACAAGACAGATATAATAACACATATTTTTGAACAGCGGAAAACAACAACTTTTATTTCTTCAAAATACGTGTTACACAAACCATGCCATAATTGTCTTACAATACTTCCCAAAATCATAACTGTCTTGATTACATTATTTAAAGAAACATGAAGAAAACATAAATAAACTGCAAAAGTCCCCTAATTGCTGTCCAAAGCCATAGTCCAAAACGGAAAAGATCCAAGCAATACATTCTTTCTCTTCAAGCTGGATGTGAAAACTGATCAAGCTGCGGTATTCCCTCCCTAAGAACCTTGGGGGGGGGGGAACGGAAGAAAAAGAGGCGAAAGGAAAAAGGGTCAGTCATAAAGACTGAGTAAGTCCTAGTGACTTTCAGTGTAAAAACGGTTAAAACGGTTAAAACAACATGTCATGTATGAACTGGAACTAAACTCAAGAATGATGTCAAGGTGGACAAGATAGACTAAGGTGATCATGATAAGTCAAGACAAGTCAAATAAAGCATCGCATGTTCAAGATTCGTTGCCTCGACTGTACTAGTTTACTAAGCCCAGGTCACAAGTTAATCACGAAATAAATCCCATGGCCCAATATCATGAAATGACCCTGAAACGGGGTCTGACCCAAGTACGGGGTCCTACGGAACGCTTATCTAGTCGATCGGCTCCCTACAAGTTCTAGCTCGTCAAGTGTCCGTGTCATACGGCTAATCACGAATGTAGTCACCTGTGCTGGGTCCACCTTCGGGTGTATCAGCCCTAGGGTGTCAACCCCTGACACGATTCAAGATGCACAGATAAATCTACGGATACCCAGTGTCTGCCCCGGATACGTGCACGATCGTAGTCCACCGAACCTACACTGGCGTACCCCACTGTCGTCGTTCACCTCTTACAATCAGCCCAGTAATCGTGCCCCACCCGGCCTAGCCCCAGGGTACCTTGATACATCTAGAGGGTTACTGCTGAAAGGGGTCGTGTCTAGGGTTTCGCCTAATAGATTAGGTCATGTAATTCGTGACCTAACCCGCCTAACAGATTAAGTCATGTAATTCGTGACTTAATCCTTTTCCAGTCTAGTCATGTCAAGATGGTTATGTGACGGCCGTGAATTTCGCTCGATCCGAATCAGTCGTTAAACCGATATAGACCGTTTGAAACCCCTGATCGTTGAGAACAGGACAAATCAGAACACAAACAGAAGAACATTTCATTGCTATTACAACGATTCCATCAGATACAAGAATATACAGAGTATAAATGAATAATTTACATTTGATAAATATCAGAGATTACAATAAATTACATAGCAGCGGAAAATAATACAAAGCACAACTGAAGGTGATATACGGATACAGAGCTTTCCGGATATCATTCCAGCTGTAAACCAGGATCCTGTGAATATAAATCTGCAAAACCAAAACTACTAGCTGCCCGTGCGGAAAATAGGGGCACCCAGAGTTTAGGTTAAAACAATAAACTCCAGGTTAGTCATGGGACTGGTGTGAGAACTAAAACAGTTATTAATATGGGTTTTAAAGTTAGGTAAATCAAGGGACCACGCCATATAACACGGAACGGGTTTCCTCCCAAGAATACCAGTGCCTATAATAAACAACGCAATGTTTTTTTTGAAAAAGGAAGCTATTGTAAGACCCAGGTCCTATCACACAATGCAACGCAAGCCGGGGGATAGGGTTTTCCCTTATAACAGCCAAAGCATGCTTGATACGTTTAAAACAAATCATTTGATACTATAATAAGTGTATAGTGTCAAAACATTTCAATCATAAATATCAATCATAGGCGGCATAGCTACCATTTACTATGTCGCCATACTAGTTCTACAATTAAAACCGAATCACACGTATTGGAAATTGGATTTCCGTCATGAGTCGAGGCAAGGGGCAAGCTCCTCTCCGCTTCGAGACACTCTAGCAAATGCTCAGGACTACACACTTTGGGTAGCCACTTGGATCGGTTGGGCCGGTCCTCACTTACGTTAGAGGATTGGCAATTCCTGAACACACGTTTCCCGGTCCTTACAGACCTATAATCGAGGCGCCTCATTCCAACAACCACAAAGGTGAAAAGTATATAAATGTCAGGGCTGGTAAGTCACTGACACCACCAAAGCTAGAAAGAAACGTTGTGTTCTCCAACGGCCCGTATCCCGTTTTTAACTCATACCGAGGTGTGAGGCTCGCGAATTCACGTTATACACGAAGCTGCCACGTAGGCGTGCTTTGATCATCAACCACAAGACTTTACTTTTCAACAGAAGCCTTGATCATTGCATCTTAGCGTGCCACATAGGCAATTCATGTCATGCGACTGATATCCATCGATATACAACCTCTAAGCTCGTACGTCTCAGAGAAGGGCGTTAAGCAAAAGAATAAATTCTCCGCCGCCAAACAGATGTATATTTAATAGAAATCAATCAACACAGAATAAAATCCAATGTCAGACACACAATCCATTTACAAGTCCGTTCTGGGTCTGAACGAAACCGGAGGCACTTTCCTCGCATATCCATTCATCTCCAGGTACGTCTGGACGATCACCAACTATTTCCATCCTCTTGGGTGTACAGCCCAATCAGGATCGTCAGTAATTACCCAAACGATGTGAAGACTTCCGGTTTTCGACCACCGTCTTCATCTTCGACATATCGTCGAATCGGTTATTCAGAATGGGTGTAAACCCGGTCTTTCCGAACAACCCGCGTATATTGAAAACAAATGTTACACAAACACAACATACGCCTCATTCCAATTCATTAGTCACTAACCGCAAATTAGCAAGAGAACAATTTCCCAAACATTAACCCGAAGGCCGAAACCAACATCAGATCAATACCCAGGAAACCATTCTTCATAGCCAACCTACAGCTAGTTTCTAAATTCCACATTCTTAGGGAAAGGTTCCCATTAATTTTATCCAAGATAAATTCTTTAAAATTTATTCTGTAATCTTCCTTTGGATGTCATTTAAAACCAAATTATGGTTTTTCCAACTAGTCGAGATTAGCGAACCGTAACGAAGTAATTATTTATTTTATTTCCCAATCCCAACCTATTCATCCCATGAAGCAAAACTGGTAATACTCCATAACTAACACCGTGGTGTTATCGGTAAAATTAATTACCATTTCCCGTTCAAATCTAATTAAAGATTTAACTATCGCTTTGGAGTAAAACTGGTAATACTCCATTCCCGCTTATTTCTAAATTTGATAATTTAGATTATAGATTCACATTTCAATCTAATAGCAGATTCGTTAGAACTACTTTTACTGGGTTAAAGAACTAGGTGTTATTCAAAACACAGTTCACGACAAACCCAAATCAAATTCAATCAAATATATTAGAAATTCCGGTTTTTTTTTAAAACCCCTTTTTAAATCTAATTTATTTATTTAAAAATAAAAACCCGGGTTTTAAATTGAGTTCAAACTAGTTCATTTCGATAAAAATCTATTTTTATCTTTTCAAATATGGAGTTTTTCACCCCAATCTTTCCCAAATCATTTTTTTATGATTTTACACAATTTATTACTATTTTTAATAATTTTATCAAGGCCCGCACAGTCGATTTCCATCAACGGCCATCGAACTGCACTTACAGCGACCTTTTTCGAATTTGATTTGGATGTATCTCCAAATCCAACCGTTAGATTTCAAATTTCAAATATTCGTTAGAAAGCTCTTTTCGATACGAACCCAACGGTTCCGGTTTTAGGAGAATCCGACGGTCGGATCTCCCGTAATGTCCGTTTGAAATAAATGGTCGAAATTCGCGAACTGCCGCGGCGCGGCGCGTTCTATTCAGGCCATTATATTATATATATAATATATATAATATATATTTCGTCGATTACTATTTAAAACGAATTTTATAAATAGTTTTAAATTCGTTTCAAAAACAATTTCAACTTCCATTTCAATTCAAATCAAAATTGAATTTCTCCTTATAAATTCGTTTGTATTCAATTCAAATTTCAATTCAAATCAAAATTGAATTTGTCCTTATAAATTCGTTTGTATTCCATTCGAATTTCAATTCAATTTGAATTCATTTCAATTCGTTTTCAATTCAATTTGAATTTGTTTTCAATTCAATTCATTTCGAAATCGTTATATATTCAATTCATTTCGAAATCGTTATATATTCAATTCATTTCGAAATCGTTATATATTCAATTCATTTCGAAATGAATAAAATCGATATAAATATCGTTCACGTCAAAATGGCGTCAATCTAATCAACACGGCTTCACATATTTCTATTTCGAATATTCTATTTCAAATATTTCTTTTTCAAATATTTCTTTTTCAAATATATCGTTCAACACATGACTAATCTCAACGGATGAGTACAGTCAACACATGAACCTTTGTTTTATATTGATAAAGATATAAATTTTATTATAAAAATATTTCGTTCAACACATGACTAATCTCAACGGATGAGTACAGTCAACAAATGAACCTTTGTTTTATATTGATAAAGATGTAAATTTTATTATAAAAATATTTCGTTCAACACATGACTAATCTCAACGGATGAGTACAGTCAACACATGAACCTTTGTTTTATATTGATAAAGATGTAAATTTTATTATAAAAATATTTCGTTCAACACATGACTAATCTCAACGGATGAGTACAGTCAACACATGAACCTTTGTTTTATATTAATAAAGATGTAAATTTTATTATAAAAATATTTCGTTCAACACATGACTAATCTCAACGGATGAGTATAGTCAACACATGAACCTTTGTTTTATATTGATAAAGATGTAAATTTTATTATAAAAATATTTCGTTCAACACATGACTAATCTCAACGGATGAGTACAGTCAACACATGAACCTTTGTATTATATTGTTCTTTATTTTCTAAATTGGAATGAGGCCCAATCAATCACCATATAAAATTAATTATATGGATTTTCATACAACACATGTATAAAATAGCATTGAAAAATAATCAACCATCAACCAAAGTGCACTACACTGTATAAGCATCAAATATAGATATCTAACGCTTATAACAGCCTGTCGACCAATCGATCGACATATTTAATCAATCAGGATGAGTGAACTTCAAATTTCATCCCAACACCCGTGTGGGGTTTTCAAACAATCAAACACAGATTTTATTTGTGCAGTTGGGCGATGTGTAAAATTTATCGTCCCAATCAATGTCATTCAAATAGGTGTACACAAACAAACCGTCCGGTTTGTAAATGAATATTTATTTATTCACATTCACGTTAAAAATTATATTTTTAACGACAAAACATTCTATTTTAACACATGAATTTCTATTCAGTTAATTTATTCAATAAAATTGATATATTTTTTTCTAACATATTTTAGAAAATTTCGGCGGCATAACGGCACGATACTAGAAACGGGACAAGGCCTAGCCTTATCCCCGGTCTAGTGAAGGCCCACGCCATTCACACGTCAATCAAATCAATTTCATTTCACCAAACCATTCAATTCAAACCAAAGCATCTAACTAATCTATGCAACCAAACAAACAAGTCCATGGTCTGTGGACGATTGTGTCGGGTGCTGCTAAACACCGTCTGCATCCTAGTATATATATATAACTAGAAAAAGAAATTGAAAGGTGAGAAATTCTCACAGATAGCTATCCTAGCTCCACGGCACTTCATTGATAGAAATCTTCACCGCTATCGCATCTTCGTCATCTTCGTTGCCCGTAGCCACTACATATATAAAAATCACTCATTTTTATATTTTGATGTCTTTAAAATAAAAATCATATTTTTATTTATTCACTTTCAATTTAAAAATCATATTTTTATAATTGCTTCATACCTTTAAAAATTGAATTTTTACTTCGCTATTCAATATATAAAAATCGAATTTTTACTATGCTATCATATAGATAAAAATTCCATTTTAAAAATATAGATTTCGCCTTTCTTCTTTTTCCCTTCAAAATCAAATCTTTATAACTCGTTATGGATAATAAAAATTATAACTTCCTTGTTGCAAAAATCTATATTTTTCCCGAAGTAAAAATCATATTTTTACTTCACTACTTATCTCAAAATATCGTCCTTTCTATTTCATCACTATAAAAATCACATTTTTATTATGCTACCTATATAAAGATGATATTTTTATAGTCCCTACTATGCAAAGATCACATTTTTATCTTTCTACAATATAAAAGATTATATTTTTACTACTTTAAAAATATATAAATCATATTCTTATAATCGCTATATAGTAAAGACTATATTTTTAATACTTTAAAAATATAAAAATCATATTTTTATTACTTTAAAAATATAAAGATCATACCTTTTACCAAATAAAAATCAAATCTTGCCTTAAAATCAAACTTTTCTATACTTTCTTTTAAAAATCCTAATCTGAAAAATAAATAATAAAGTAAATAAAGTATATAAATAAAAACAAAATTAACATGAAAAACTTACAGTCAATTTGCCGAAGAAGGGGGGGGGGGTTTGCGGGTTCGGGTCTGGGTGGGGTCGGGCGTCGCAGGCGAAGGGAAGGGGAGGAGGAGGAAGAAGAAGGGAGTGGTGGGGGGGGCTTCGGTTCTCGTGCGTCGATCGAACTGGGGGTGGCGAGGTGGAGGAAGAAGGAGGAGGAGAAGAAGAAGGCGGCGGCGCGGCACGTTGTAGGGGAGGCGGCGGCTCTTCTGGGTGGTGGCGCAGTGAGGGCGGCGGCCCCCTGGGCGCGGCGGTGGCTGTTGCGCCCCTCCTTTCTTCTTTTTTTTTCTTTCTGAAAAATGATTCTTGAACGCGGGGGGAGGGGGGGGGGGCAGAGAAAGATAAAGGAGAGGTTTAATTTTTTAATTAATTTAATTATTTTATTTTTCAAAAAGTTGACTTTCACATACGACCTCGAAACGAGGCCCACCGCCTGTTGTCCATAGCGTTTCACCCCCATTCCGAACACAATGGGATATGTATCGTAGGTTGATTCGGACGTTACAATCAGTTTCCATTAAATTTACATTTAAATCACTATACTGAATTTTAAACGTACATTTCAAATTACCGGGGTCACATACGAACCCTAAAAATTCCAGAAAAATATTTTCTAGCTTCATATTGACGATACGGTCCTAACAAAACTAGTTTCGTCGAATTTTGAGACCGTTGGAAAAATGGCCATTTCCAGTCGATTAAAATCAACTGAAACTGGTCAAACGCGTTTTCCTTCGCCACGCTCACATATTGATTCGAAAAATTATGAAAATTGAAATCTAGAAATAATTTAACATCACGGATCCAACAAAAGTGGTTACATCGAAATCCGAGGTCGTTTGCAAAATTCCCATTTTTAAGGGCCTGAATTCCATAGCGACTATTCAGAATTTTCAACTGGACATATCTTTTGATTCCCGCTATGAAATCTTGATCTTTCGGATTCGTTGGAAAGATACCATCAATTAGATCCTAATGTTTTTGGTTTCACTAAAATCCGGATTGTTTTGCACCCGGTACATTTAATTGAAGTTGGAAATCGAATTATCGAACTACCCGCCATTTTCAATTCTATTATAATTATATATAAATATTTATATTCTAACGACGACGTATATAATATATATGTCGAATTATATTCAAAATAAATTTTCTTCCATATTATTTAAAATAATCTATTTTAAATATTCAAAAATTCGCTAAAATTGCCAAAATAAAAATTTTAAACTGCCTCGGATTTTCCGGGTTATTACAATCTCCCCCACTTAAAACTTTTCGTCCCCGAAAAGGAACAAAGTCGAAAGTGGTTTGATTAATCAGCTCTACGTTCGATCTGGCTTCCATTCTCCAACTTTTCAGTTTCTGAGAATTTTCAAATTTTCAAAAATTTGGCTAACACCCTAAATTTTCGAAAAATTTCGCCATAACCTCCCCTGCACCGGGAGCATCGGGGAATTTCAAATAGCTTCCCCGGTCCTAATCTCAAAAAGAAAAAGAAAAAGCCAAGCGGCTAGCCAATAGGCTCATAAAATCATCATCACCCAAACAAAACAGTAAATTATGTAGTAAACATGTACCTATTTGTCGGGCAAACAAATTTTATTCTTCGGCTCTAGCCTCCTTGCTATGACCTGTTCAATGCAAGTATATGTATATGCAAGCAAATGCGACCAATTTTCAATACAGTTCAATATTTGGTTCAATTAGGCATAAATGGTTCAAAAATTAGCAAACAAATAAACAAACAACACAAACATCAATCAATTAGTGGATTAGAGTTTTCAAATTCATAATTTTGATACATATACAAAAAATCATGTTTTTGATGCCAATTCACAACAATGTGTTCTAACTATATAAGTTTTGGTTCTCACACCAGTCTAATGGAAATATATCGATATCACACCTTCGTTACTCGAACATGAATACTAATGACAACTAGTCAATCATTAGAATCATCTTCGGGCCACTAGAGTATGATTCTATATCTATCCAGTATATTAAAACTTCGAATATACGTTCATGACGCGTACATGCAAAACCTTTATATACTAGATTGTCCAAATTCAAAATAAATAAATAATCAATTACGTTTAAAACAATTTAAATTTTCAAAACAAAATTGTTTTCATTTGAAAAATATACTCTTCGCACCCGTTCTAGGATACTACTGATCCTATCCCTAACGAGTCATTCTGATTGGATATTACTAATCCAATATCTGATGAATTCTTTCGTATGGTTCTAATGTGTCTTGTTCTCGAGCTCTGTAAACCAAAGCTCTGATACCAAATGTGACGGCCGTGAATTTCGCTCGATCCGAATCAGTCGTTAAACCGATCTAGACCGTTCGAAACCCCTGATCGTTGAGAACAGGACAAATCAGAACACAAACAGAAGAACATTTCATTGCTATTACAACGATTCCATCAGATACAAGAATATACAGAGTATAAATGAATAATTTACATTTGATAAATATCAGAGATTACAATAAATTACATAGCAGCGAAAAATAATACAAAGCACAACTGAAGGTGATATACGGATACAGAGCTTTCCGGATATCATTCCAGCTGTAAACCAGGATCCTGTGAATATAAATCTGCAAAACCAAAACTACTAGCTGCCCGTGCGGAAAATAGGGACACCCAGAGTTTAGGTTAAAACAATAAACTCCAGGTCAGTCATGGGACTGGTGTGAGAACTAAAACAGTTATTAATATGGGTTTTAAAGTTAGGTAAATCAAGGGACCACGCCGTATAACACGGAACGGGTTTCCTCCCAAGAATACCAGTGCCTATAATAAACAACGCAATGTTTTTTTCGAAAAATGAAGCTATTATAAGACCCAGGTCCTATCACACAATGCAACGCAAGCCGGGGGATAGGGTTTTCCCTTATAACAGCCAAAGCATGCTTGATACGTTTAAAACAAATCATTTGATACTATAATAAGTGTATAGTGTCAAAACATTTCAATCATAAATATCAATCATAGGCGGCATAGCTACCATCTACTATGTCGCCATACTAGTTCTACAATTAAAACCGAATCACACGTATTGGAAATTGGATTTCCGTCATGAGTCGAGGCAAGGGGCAAGCTCCGCTCCGCTTCGAGACACTCTAGCAAATGCTCAGGACTACACACTCTGGGTAGCCACTTGGATCGGTTGGGCCGGTCCTCACTTACGTTAGAGGATTGGCAATTCCTGAACACACGTTTCCCGGTCCTTACAGACCTATAATCGAGGCGCCTCATTCCAACAACCACAAAGGTGAAAAGTATATAAATGTCAGGGCTGGTAAGTAACTGATACCACCAAAGCTAGAAAGAAACGTTGTGTTCTCCCAACGGCCCGTATCCCGTTTTTAACTCATACCGAGGTGTGAGGCTCGCGAATTCACGTTATACACGAAGCTGCCACGTAGGCGTGCTTTGATCATCAACCACAAGACTTTGCTTTTCAACAGAAGCCTTGATCATTGCATCTTAGCGTGCCACATAGGCAATTCATGCCATGCGACTGATATCCATCGATATACAACCTCTAAGCTCGTACGTCTCAGAGAAGGGCGTTAAGCAAAAGAATAAATTCTCCGCCGCCAAACAGATGTATATTTAATAGAAATCAATCAACACAGAATAAAATCCAATGTCATACACACAATCCATTTACAAGTCCGTTCTGGGTCTGAACGAAACCGGAGGCACTTTCCTCGCATATCCATTCATCTCCAGGTACGTCTGGACGATCACCAACTATTTCCATCCTCTTGGGTGTACAGCCTAATCAGGATCGTCAGTAATTACCCAAACGATGTGAAGACTTCCAGTCTTCGACCACCGTCTTCATCTTCGACATATCGTCGAATCGGTTATTCAGAATGGGTGTAAACCCGGTCTTTCCGAACAACCCGCGTATATTGAAAACAAATGTTACACAAACACAACATACGCCTCATTCCAATTCATTAGTCACTAACCGCAAATTAGCAAGAGAACAATTTCCCAAACATTAACCCCGAAGGCCGAAACCAACATTAGATCAATACCCAGGAAACCATTCTTCATAGCCAACCTACAGCTAGTTTCTAAATTCCACATTCTTAGGGAAAGGTTCCCATTAATTTTATCCAAGATAAATTCTTTAAAATTTATCCTGTAATCTTCCTTTGGATGTCATTTAAAACCAAATTATGGTTTTTCCAACTAGTCGAGATTAGCGAACCGTAACGAAGTAATTATTTATTTTATTTCCCAATCCCAACCTATTCATCCCATGAAGCAAAACTGGTAATACTCCATAACTAACACCGTGGTGTTATCGGTAAAATTAATTACCATTTCCCGTTCAAATCTAATTAAAGATTTAACTATCGCTTTGGAGTAAAACTGGTAATACTCCATTCCCGCTTATTTCTAAATTTGATAATTTAGATTATAGATTCACATTTCAATCTAATAGCAGATTCGTTAGAACTCCTTTTACTGGGTTAAAGAACTAGGTGTTATTCAAAACACAGTTCACGACAAACCCAAATCAAATTCAATCAAATATATTAGAAATTCTGATTTTTTTTAAAACCCCTTTTTAAATCTAATTTATTTATTTAAAAATAAAAACCCGGGTTTTAAATTGAGTTCAAACTAGTTCATTTCGATAAAAATCTATTTTTATCTTTTCAAATATGGAGTTTTTCACCCCAATCTTTCCCAAATCATTTTTTTATGATTTTACACAATTTATTACTATTTTTAATAATTTTATCAAGGCACGCACAGTCGATTTCCATTAACGGCCATCGAACTGCACTTACAACGACCTTTTTCGAATTTGATTTGGACGTATCTCCAAATCCAACCGTTAGATTTCAAATTTCAAATATTCGTTAGAAAGCTCTTTTCAATACGAACCCAACGGTTCCGGTTTTAGGAGAATCCGACGGTCGGATCTCCCGTAATGTCCGTTTGAAATAAATAGTCGAAATTCGCGAACTGCCGCGGCGCGGCGCGTTCTATTCAGGCCATTATATTATATATATATATATATATATATATATATATATAATATATATTTCGTCGATTACTATTTAAAACGAATTTTATAAATAGTTTTAAATTCGTTTCAAAAACAATTTCAACTTCCATTTCAATTCAAATCAAAATTGAATTTCTGCTTATAAATTCGTTTGTATTCAATTCAAATTTCAATTCAAATCAAATTTGAATTTCTTCTTATAAATTCGTTTGTATTCAATTCGAATTTCAATTCAATTTGAATTCATTTCAATTCGTTTTCAATTCAATTTGAATTCGTTTTCAATTCAATTCATTTCGAAATCGTTATATATTCAATTCATTTCGAAATCATTATATATTCAATTCATTTCGAAATCGTTATATATTCAATTCATTTCGAAATCATTATATATTCAATTCATTTTGAAATCGTTATATATTCAGTTCATTTCGAAATTGTTATATATTCAATTCATTTCGAAATCGTTATATATTCAATTCATTTCGAAATCGTTTTCTATTCAATTCATTTCGAAATCGTTATATATTCAATTCATTTCGAAATCGTTATATATTCAATTCATTTCGAAATGAATAAAATCGATATAAATATCGTTCACGTCAAAATGGCGTCAATCTAATCAACACGGCTTCACATATTTCTATTTCAAATATTCTATTTCAAATATTTCTTTTTCAAATATTTCTTTTTCAAATATATCGTTCAGCACATGACTAATCTCAACGGATGAGTACAGTCAACACATGAACCTTTGTTTTATATTGATAAAGATATAAATTTTATTATAAAAATATTTCGTTCAACACATGACTAATCTCAACGGATGAGTACAGTCAACACATGAACCTTTGTTTTATATTGATAAAGATGTAAATTTTATTATAAAAATATTTCGTTCAACACATGACTAATCTCAACGGATGAGTACAGTCAACACATGAACCTTTGTTTTATATTGATAAAGATGTAATTTTATTATAAAAATATTTCGTTCAACACATGACTAATCTCAACGGATGAGTACAGTCAACACATGAACCTTTGTTTTATATTGATAAAGATGTAAATTTTATTATAAAAATATTTCGTTCAACACATGACTGATCTCAACGGATGAGTACAGTCAACACATGAACCTTTGTTTTATATTGATAAAGATGTAAATTTTATTATAAAAATATTTCGTTCAACACATGACTGATCTCAACGGATGAGTACAGTCAACACATGAACCTTTGTATTATATTGTTCTTTATTTTCTAAATTGGAATGAGGCCCAATCAATCACCATATAAAATTAATTATATGGATTTTCATACAACACATGTATAAAATAGCATTGAAAAATAATCAACCATCAACCAAAGTGCACTACACTGTATAAGCATCAAATATAGATATCTAACGCTTATAACAGCCTGTCGATCAATCGATCGACATATTTAATCAATCAGGATGAGTGAACTTCAAATTTCATCCCAACACCCGTGTGGGGTTTTCAAACAATCAAACACAGATTTTATTTGTGCAGTTGGGCGATGTGTAAAATTTATCGTCCCAATCAATGTCATTCAAATAGGTGTACACAAACAAACCGTCCGGTTTGTAAATGAATATTTATTTATTCACATTCACGTTAAAAATTATATTTTTAACGACAAAACATTCTATTTTAACACATGAATTTCTATTCAGTTAATTTATTCAATAAAATTGATATATTTTTTTCTAACATATTTTAGAAAATTTCGGCGGCATAACGGCACGATACTAGAAACGGGACAAGGCCTAGCCTTATCCCCGGTCTAGTGAAGGCCCACGCCATTCACACGTCAATCAAATCAATTTCATTTCACCAAACCATTCAATTCAAACCAAAGCATCTAACTAATCTATGCAACCAAACAAACAAGTCCATGGTCTGTGGACGATTGTGTCGGGTGCTACTAAACACCGTCTGCATCCTAGTATATATATATAACTAGAAAAAGAAATTGAAAGGTGAGAAATTCTCACAGATAGCTATCCTAGCTCCACGGCACTTCATTGATAGAAATCTTCACCGCTATCGCATCTTCGTCATCTTCGTTGCCCGTAGCCACTACATATATAAAAATCACTCATTTTTATATTTTGATGTCTTTAAAATAAAAATCATATTTTTATTTATTCACTTTCAATTTAAAAATCATATTTTTATAATTGCTTCATACCTTTAAAAATTGAATTTTTACTTCGCTATTCAATATATAAAAATCGAATTTTTACTATGCTATCATATAGATAAAAATTCCATTTTAAAAATATAGATTTCGCCTTTCTTCTTTTTCCCTTCAAAATCAAATCTTTATAACTCGTTATGGATAATAAAAATTATAACTTCCTTGTTGCAAAAATCTATATTTTTCCCGAAGTAAAAATCATATTTTTACTTCACTACTTATCTCAAAATATCGTCCTTTCTATTTCATCACTATAAAAATCACATTTTTATTATGCTACCTATATAAAGATGATATTTTTATAGTCCCTACTATGCAAAGATCACATTTTTATCTTTCTACAATATAAAAGATTATATTTTTACTACTTTAAAAATATATAAATCATATTCTTATAATCGCTATATAGTAAAGACTATATTTTTAATACTTTAAAAATATAAAAATCATATTTTTATTACTTTAAAAATATAAAGATCATACCTTTTACCAAATAAAAATCAAATCTTGCCTTAAAATCAAACTTTTCTATACTTTCTTTTAAAAATCCTAATCTGAAAAATAAATAATAAAGTAAATAAAGTATATAAATAAAAACAAAATTAACATGAAAAACTTACAGTCAATTTGCCGAAGAAGGGGGGGGGGGTTTGCGGGTTCGGGTCTGGGTGGGGTCGGGCGTCGCAGGCGAAGGGAAGGGGAGGAGGAGGAAGAAGAAGGGAGTGGTGGGGGGGGGGCTTCGGTTCTCGTGCGTCGATCGAACTGGGGGTGGCGAGGTGGAGGAAGAAGGAGGAGGAGAAGAAGAAGGCGGCGGCGCGGCACGTTGTAGGGGAGGCGGCGGCTCTTCTGGGTGGTGGCGCAGTGAGGGCGGCGGCCCCCTGGGCGCGGCGGTGGCTGTTGCGCCCCTCCTTTCTTCTTTTTTTTTCTTTCTGAAAAATGATTCTTGAACGCGGGGGGAGGGGGGGGGGGCAGAGAAAGATAAAGGAGAGGTTTAATTTTTTAATTAATTTAATTATTTTATTTTTCAAAAAGTTGACTTTCACATACGACCTCGAAACGAGGCCCACCGCCTGTTGTCCATAGCGTTTCACCCCCATTCCGAACACAATGGGATATGTATCGTAGGTTGATTCGGACGTTACAATCAGTTTCCATTAAATTTACATTTAAATCACTATACTGAATTTTAAACGTACATTTAAAATTACCGGGGTCGCATACGAACCCTAAAAATTCCAGAAAAATATTTTCTAGCTTCGTATTGACGATACGGTCCTAACAAAACTAGTTTCGTCAAATTCTGAGACCGTTGGAAAAATGGCCATTTCCAGTCGATTAAAATCAACTGAAACTGGTCAAACGCGTTTTCCTTCGCCACGCTCACATATTGATTCGAAAAATTATGAAAATTGAAATCTAGCAATAATTTAACATCACGGATCCAACAAAAGTGGTTTCATCGAAATCCGAGGTCGTTTGCAAAATTCCCATTTT
The DNA here is from genome assembly GCA_030737875.1 of Allium sativum. Lineage (NCBI taxonomy): Eukaryota > Viridiplantae > Streptophyta > Magnoliopsida > Asparagales > Amaryllidaceae > Allium > Allium sativum. The sequence goes on along the minus strand of CM060926.1, from coordinate 606,727,307 downwards.
TAAGGGCCTGAATTCCATAGCGACTATTCAGAATTTTCAACTGGACATATCTTTTGATTCCCGCTATGAAATCTTGATCTTTCGGATTCGTTGGAAAGATATCATCAATTAGATCCTAATGTTTTTGGTTTCACTAAAATTCGGATTGTTTTGCACCCGGTACATTTAATTGAAGTTGGATATCGAATTATCGAACTACTGCGCCATTTTCAATTCTATTATAATTATATATAAATATTTATATTCTAACGACGACGTATATAATATATATGTCGAATTATATTCAAAATAAATTTTCTTCCATATTATTTAAAATAATCTATTTTAAATATTCAAAAATTCGCTAAAATTGCCAAAATAAAAATTTTAAACTGGCTCGGATTTTCCGGGTTATTACAGGTTAAGTATGTCATTTCGGTTCGCGACTTAACCCGCCTACGTGTCATGTCAAGTTGGCTAAGTGTTGTCGTTTTCAAGTTCATGACTTAGCCCTACAAATCGTGTTCAAGTTGGTTAAGTTGTCTTTTCATGTTCATGACTTAACCCTAATTGGCATTAATTGATTCGTTAATGCACCGAACCACTCACATTGGATCTTGTTGTTCGTAGCCACTGGATTTGCCGGGCGGTTCCGGGCAGGTTTACACTACGAACTCAACCCAACCTCAGGTTTCAAGCGCGATGTGACCAACTACCCATATTGGATCCTATTGTTTGTAGCAACTGGATTTGCCGGGCGGTTCCGGGCAGATTTACACTACAAACTCAACCCAACCTCGAGTTGGCCACTTTCTTGTTTTCTAAAGTCATGCCCATGTTCTTATCAGATTTTGTGACATTTCCATAGCATGTTCATATGTCAATTTCATGCCCAACTAAGGCATGTTTTAAGGTCAAGTTATGGCATGTTCAAGTCAAGTTTTCGTGCCATATTTCATGTTCTACTTATGCCAAATTTCACAGTTTATGCTTATAATTAATTCAAGTTTTTCCTATTCTACCCAATCGTATCCCCAACGTATATAAACGTACTTCGTTCTCAAGCATAAACAATTCAAGAGATAGAGGGGAATAACACCAAACATGTGATAGGCATATGTGACAATTCCAACATCACTTGCATAATAAACAGGCTATAACATATCACATGGTTTCATTACTAGCATGATGATAACTTGGCATAGTAATGATTCCAACTTAATTTAATATGATGATTTCAACTTTACATCATAGGCATAATAATCATTGCGGGCATAATTTTATTACAAACATGAAATATTAAAGGCATAGTAATCCTAATAGGCATAGTGGATTCCAATTTAGCATTTTTAACATAACGATTCTCATAGACATAATGGTTCCAATTTATCATAATGATTCTCATCTAACATTATAAACATAATGGTTCCAACTTAGCATTTTTAACATAATGATTCTCAACTAACATTATAGACATAATGATTCCAATTTAGCGTTTTTAACATAATGATTCCCAACTAACATTATAGACATAATGATTCCAATTTAGCGTTTTTAATATAATGATTCTCAACTAACATTATAGACATAATGATTCCAATTTAGCGTTTTTAACATAATGATTCCCAACTAACATTATAGACATAATGATTCCAACTTTTCATCATAACCTAGCAATACCCAATTTTTCATTAATCATGATGGGTATATTAACATCACAGGCATAATTCCATCAATAGTCATAGACATGGTTTAATTAGCATCATAGGCATGGTTTAATCAACATAAAGATTTCAATAAACATAGTGATTCCATGGACATGTATTAGTCCAATTTGCCAAACAATTAAGCCCAAGTGATTCATAACAACATCAAAATCATGACAAGTTTAACTTGCAACGTTGCCATAGCAATATCCCCAAATTATAATTCAAAGATAAACAATATAAACATGGATTAACAATAGTTCCTAAATCCGGTTTCAATTCATGGCATGTCCATATTGTTTTAGCGTTCTTGCCTAAAAAGTAACATAGAACTTACAATATGAAGCAAATAATCCAAATAAAAATCCCAAATCAAATAGCCCCAAATTTGTTGTCTAAAGCGTCGTAGTTGTTGTAGCTTCTAGTTGTAGCCTTCAAGAATCGTCCTTCATCTTCTATAATTTTGTTCTTTGTATTTTTAATTCAGAGCTCTAGGTTTAATGGCGGCGGCCTGAGGCTAAAATGAGATAGTATGATTTAGGCTAGGTCTTAGGTTCTTTTTATAGTGTTTGCAAGTTGGTTTAGACCATCGATGGAGCTTGATTCAATAATAGCCGTTTGTTTGAAGGAGAGGCCAATCAGGAGCTGACACCTAGCCCTAGTGACAAGGCAAGGCTCAGAAAATCGACCAAACACAGACCAGGCCAACCAAGACCTGACCAACCAGCATATTCTGACTTGGGCGCACTTGGCAGGTGCGCCAGGCTAAAAATGCACTGGCGCACTTCCCAAGTGCGCCAGTTCATTTTTGTTCTGGCGCACTTCCCAAGTGCGCGAGTGCATTCTGACCCGTTTTCTGGTTTTTTGCCCAACTTCGTCCGTCCATATCTTCTTCATACGATATCCGTTTTACGCAAACTCGGACTCTATCTCAAGCAGAATTCCGAGACGAACGCAATGGCATATCCCGTTTCCCTTAATTCTTTGATTTGAAATTAGTTATACTTTAATTTGTGAATCTCACTGTTATAGAATACACGGGGTGTTACAATAATCACAACAATAAATAATAAATCATCAACCAAAGTGCACCACACTGTATAATCATCAAATATAGATATCTAACGCTTATAATAGCCTGTCAATCAATCGATCGACATACAACTAATCAATCGGGATGAGTGGACTTCAAATATCATCCCAACACCCGTGTGGGGTTTCAATCAACAAACACATATTTTCATTCACACACACACGTTAAAAACAATATTTTTAACGATAAAATATTTTTAACTATGTAAATGTTTTATTTCACGTCACACAATCAATTTTCATCACAACAAACAATCAAACATACAAGCCATCCATGGTTTGTGGATGACGGGTGTCGGGTGCTGCTAAGCACCGTCTGCATCCTAGTATATATTTTTAACTAGAAAAGAAGATTTAAAGTGAGAAGTTCTCACCGAAAGCTATCCCAACTCCACGCACTTCTTATGTAGGAAATCTTCACCTTTTCGTCTTTTTTCACTTTCGTTTCCCGTAGCCACTATATATATATATAAATCATATTTTTATATTGTTGCTATGTATATAAAAATCATATTTTTATACTACTACTATATAGATAAAAATTCTATTTTTACAACGCTACTATATAGATAAAAATTCTATTTTTACAACGCTACTATATAGATAAAAATTCTATTTTTACAACGCTACTATATAGATAAAAATTCTATTTTTACAACGCTACTATATAGGTAAAAATTCTATTTTTACAACGCTACTATATAGATAAAAATTCTATTTTTACAACGACGTTCATAAAATAAAGATTATATTTTTATACTACGCTATTCTATATATAAAGATTTCACCTTTTCAAATATAAAGATTTCGCCTTTTCAAATATAAAGATTTTGCCTTTTCAAATATAATAAAAATCATAATTTTTTCTATAACTCTGTTACATATATAAAAATTATATTTTTATATCTCTCTATATATAAGAATTATATTTTTAACCTCTCTATATTATAAAAATTATATTTTTAACCTCTATATATTATAAAAATTATATTTTTAACCTCTCTATATTATAAAAATTATATTTTTAACCTCTTCTTCACATGACAAAAAATCACGTCTTTTTCTAACTAAAAATCACTCCTTTTTGCAATCAAAAATCACATTTTTTTCTAAGCTAAAAATCCTAACTTTTTACTCATGAAAATCACAAAAAAGCTAAGCTTTATATTTAAAAATGAATAAAACTTACAGCGTGAAAAGAAGTGGAGGGGGGGCTTTCACTGTCGCTTGTGGCTCGCGGGGAGGGGTTCACTGGTGGTTGCAGCGGCAAAAAGGGGGGCAAAAAAAAAGGGCCGGATGGAGCGAGAGGGGGAGTCGAGATCGGAGGATGGCTGCGCGGTGGGCGCGGGAGTTGTGGCAGGTGGTGGAGGGAGTGGCAGGCGGTGGCGGTGGAGGTCGAAGAGGGGCGGTGCGAGAGGATCGAAGGAGGGAGGGCGATGCGGGAGAAGAAGAGGGAGGAGGAGCAGGGAAGAGGAGGGGCTTGGTGCGGTGGCCCCACGCTAGGCGGCGGCGGCGAGCTAATCGGGGGGGGGGGGCGATTTTGCATTTTTTTTATTTTTCCTGGAATGAATTGAACGATAGGGGGGTCTGATAGTATAGAGACAGAGGGGAGAGGAGAGAGAGTTTTTATTTTTATATTATTTCAAAAAAAGTTGACTTTTTATTTCGACCTCGAGACGAGGCCCATCGCCTGTCGTCCATAGCTAATTACCCCCATTCCGAACACAATGGGATATGTATCATAAGCCGATTCGATCGTTTCGATCAGTTTTCATCAAATTCAACATATAACTCTATATATTGAATTTGAACGTGCATTTCAATTTACTGGGGTCACATACTAACTCGAAAAATTCCCGAAAAATATTTTCTAGCTTCGTATTGACGATACGGTCCTAACAAAACTAATTTCATCGAATTCTGAGACCATTTGAAAAATGGCCATTTTCCAGTCGATTAAAATAAACTGAAACTGGTCAAATGCATTTTCCTTTGCCACGCTCACATATTGATTCAAAAAATTATGAAATTTTGGAATCTAGCAATAACTTGACATCCTGGATCCAACAAAAGTGGTTTCGTCGAAAACCGAGGTGGTTTGCAAAATTTCCATTTTCACGGCCTATATAAACTCTATAGCGACCTTTCTGAAAATTCAACTGAACATATCTTTTGATTCCCGCTATGAAATTTTGATTTTTCGGATTCGTTAGAAAGATATTCTCAATTAGATTCCATTATTTTTGGTTTTGCTAAAATCCGGTTTATTTTGCACCCGGTATATTCAATTGAAGTTTGAAATCGAATTATCGAACTACCGCGCCATTTTCAATTCTATTTATAATTATAAATAAAATTTATATTCTAACGACGACGCGTATAAATATATACGTTCGAATTCTATTCAAAATAAATTTCTCGTCGATATTATTTAAAATAATTCGTTTTAAATATTCAAAATTCACTAAAATTGCCAAAATAAAATTTTAAACTGGCTCGCATTTACGGGTTGTTACAGGTTAGGTTAATACAGACACTTAACATGTTTGACTAGAAAACCCCAGTAACGGGGACCCATTTCAGCAGTAACCCAATTAGGTATCATGGTACCCTGGAACTAGGCAGGGTGGGGCACGATTACTGGGCTGATTGTAAGCGGTCAAAAGCGACGGCGGTTGGTGCACAGTGTGGGCTCTAACGAAGTGCGGGCGTGCACACACTTCGGAGCAGACAAACAAGGCACTGGCGCATCAGTAGTATAACCTATGTATTCTAAGGATTGTGTTGGGCTGCCACCATGGGTCTTGATACACACCATGGTGGGACCAACATAGGTATCTACAATCATTGGGGGCCGTAAGACACAGATGATTATGCGAGTAGGAGCCGATCTTTAGAAAAAGGGGATCACTTTACCCTCAGCACGGGGTGCCAGTTCAGAACTAATACACGTAGGTGCAGAGATATAGTGTACGGTGCGATAGGATATTCGATTCAAACAGCTTTATTTTAGTTTATGATGCTTTCCTATTTTCAGTTTATACCTATCATGCCCTTATTCTTATTCACATACTGAAGAGTCATTAGACTTACCAGGCTTTATGTCTAACCCTATTTTCTTTCGTCTTCTTTTCTTCCGTCCCCCCCCCCCAGGTCCACAGGGAGGAAACAACTCAGCTTAGTCAGACTCTTTGCAAGCTTCAAGATAGTAGATGTACGGTTTGGACTCTCTTGCTTTGGCTATGGCTGTTGGATACAATCATGGGGATTTATGCAGTCTTAATTATGTTTTATGCTTCTTTATTTAATAACCAAGACAGAAATGATGATGTAATGTTTTGGAAGTATTATGTGACAGTTATGGAAGTATTTTGTATGAACAAGTGTTTTATGAAATAAAAAGTCTGTTGTTTTCCGCTGCTTATATGTATGTGTTTATATCTGTCTTGTGTTTATCTGTGACTGTTACTTACAAACCTCCACCAAAGTTAAGGCAGTCCCTTTGTGAGTGACCTTAATGGAGGGTGGGATGTTTCACTTGGTATCAGAGCATAGGTTCACCAGATAAGATAAAAGTTTTTGAAACTATTTTCAAAAGAGAAGTTTAAAGAAGCATTTTCAAGAAAAGTTTTGATATTCTAAAAGGCATAATCCCCCAAAAGCCATATGCACTATCTCTCTATCCTTTGTTTTGAACCTTTTCTTTTTGTTTCAGCATGTCTGAAGACCTTAACCTTCCGGAAGGAGTACCGGTACTCGGCTGGTTTAGGAGGTACCTGGAAGCTAGGGCCAATGGCGCGGGCCCAGCAGACATTCCTCCTCCAGTGGCAGTGGTTCCTCCTCCTCCTCCGCCTCCTCCTCGTGGAAATGCTTTTGCAAAGACATGTAGAGACTTCAAGGCTTTGGGTGGAAAGGACTTTTATGGAACCGAATCCTTTGTAGTAGCAAGAAACTGGCTAAAGGAGACCGAGGATCTGTTTGTCATCTTCGAAGTTGACGACATGCAAAAGATACAGCTAGCAGTGTGGTTGCTTAAAGATGAAGCGTCTTATTGGTGGGAGATCACCAATGCTGAGAGGCCAGTGGAAACATGGGAAGATTTCAGGATGAGATTTGAGATGAAATTCCTCTCCCAAGTTGAAAGAAGCCTGCAAATGGAGAAGTTCCTAACTCTGAAACATGGAAGTATGACAATCACGGAGTACATTAATTAGTTTAATCAGCTGGCCAGATTTGGGCTGGACTTGGTAAACACCCAACAAAAGAAGGCTCTTCGCTTCGTCAAAGGTATGAATGAGCCTCTACACGGCCTTGCTATGACCCATGTATCCACGGGTTCGACTTACGAAAGCTTAGTGGACATGGCATTGCTACACAAGGAAGACAAGGGCAAGAAAGAGACTAAGGTGGAAGAAAAGAAGGAAGGTTTACAGGCTAAGAAAACAGAATTCAAGAAAGGCGGGAAGAACAACAAAACCCATGAAAAGAGAAACTGCAATTTCTGTGGCATTGTTGGGCATATAGTGAAAGACTGCAGAAAGAAGAAGGAGAATATGAGTGGTGGTTGCTTCCAATCCAGAGAGACTGGGCACTTGGTTAAGGACTGCCCAAAGAAGTGGGGGCAGGGACAGAGGGATGGATCCACTTCAGGGGGTCAAGTTCATGCACTTGTGGCTCCTCCACAGCAATGAGGTAGAAATATTTCTGTAGAAAGCTTAGTTTATCTTTATCATCACCCAGTTCGCACTCTCTTTGATTCTAGTGCATCACACTCCTTTATTTCATCTGCTTTAGTAGAATCTCTGCACCTAGACACTAGTATGGTAGAAGATCCCTTGGTTGTCTCAAATCCAATTGGGGGCTCGGCTTATTTGTCGATGGTTTGCTTGGATTTGAAAATCTTTATTCTAAGTATTGAATTTCGATGTAGTGCCTTTGTTTTGGGCTTCTCAGGGTATGGATTGATCTTAGGCATGGACTGGTTATCCAGTAATAGTGCCATTCTTGATTGTGAGAAAAGAGTGGTTAGGCTCTTGACTCGGCTCGGTAACACTCTAGAAATTTCTTGTAATCCCTTGAATGCTATTATGCTTAGTTATCTAGAGTCGCTTGATGCTTCAGTTGAGAACTTGCAGTCGGTTAGAGTGGTCCGGGAATATCCGGATGTCTTTGAAGAGGTGAAAGGCTTACCTCCGAAGCGGGAAATAGACTTCTGCATATATCTTGTTGATAATGCAAAGCCCGTGGCTCTTCCTGTTAGGCACATGGCTCTAAAGGAAAGGAAGGAGCTTAGTAAGTAAGTTAAGGAGCTTCTCGAGAAGGGGTTTATAAGAAGGAGTATCTCGGAATGGGGTGCTCTAGTGGTGTTCGCAACCAAAGCGGACGGTTCGCTTCACCTTTGCGTTGACTATAGGGAGCTAAACAAGCTGACTAAGAAGAATAGGCACCCTCTTCCCAGAATTGACGATTTGTTTGATCAGGTTGTAGGTGCGTCGGTTTTCTCCCAACTTGATCTGGCTACTGGGTTCCATCAGCTAAGAGTAGCTGAAGATAGCATCGATAAAACGACGTTCAGAACCCCAGACGGTTTCTTCGAGTGGCTTGTCATGCCTTTCGGCTTGACAAACGCACCTGCTTATTTCGTAGACCTAATGAGCAGTGTATTCAGAGAATTCCTCAATAAGTTCGTGGTGGTCTTCGTAGATGATATCTTGATCTTCTCAAAGAATGAGGAAGAACATGCTCAGCATTTGGAAGAGGTCATGGAAACTCTTCGAGTTCATCAGCTAAAAGCTAAATTCTCCAAGTGCCACTTTTGGAGAGAAGAGGTAAGGTTTCTTGGGCATATAGTGTCCAAAGAAGGATTGGCCGTGGACCCCGTAAAGGTAGTGGTAGTGCAAGATTGGAAGACACCAAGAAATGCAACCGAAGTTCGAAGCTTTCTCGGGCTAGCAGGTTTTTACCGAAAGTTCATTAGGGATTTCACGAAAATCTCAGCTCCACTCACAAGGCTAACAAAGAAGAATCTAGCATTTTCTTGGGATTTGGACTATGACATTGCTTTCCAACGCCTAAAAAGGGCTCTTACAACAGCCCCAGTTCTAACTCTGCCTGACGGAAGCAAAATGTTCACAGTATACATAAATGCATGTGGAACGGGACTAGGCGCTGTTCTAATGCAAGAAGGGAGGGTAGTAGCTTATGGTGGAAGGCAATTGAAGGTTCATGAAAAGAACTACCCAACCCACGATCTTGAGTTGGCCGCCATCGTCTTTGCACTTAAGTCTTGGCGCCATTATCTCCTAGGTGAGAAGTTCGAATTATATACTGACCATAAATCATTGAAATATCTCTTCTCGCATAAAGATCTTAACTTGAGGCAGCATAGGTGGATGGAGTTTCTTGCCTCCTATGATTTTGAAATTTCCTATACTCCCGGCAAAGGCAACGTAGTAGCAGACGCGTTGAGCCGAAAGAAACTGACCTTAAGCCCTCTCTTTGTGGAAAGGCAAAGCTTGGAGTTTATAGCCAGTTTTAACTTTAGGCCCTCCTCGGATTTTGTACCGGGTTTGTTAGCATCTCTCGAAGTACGCCCTACTCTCTTGGACTCAATAGGGGCTTCACAACGAGAAGACCCTCAGCTTGTCTATGTGATTGATAAACTTATTAGGGGTGAGACTTCTAGTCACCTCAATAGATACACCATTGATGATAAGGGTTGGCTGAGGCGAGATGGAAGACTATGCGTCCCACAAGCAAGGGAGTTGATAAAGAAGGTTCTCGAGGAAGCACATCATTCCAAGATGACTATACACCCTGGAAGAGATAAGATGTACAAGGATATAAAAAGAACTTTCTTTTGGAGCGGCATGAAGAAGGACGTGGCAGATTTCGTTTCTAAGTGCATGACCTGCCAACAGGTCAAGGCGGAACAGAAGAAGCCTGGAGGATTGCTTCATCCTTTAGAGGTCCCACTGTGGAAGTGGGATAGCATTTCAATGGACTTCATTGATGGACTGCCTAGGTCAAGAAGAAGCAATACTAGCATTTGGGTAATAGTGAATAGGCTTACTAAAAGCGCCCACTTTATACCCGTTAAAAGTAAAAGGACTGCCTCATCTCTAGCATCTCTTTATCTCAAGGAAATAGTTCGACTCAATGGGATACCCTCCAACATTGTTAGTGACCGAGACCTTATCTTCACAAGCGAGTTTTGGCGGAGTCTGCAAGAAGCTGTAGGCACACAGTTATGTTTGAGCACGACCTATCACCCCCAAACCGATGGCCAGACGGAAAGGGTGAATAGAGTTTTAGAGGATCTTTTGAAACTTTGCGTTCTTGACTTTGGAGGGACATGGGAGGATCATCTTCCTTTGGTGGAATTCGCCTACAACAACAGCTACCATAGGCATGGAACCCTTCGAAGCCTTGTATGGAAGACCGTGCAGATCACTAACTTGTTGGTGGGAGTCTACAGATAAACTTATAATTGGGCCGGACATGATTCGAGAGACTTCAGAGAAAGTGGACTTGATACGAAGAAGAAAGAAGACAGCCCAAGACAGACAGAAATCCTACGCCGACAAAAGAAGGACCGACCTTGAGTTTGAGGTTGGGGATAGGGTTTTCCTTAAGGTATCTCCTTTAAAGAACGTTGTTCGCTTTGGATGCACAGGGAAGCTAGCACCAAGGTTTGTAGGACCGTTCCCTATCATCGAGAAGATTGGGAAAATGGCTTATATAGTAGAGCTGCTTGAAAGGTTGGCTGGAATTCACAACTTCTTTCACGTTTCTCATCTCCGAAAATGTCTAGATGAATCTGCGGAAGTGGTAGAGCCAAGCATTTTAGAAGAAGCCGAAGTGGAACGCGAAGCAACTGTAAGGAGAGTTCCAACTCAAATCATAGGAACTGAAATCAAAAGGCTACGCAAACGCGAAGTAAAGCTCTTCAAAGTTCAATGGAGCGAGGCCGAGGAAGACGCGACTTGGGAAACTGAGGACAGAATTCGCACGGCTTACACTTTTCCTTTTTAGGGTATATCCTTGATCTCTCTTTTCCTTAAGTTGTGCTTTATCTATCTTTTTAGGTATATCTCCTCGATATTATCCTTTGTCCTTAGGTAGAAACCCCTTTGGATGTAAACATGTATTTGAAACATGTTATGATTGATGGCCGCAAGTGGTTGCAAGTGGTTGCTAGTGGTTGCTCGTGGATGCATATACACACACAACCTAGGTTTTAGATCGGCTCAGTCACTTCATACTGCATATGCATATATGTATTCATATTTGTATGTGGTTGAAACTTGATATGTCATCATATAGATGTTGCATTTGTATAAATGGTTGCACACTCATGTAGAATTATGAGTAAGGACAAACTTTTGCATACATAATGGATTCATCGCACTTACATGATTTGCATTAAGGAGGTCAACTGAATCAGTAGACCGCCTGATTTTGCATTAGATAAGGACATGTAAACACACTATGCATATGATTATAAAGCATTAGAAGTCTTTTAAGGACAACGAACGCCTGTATTTGATCGTTGAGTAGATGGATGATTGGATGTTAGGACTTACGTTCTTCCAGACCTGAAGATTTCGGGGACGAAATCCTAAAAGGAGGGGAGAATGTAACACCCCAAATTTATTGTTAACTATATAATAACAAATTTAAGTATAATTAATTCTTAATGAAAGAATTAAGGGAAACAGGTTTCACTGTTGCGATCGTCTCGAAATTCTGCTTGAGATAGAGTCCGAGTTTACGTGAATCAGACTCCGTATGAAGGAGATATGACCTCTGGAAGTTTCAGAATTAAAATTAAAATTCAAACAGTTCAAAACGAAGTTCAAATTTCAAAATCAGACCCAAACTGGGCTGGGCGGGAAAATTCCCGCCCAGGCACCAGGTCGACCAGGGGGTCGACCTGGGGGTCGACCTGGGGTCGACCTGCCCAGTCGACCTGGTTTGGCCCTGGCTGGCCTGGTCGGATTCTGGTCGATTTCTGAGGCTTGGCTGTGTCACTAGGGCTGACATGTCGCATTTTGGTTGTCTCCTTTCAAAGTGAATGGTCTAGATTCGTCTATGATCATCTGATGGCTCAAATCAATCTGAAATTCTATAAATACAACCTAAGACACAATACCATATTGCCAGTTTTGCCACACCCAAATGCGGTATAATTGTCACGGTCTATAGCCGTGGCTATTTTGGAACGACTCAAGTCCATGGCAAAGAGGGTTAGCACGGCTTTGGACCATGGCAGCTTTGGAATGGGCTAGGCCCGTTCCAGAATTAATGTGAAAATTTCGTACCCCGTGTCCTACTTATTTCACGGTACAAAAACCTTTAGAAGCTATCGACCCCCAAAATTAACAGCTTCAGCTTCTTCCAGGTCCAATTTTTTTACCGTTGTTTATGTTTTAAATCGTAATCATTTTGCCGATCGAGCTATTTTGGGTTTTCCTCTCATTCCAAGATTCTGATTCTGGTGATTTTTTAGGTATGAAATCGAAACCCTAGTTCTACGTTTAATCGTTTATGTCTTGAAAATTTTATTAGATCAGTTCGAATCTGTGATGTGATAAGGTTTCAGTTTTATTTTTTTTGATCCATAAAATGAGCCGTAATTCTCAAAATTACTGTAGATCGAGAAAGATACCAAAACCACACTTAATCGTTCCTTTCTATCTTTCTATTTCAGTTTTTTTAATCTATTTTGATCAATCGTTCAAGGGTTCTAAATTTTTTATTTTAATTGATTACTAAACTCAGGTTTAATTTAAAATACCATTTTGTTTTATTTTCAAGCATTAAGGAAAATAGATGAATGATGTGAAACTTGAGGTTGGGTTTTATACCCATCTACACAATATTACAGGGTATAATCAGATTTTTATTCGTCTCATGTCTTGCTATGACACGATAATTACTGTTTTGAATTAGCAACTTATTATAAGGTTTACATTAGTTCCACTAAATTATCCTTTATCATTTCAATATCATTTAATTATCATCAGTGGATGATTTATAACTTAAAATAATTTATTGGTTGCAATAAGAATTTTTTGTCATTGTTAGATTTTCAAACAACTCCAAGAATCCCACCTAACTGCATTAGCCATTTGTTTGAAATTGTTGATAATCTCTTCCAAATAATAAATGAATGTTGTGAGACAATATTACATTGATATCATTATAAAGTGAGATAAGTTTCTGCAATTCATTTTACTAGCTTCCCAGTGTCAACGAACATGTTTGCCTTTAATTTGTAATCACTTACTGTAGAGCTGACTTTTAAATCTCCATTACCATATAAGTGAAATTTACCCCATCCCAAAATATCATCAAGAGTCTTGTTATTTTTCCATTGATCTATCCATTGGAAACTATTTTTTTTCCACTTGTTGTAGTTCTTGTGATGCCCTTGAGACTAGTGCTTCTGCATGTTTGCATGAACTTTATTGTACATGTTTTAATGTAAACTAATTTTTTCTAGAAGTGTGTTATATGGCAGTTTTTTTTCTCATCCATCTTTTCTTTATTTGACATTGCCATATTTTAAAGCAGTATTGAGTCTAAGGTCTTCAAATTCTCCAATCCGCTCCCTCTCTTACTTTTTGTTCACGTAGTTTATGCCAAGCCATTTATTTTGTTATGCCTATCTAGCCAGTTCTTTTACTGCACTCTATTTTTCACTAATTATTTCAGTAGGATTGGGGCATATATGTGGTACATGCCCTGCAATAACATCCAACCTTCAGTTTATGATATTAGGAGCACCAAAGTTTAGGTAGTATGAAAGCAAACCAAAGGAACCAAGTCACACGCATCATCAGCAGCCACCTTAGCCAATTCAAGCTTTGGAAAATGGAGAACAAAAGGCAAGCAATGGAGGAGATACGGAGTATATGAAATTTCTATTCAAGATGAAGTGATGGGTAAACTTTGATTAGTTAATTTAGACTGCTATTTGATATGAAGCATCGATTATTATAATTGATTTGAGAAATAAGCAACTCCATTCATCATTTAAAAGGCTCATTTTTTTCAGCAGAATTGCAGCTTCTGTGACAATGTGACAAATCTACATTATAGGAAGGTAATGATACACCATTTATCCTTCTTTTTATCCTTCTAACAAATGAAGTGCTTTTGATTATGAATTGCAAGTCTTTTTTCCCTTTAGGGTGACATGTATGTTTTGATTAATTGATGGATGGTTTTGCGATATCTATGACAACTGTTTAGCAACTTTGTCTTGATAGTACACATTCCTGACGTCTGAATCAAAATATTATGCCCGGTTCTATCTTTTATGCAGAAGGTGATCTGAAAGAAGATAAGGGTTTATTGGCTTTGGGCATGCAAAAGATAATTATATTGATTTTGACATATTTCTACTTCTTTTGTCCTGTAGTTACTTCGCTATCAGTCCTTTTAAATGGAATCTTCTTCTTTTCAGTAGGAAGAAAGAAAGATCTAACACAGTATGATTTTGCAAAGTCAAGGTCCTCTAAGCTATGCACATTCCTATTAATTGATCACGTTAATACGACAAATTATTTTGAATTAATGTTCACAATTGGCAAATTGGCTGTGAAGAGTTCAATAGGATGCAATTCAGTTTTATATATTGCAATTAAAGTTAGTATATGATAAGAAAATACACGTTGATCTGCGTTTAATAACTCAAGCAAAACCATTATAGTGGTAATAGCTATTGGACATATGCCCCATTGGTTGTCATGTCTTTTTTTTTTGGGGTATATATTTTCACAAAACAAACTACAAGCCAAGGCATAGTAGTGTGCGAAAGGGTTTTGTAGGCTAAATACTTATACTTATTCATTACTATAACAAGCTAGAAGGCAGATTTAACGCCTGTGCTTGAATCTGCCATAACAAAATAATGTATAGAGCTGTGGCAGTGGGAAGTTCGATGTTTATCTTTCTTCTTGATTTTCTTGTGTTCTTACTGTTTTCTCTGCTGCACTTGCAATCGGGATTTTTGGTGATGCTGGTTTCAAGGCACATGTTTTTTCCAATCTCTATTTGGATTCAGATTTAGATTTGCTTTCTTACATGCTGCTTTGTTGGATTTAGGTGCTAACAAATGTGGAACCCATTTTGACTTTTGTGGAGATAATAACATGTAAAGTTAGTGGTTGTAGATTTTAAGCTAAGTATTTTAAACTTTAGACATAAAGTTAGTGTGTGAGTAATAGTATCGTTTAATTTTAAAGCATATTTATTTAATGGTTTGATTCATCCTATTAGAGGCATATGTATAATTTATTTCTTTTTACGTTAGCACATATCAATTATGTTGTTTCCCCATGCATAGATATTGGAAAGATCAAAGGGCGAGCTTCAGTTAAGGGGTTAATTGCTCTAGTTCGGTAGGAATCATAATCTTCCAACCTTGGGGTTGTCCAAGGCATGATAGCAGTGTGGACTAAAGAAGCTCCAAGTTGACTCTGCTCCATCTATACGGTAAAATTACAATTTGGTTTACCTTGTTCCAATTAACAGTAAAATGGAAGATACCAAACACTATTTCAGCAATATCGGAAAATTAATCGAATGTTATGGTATGCTTATTTTTCTAATTTCCCTTGGTTCCAAAAAATGTCATTAGTTTATATCTGGTAACTGGTTGAATATATTACTTTACTTCAAATATATTCTCTTATCATACAAATTTTACCTTTTTTCAAAGGTTCCACTGGCTTGAAACTAAAATATAAGTCAATAATTGAATGAATATTTTTCAACAATTCGCATTATGCTATGTTAATGAAAAACTAGAACAATTGAACAAATTGTAAAGATATGGTCTGTAAGTCAAAACTAAAAAATAAATTATTTTATTCAAAGCTAAAATATGTCGTATAATACAATTAAGAGGAGGTGATTGAGACAAATAAAGGATGGGGATCATGGTCTTTCTTCTGCATATGTGCGTATGTGAAAAGATTGGCTATGCTTTTTAATTTTTACGTAATTGTCTATACACCAATTTAATTAACCTGATTCAAGTTTAATTCTAATCGCTGTAGGTTAACCTTTTCATATTATACCTTTGTCCGATTAGAAGTCTAAAATCATTAGTGCTGAATTTTTGTAGCGGATGTTTCCATCAGGATAAATGGTGCTGTCATAGTTCGTTTGATGCAAATATTCATATAAAAGTTATATTATTTGTTCCCCTAGCTTCCATACTTTTCACGCATCATGGAGAAGTAAAAGTATTTGTCGTAAAACCAAATACAAAAATATTAATATTAGATTGTGGATTTGGTTATGTTTTGAATTCAGAAGTTATCAGTGAAAAACAGTAAAGAGATAATGATAGGAAAATGAATGTGCAGTAGGAAAAAATGGAAACAAATATGAAGAAGATAAATAATTTCTCCTAGTGCTTCCATTGATTGCCAATTATGTTTGCCTTTTCATCCATCCATTAATTTAAGATGGAATAAAATGGGAAAGAAATATGTAAAAATACTCCATTCTTTGGCATAGCTTAGTCGCCTAATAAGTGCTTCCATTCTTTGACATTTATCATCATAAGTATAATATATACAATTTTTACTTTATTTTAAAGGTTTAAATGGCTAGAAACTAAAATTTACATCATTGGATGAATATTTCCAACAATTCACATTATGATGTGTTAATGAACAAACTAGAAGTCAAACAATTGAAAAAAATTGTAATGCTATCGTATGTGAGTCAAAACTACAAAATAAATTATCTTATTTACCGCTAAAATATGTCATACAATAAAGTTAAGAAGAGGCAGTCGAGACACATAAAGGATGAGGATCATGGTCTTTCATCTATTTGTGTGTGTATGTGAAAAGATTGGCTATGCCTTTTAATTTATACCTAGACGTTTACAAAACAACTGAGTTAATCAAATTCATGTTTAATTCTATCTTGTTGTAGGTCACCATTTCATATTATACCTTTATCTAAATAGAAGCCTAAATTCATTAATAGTGGATTTTTGCAGTGGATGTTTCAATCAGGATAAATGGTGTGGTGTTGTCCTTGATCGCTTGATGCAAATATTCATATAGAAGGAATGTTATTTGTTCCCCTAGCTTGCATGCTTTTCACGCATCAAGGAAAATAGAAGTTTTTGTCATAAAATTAAAAACAAAAATATTAATATTAGATTATTTATTTGATTATGTATTGAATTTAGAAGTTATCAATGAAAAACACTAAAGAGATAAGGATAGGAAAACGAACATGCAACAACAAAAGAATGGAAATAAATATGCAGCAGATAAAGGATTTTTCGTTACTGCATCCATTTATTGCCAATTATGTTTGATTTTTCATCCATCCAATTAGCTTAGGGAGAAATAAAATAGGAAAGAGGTATGTAAAAGTATTCCATACTTTGACATAGGTTAGCTACCAAATATGTGCTTTTATTTATTTACCTATATGCACCTGCATTTATTAAGCTACCACAGTTTATTATTGGCGTTTAGACAAGTTCTGGTATTTCATCTTATACAGTTATCAAAATAAAGATCTGAATATGAAATGGTATCATCATTGTTCGCAACAAAATTCATGTGCCTTACCAGCTAGAGTTTGGAAATTGAAACTGATTGAACTCATCGCTTTCAACTCCTCATTCCGAGACATGCACGAGTGAAACAGAATTTTTTTTTACCTTTTAATTTTACTTTTTGCTTTATTGAATGTGCACAAAAATAAATGTAATATGCTCAAATTTTAACCATCAACCAGCTAAATCTGGACTTTGATGGAGTAGAAGACTTCGTTTTAACATTTCAATACTAAATATTATCAGATTCATTAATATATTCATCATTTATCCATTTCAATTATTGAAAATTGATTTTATAATTAGAAAAAAGCGCATGTTTGAATATGTGGTATCTTATCATGAAACATAGATGATAAGTATTGTTTTTTAATGCTTGAAAAACTTTTCCCTCTTTATTTAATCGTTTTGAAATTATTTGTCCATCTTCTAATGTGCTGTTGAGCTACATCAGTAAAAGGGAAAAGGCTTGAATGACATGTTTGATAACTTCATTTACAAAATAGTAAGCTGCTTCAACGCGATGTTTGCATTGGAAAAAAATTCCTTTCAATAGTCCTCTTCTATTATTTGGAATGGGTTCCATTTCCTGACCCCTTTGCAATGTATTTTGCCAACATAAGGTAACCATCAGATATTTTTAATTGATAAGCACTTTTATACTTCTTTTATTCATGTAATTCTATGTATATGACTCATAATCTAGCAAATTTTGGACCATAGTAGACTGAATCTTCATGCAACTGTAGAAGAGTTATGTGATTTGATACTAATTTAACGACTTTGTTAAACATTTTTAGGACATTAATTTTATATTTTGCTGTGTAACAAATATTCTATTTATTCTCATCATTTGCAGACAGTATTTAGCCCTCCAACTATAAAAAACTTTATATCTACACTGACTCTAAATCATGTATACATTTTATTCATTGGGTTTTGTGATTATAAATCAAAGCTTAGTTAATCTAATGATATTATCATATGAATCATGTGTTAGGTGTTTCACAAAATGATTCTCACCATTCTATGCTATTTTTGTTCATTTAATTCTCGAAATGTATTTCCCTAACATTAGAGCGTACACGCACAAGCGCACCATCACTATAACATTGTTTACAGTACTGCTACATTGGATGGATGAATAACATTTCAGAGATGTAAAAATATATCAATGAGACACTAAAGTATGTTCTTTTTTTTAGATTTCTTAGAAGTGAACCCATTTGAGTCTTTGTTTGTATGACTGAAAGAAATCTTTGATTTAATAAAAGGTCGCAGTGGGCGTAGTTATAAACCATTGAAACTTCAAATAAATATTCTATTTGAACAAAGTGCCAGTTTTATCATCAACATCGAACAAAGCCAAAGACATCAAACAATTTTCTTTATAGTTAATTTTTTGTGTGCAATTTTGTGTCTAAATAGAGTTTACCATATATATATATATATATATATATATATATATATATATATATATATATATAGCGAGCGTTCAATGGCACCCGAAACAGTGCAGCACCCCTGAATGCCCCCTGATTTCCACCACATATCCCGTTTCTCTCTCCCTCCACTCATTCTTTCACCTCCCACTCACTTATTCTAATATAAATGCTTGGTTTATATAGGGGGGCAAATGGGGTGCTCACTATTTGGGGTGCCATTGAACGCTCCTCTATATATATATATATATATATATATATATATATATATATATATATATATATATATATATATATATATAGACACACACACACACACACACACACACACACACACACATATATATATATATATATATATATATATATATATAGTCCGCAAAATAATTGGATTGCGACAACTAAAACGCCTTTGTAATTCACGATTCCCTTAGACTTAATTAACTGATATTTGTCTTCTGATCCCATTTTAAATATTATGATAATTACTATCCATTAGTCCATGTATCTTTTCATTTTTTTCCCTTCCAGCTAGTTGCTTATGATGCTGAAAATGGTAAACGCTTTGAATATCTGTACTAAACGACATGATAAAACCTCCAAAACACACAAGGTATACGTACAAAATACATGGTTTAATGTTCTGAATGGCTAACCTTTTTTGCGATTTCTGCAAAGCAGTAGAGAAATGTGCGACTTTTATAACAGCTATGCATCGAACATGCGTGAATTCACTATATTTTGATAATTCTATTTTTTTCTGGTTCTTGATTATCATTAGCATTTTTATCATGTTATTACAGTCAGTTCTTGTTCTTACATGAAAAAAAATGTTTATATTGATATTGGTTATCTTCCCATTCATATTTGGCCTTGTTAGTTGCAACTGGTTGAAGCAGCAGCTTGTTTTAAGGTCTTGGTGCCAAAATGATTGAAGTGTGCATGGGACATCCAAATGCTGAGGCTGATAATCCTGTTTTGAAGCAAATGCAGGAGGAATGGACAGGAAAAGGGTCAAGAGGAGATGTTACAATATTGCCAGCTCTCATAGTTAGTAATTGACAACATAGAGGTTAGTCAAAATAATTAATTTTCTTCTAATATGATTTGTTTGCTTCTTAATCTCTTTTGGCTTGAGAATGAGTTTTTTGTCAGATTAGTTTTTTCTCAATATTAATTCACTCCAAATGTAGTAACTCTATACATCTCTGCTATTAGTAGAGATTTGAGCATTCAACTTTTTTTTTAATAATAGTATCATTTTGATTCACATACATATACACTGCAAAATAGCTAGGCTTCACAATAGTGCCCAATTAGTGATAATGGATCTCATAGATACAATTACGATGCATGGTTTGCTTCCATATCAGTGCTCTTTTTTGTCGATTATTATGTCATACATGCTAATACTAAATTTATCATGTTCAGTTCACTCAGTTTGATAAATCTGATCCCCCTCGTGCGCTCCTAGTGTAGTTGCCTGTCAATATTTCCCTGTGAATATTTCCAATATAAGCACATGACTGCCTTCACATAAAATTCTGTAACACATAGAATTGTTTTCCTTCTTTGCAGTTGGCAACACATGACTGCCTTCACGGTTCAAATTGCCCTGCCAAACCAAAATCAAGGGATGGGTTAAACTCAGCTCGCAGCAATTCAAAATCATCTCTAGCTGTTTGGAGTTTTGCTTATTTCAATTTTGTTCTTTGGATGCATCAACGAATACAAGGTAAGTACTTGTGCTAACAAATGATCTGGTTGGGGGGCTTTTTTGATTGCACACATGTTATTCACGAGATACTGACTAGAAGAACCTCACATTTTTCTTTTAATTTTCCACCACCTTATTTTTTTTAAGCTCGCCTTCCGCTGTTGCTCTTTCTTTATCATGTTTTGCATGAAATTGCCCTTGGTTACTTTCTTTTTCATGTTTATTTGTCAAAACATACCTAGTAACTCCATTTGTTCGCCGTGGAATATTATAAAACAAGTGGAGATCATTTTTTTTTTGAAATTTGATTTTTTTTCCTTTCTTTCTTAGTCTCATATTGATTTTTATTAGTGTACTTAATTTAAATTTGGTTCCAGTACTTGTATTATTAACATTCTAGTATTGTGTTTGAAGGATATTTAGTTGAATTCTGTAACTTTTATCCAACTGTAAAATAAGTTTGAATTATTTCAGAGAATTTGAGGAATTGTAAATGAAAAGAGAAAAGTCCCCTTTCGTTGATAACAGACCTATGTTGATTGGATTGAGGTTTGATATTAAAAATAATGATTACAAAGTAATGAAATTCGAGGTATTCAGAGTAGAGCTGGGTTCTCTCAGGTCGTAAATGATGATAGGACTTTGTTGGAATTTAAGGAAATAGGAAATAGTTTATCAGATGGCATTTGCTTCTTTTATTAGCTGCAAAAAGTAATTATATTACATAGTTGTTGTTTATTCGTTTATTTTCTCCTCCATTTTGGATATGTTGTCTGTAACTTATGCGTATATTTTGTGTTTTGTAGCTTTTTTTAACTCTTGACTGGTCTGTTATCAGAGACCAGTAAAGTTCATTCTTCTGGATTATTTTTCTTGCATGTAACCTGTAACATTATTAGAAAAATTGAAATGCAGTGAACAATGAGCTCAAATAATCCGTCTTACCATTCAAAGCTTGGTGTTTATCATATTATCCCGTTTGATAAAACAGTTTCCTTGTAAGTTTCTTAAGAAGTTTTATATCACGAGTTCCATCTTCTTAGAATGTGTTGATTGTTAGTTATTTACTTTTCTGATGTGAAAAGGACGATGAATAAATTCTTGTTCCGTATGAATGAATGAATGTCTTTGTAGTTAACTGCATATTTTAGAGTGAAATAAAATGAGAAGTGTGCTAACTGTTGAATGTGTTGTAGGATGAACATGCAATGCAACGGTGGAGGTTTCAGCTATTTGAAGTTGATGCTTTTAGTGGAGCTTTTGGTGACTTTATCACGTGAAGTAAGTGTCCATAATTTGAGCTTTGAAGTAAGAGTCTGTAGTTTGAACTTTGAAGTAAGGGTTTGTAATTTGAAAATAGACATGATAGAAATTTAAAGTAAGGGTTTGTAATTTGAAAATAGACATGCTAACTGTTGAATGTGTTGTAGGATGAACATGTAATGCAACGTTGGAGATTTCAGCTATTCAAAGTTGATGCTTTTAGTGGAGCTTTTGGTGGTTTTATCACATGAAGTAAGAGTCCATAATTTGAGCTTTGAAGTAAGAGTTTGTAGTTTGAACTTTTAAGTAAGTGTTTGTAATTTGAAAATAGACATGATAGAACTTTAAAGTAAGAGTCTATAATTTGAATTGTTGATGCTTTCCGACATTGTGAATTGAAGTTGAACTATGTAGTTTTTAGTTTGGATATGTTGTATTCGTGTTAAGTATGAGCTATTTATTTAAACTTTGAAGATTATTGTTTGTATTGGTGGATATGTTCATATTTTGTTCAAATTGGGGCTTCATGTTTCAGGTAGAGGGATCCAAATGTAATAGTTTTTTCTCTTGAATTTAGCCACGGTCGAAAGTCGTGGCTAAATTGTTTTTTAAAAAAATTGCACTTAAAATTTGCCATGGTTCTGAGCCGTGGCAATATCGTATATTTCCACGGCCTAAAGCCATGGCAAAACTGAAATCTGCCACGGCTTTTGACCGTGGCAAAATTCCAATATGCCACGGCTTTGAGCCGTGGCAAAACAACTGCCACACCTAGTTTTGCCACGGTCCAAAGCCGTGGCAAAACTAATTAGCCACGGCCCAAAGTCATGGCAAAATTGCTTTTCTGGTGTAGTGAGACTTCAACCTAAATTCACATAAGAAATTAGAGACGGAGCCGCCATGTTGTCGGTAGGAAATTGAGAGGAGCCTCCACTTGTAGAAAAGCTTAGAGACCAGCCAAATTAGAGTTAAAACATGAATCAAATCAACGTTAGTCTACCCAAAGGAAAGCATATCAAATTCAGAATTTAGAAATCAGAAAACAAGACCGTCGTTTATTGTAAGTATAGTGAGTTTTCCGATGTGAATAAAAGTTAGGATTTGATTCGATGTAAAATGGAAATAGAATTGTGTTATTGTGTAACAACGATGTTAATTCACATCTATGTATTGAAATGATTGTAGTACTGTGATGTTTGTGGTATCGTTGAATTGATATTGATCCTATTGTACATATAATATCACATGCAAGTTGTATAGTTCATGTTGTAATCGACACCTATATGTTTATGTGATTATATAGGTTGTATGTGATTAAGATGTCATGTGTGTGTATATATATATATATATATATATATATATGTTAGAACCTTTATGCCTAAACGATTATGTTCACATACATGCTAGTATGTTTGTAAGAAAGTTGCAAGTTAATTGGATCCATGCCAAGATTCGCTTTAATACATGTTCCATGTTGTAATTAGATATATAATTGGATCTAGTTCGCACCCTTGTCATAAAATTATACATGCTTATGAAAATGTCATATTCTTGTCATATGCTAGTGATGTTCGATGTTATGCCTAGATCCAAAACATGTTTAGGCTTATGTTGTCTAAAACATATGTTAATTTATGTGACACCTATTTGGTTAGATCCCTATTTAAATGCAAGTTCACATATATGAAAGTGATTTAGGCTATGTTGTAAATTCACATGTATGTTGATTAGTCATTTTGCAAGTTCACACCTATTATGTTCATAATGACTATGCCAAAATGCCAAGTTCACACCTATGACATTCATGATGATCATTTTGCAAGTTCACCCCTATTATGTATAAGTTTACACCTATGACATGTTATGTAGATAGATTCCTTTATGCAAACTTTGTACGCTAAATTAGGCTAAGTTTTTAGCCTAATATCATATGTTAAAATCATGCGAATGAAAATTAGGCTAAGAGTTGTTAGCCTAATATTTAGATAGGGTAACGTTGGGTAAAATGCGTAGGAAAACTTGACATAAAAATATATGAAATTGGCATATTTGTCACATGCCAAAATTGGTGACATTTAAACGGTATAAATTCTTATACCAAAAATGTTAAACTTGGAATGTGGGCCATAACATTTAATTATTGACAAATTTACAAATAACAAGTAATAAAGACAAATATGTAAATTTAGAAAATACGAGTATGCTTAACACGAGGTTGGATTGAGTTGTGATGTAAACCTGCCCGGACTCGCCTGGCTGTCCAGTAGACACAACAATACCTATCCAATGTGGGTGGTTAAGCATGGAGCCCAATAAGGACCCGAGGTTAGACTGAGTTACGGTGTAAATCTGCCCGGAACCGACCGGCACATCCAGTAAGTGTAACAATATCTGTCTAATGTGAGTGGTTGGCGCTTTAAGAGGCTAAGGACAGATGGTAGGGTTAAGTTAACTAAAACACTTAACCAAATTCAACATGTTAACAAGAATTGATGGGTGGGGTTAGGTTAATACAGACACTTAACCACTTAACATGTTTGACTAGAAAACCCTAGTAACGGGGACCCATTTCAGCAGTAACCCAATTAGGTATCATGGTACCCTGGAACTAGGCAGGGTAGGGCACGATTACTGGGCTGATTGTAAGCGGTCAAAAGAGACGGTGGTTGGTGCACGGTGTGGGTTCTAACAGAGTGCGGGCGTGCACACACTTCGGAGCAGACAAACAGGGCACTGGCACATCAGTAGTATAACCTATGTATTCTAAGGATTGTGTCGGGCCCCCACCATGGGTCTTGATACACACCATGGTGGGACCAACATATGTATCTACAATCATTGGGGGCCGTAAGACACAGATGATTATGCGAGTAGGAGTCGATCTTTAGAAAAAGGGGATCACTTTACCCTCAGCACGGGGTGCCAGTTCAGAACTAATACATGTAGGTGCAGAGATATAGTGTGGGGTGCAATAGGATATTCGATTCAAACAGCTTTATCTTAGTTTATGATGCTTTCCTATTTCCAGTTTATACCTATCGTGCCCTTATTCTTATTCACATACCGAAGAGTCACTAGACTTACCAAGCTTTATGTCTGACCCTATTTTCTTTCATGTTCTTTTCTTCCGTTCCCTCCCCAGGTCCACAGGGAGGAAACAACTCAGCTTAGTCAGACTCTTAGTAAGCTTCAAGATAGTAGATGTACGGTTTGGCCTCTCTTGCTTTGGCTATGGCTGTTGGATACAATCATGGGGATTTATGCAGTCTTAATTATGTTTTATGCTTCTTTATTTAATAACCAAGACAGAAATGATGATGTAATGTCTTGGAAGTATTATGTGACAGTTATGGAAGTGTTTTGTATGAACAAGTATTTTATGAAATAAAAAGTCTGTTGTTTTCCGCTGCTTATATATATGTGTTTATATTTGTCTTGTATTTATCTGTGACTGTTACTTACAAACCTCTACCAAAGTTAAGGCAGTCCCTTTGTGAGTGAACTTAATGGAGGATGGGGTGTTTCAGAAAGGCAATCATCGTTTCATTTCCAATGGCATAGGTTTCTCCCTCTAATTTAACCTGAGTCAAAAGTTATGCCTTGAACAAGACTGACATGTGCAAAATAGTCACAAACAAAATTTATAAAAAATTATGGATATGTCTCACATCCCCATAAACAACATATCAAAATATGAGAATGATCCAACCCTTAGGGAATAAAACAAAAATATTTTACGATCTTTCGATACGTAAAATGCTGGCTGTTACATCGTATGTCCAGGATCTCACCATTTTTAATTCAATCCGCTCAAGGTTTTGGCTTGGATTCCTGTTCAAAAGCTTTGTTGTGGGTAAATTTTGTGGATTCAACCAGAGCTTCTACAAATCTTACCAACAGGTACACATCCATAAATTTAAAGATTATATCAAGACTCAAGTGCAAAATTTGTTAAAAGACTCAACAATCATTAGCTTGCAAGATCCCTTTATACCGATTTGAGGTTTATATTATCAGGTTCGAATACTGAACGGTTTATGGATGCTTAAAGTTTCTATTGCATTGTTGCAGTTGGAAAATTCATATAAAAATCTTTTATTTGTTTAGTCCAATGCATTATCTGACATTAATATTCTTTGTGTCAGTTTATTTGTATAAATGGTATATTTGTCCGCAATAATAAATAAAATAGAAGCTTCGTTATATATTTATTTAATAGTTTTTGAGTTAAACATTTATGGATGATTCTAACATACTAATTTTTTTAGAAAGAAAACTATGAGCTTCTTGTGTTTTTTTAAATTTCGGCAGTGATCATAACATACATATCTGTACTTTATTATGATAACAAACTTTGCAATGAGAATGTAGCAAATTTTCTAATAAATATTAGGTACTAGGGAAACAATACATTTTAGAGAAGCTTCTGGTGTGTAGTTGATATTATATATGATGAAATGCTAATAATACATACATATAAATTAATATCTTTCAATAGTGAAATTTCTGGCAAATGAAAACCACAATGTAGAGGTGCTTAGAATGAGATAACAGTGTAAAATGGATAAATAGTATGAAATAGGAAAGTACTGAAATCAAAGACGCGCGAGTATCTTAAGTTTGTGATTTTTGGATCACTTACTTTATTTGTATGAGGTTTGTAAAATTAATGTATTATCTTAATTTGTCTTGATTTGAAATAAACAATGTGAAAAGGTTTATCACGTATGACAGATTGGGAAAATTAATGTGTTATCTTAATTTGTTTTGACTCGCTTTGTTTGATATATTAGTTTTGTAAATAGTTATAATAATATAATGTTTGAGTTGCTTATAGTAGTTGATATTTTTATTCTATTATATCTACGTTACTATATTGCTTGCTTTTGTAGCAAAGCGTGTAATTTTATTATGTGGTGCTAAAGCACTTGCAAAGATGTTACAGGCTACCACCGTCAATTTTTTTTTTAAACACATTCGGCGGTTTTCTGCTGACCAAAACTATTTGGTCGGCGGTTTGTGGTAGCTAGTAGCACCTTTACGGGTGCTTTTAGCATTACACATTTTTTCATTTTGTATTTTTTTCTATCCAATTGCCTATAGCAGTTGTGAAAACTTTTTTCACAAGTGTTTAAAGCAGTTGTGAAAAATATTTTTACAATGGTCTATAACAGTTGTAAAAATGACTTTTGCAACTGCTAAAAGCTGTTGTTAAAAAGTTCCCATTACTATAACTGCGGATATAAGGACTGACGGGTGCCTGTTGTAATAGGTCTATTACAACTGTTTTTAGCAGTTGCAAAAAGGCATTTTTTTGTTGTAGTGCAACTTTCAATTCTTTTCACTGCATCTTTCCATTCAACTCACAAAAGTTTTTCCACTTCTTTTATCTAAACGAAATAGACAATACATGATGCAAAATATAAGATTAACACTACTTTAACATATTTTCTTTCCAATTTCAAGTGGAGTCACTCAGAGTATAAAATAATAATAACTGTTATTAAACAGATGAATATCAGGTGTGTCATGGAATTTCATGAGTTTAATAACTAAGCATTATTTCTATGTTCAACCTATGATATATGATTAGATCGTGAGTAGGCTTAGAAAGTGGAGAATAACCTAATCGTAAATAGTAAATTTGATTCGTAGAAGGTGTGAAATTTTCAGCTACATAAATGTATAAGAAATCCAATTCAGGTACTAAAGAAAATAAGTGATCCTCAAATTCAAACTGTGCATTAGGAATTATATATATGATGCAAGTCATGATTATTCAATGCAGGAGATCCCATGATTAATTCCCAGCTTTTAGTATTGTTTTGAAGTAAGTGTTCAACCTTAGTCTAAAGGAGTGATTGGTGTGAGGGCATGAATGAGTGCATACTCGTAACTAAAAAGGAGTTCTAGTGGAATAGAGACTCTAGGTTTTCGACCATAGTACTTATGAGTTATGGCAGGGCCGGCTCAAGCAGCCAGGTTGCCTTAGGCAACATGTAGAGCAAACAAAATAAAATGCAAAAAAGTGAAAAAAATGTTGCCCTGGTAAACCAAAAAAATGCAGCCCAGGTAAGCAAAAGAAATGCATACAAAGAGATTGTTTCTTACTTGTGTATACAAAAAAAGCATACGCAAAAAAATGCATACAAAAATGCCTACTATACAAAAATGCATACAAAGAGATTGGAGCAACACACTGTACACACCTGAAATCATTCCTTCTCCTCAAAATGGTTGTCCAATCTAGCCCAACTTGTGCACCTGATAATAGCACTAGCAGCTCAAAGAGTATTCTGTAATAGACCATGTTATCAAAATTAGATTAATTTAATTAAAAAAAATCATTCTTAATTTACAACAAAAAAACTCACTTATCATCATGAACAAGCACACCACATTCCTCATCATGATATGCCACGTACAAAGGATCTATCATACAAAAATGAAAGCACAGTAAGAACCTCAATGAGTAAAATGAAGTTGTGTTAATAGCACAAGGAATTATCAATGTTACAACACATCAATGACCAAAATAATCTAATCAAGTTAACCTTGGCAAGATTATGTAAATATTTAAAGATGACACCATAACATTAAATATTTTCCATTAACTTCGCATAATAACAAAATTCATACAAAATACACGTTTCAACAATTCCCAAAATATTTTTTCATTTACTTCCTATATATACTTTAATATCTTTAGCATATCAATACAATTCAACGAAAACTACTTCTTCTTGAATTTTTGGAAGCAAACTCTTCAATTATATCATCATACTTTAAACTATCCAAATATCCTTTTTCGATTGAAATCATTGATAACCCACTTAGCCTTTCTTGCGACATGGTA
The DNA here is from genome assembly GCA_030737875.1 of Allium sativum. Classification (NCBI taxonomy): domain Eukaryota; kingdom Viridiplantae; phylum Streptophyta; class Magnoliopsida; order Asparagales; family Amaryllidaceae; genus Allium; species Allium sativum. The sequence goes on along the minus strand of CM060926.1, from coordinate 606,698,650 downwards.
GATCGAAGATAAGTTTTTATCAACTTTAACTTGGAGAAGCTTCTTTCCGCCGAAGCAACCGTAACTGGTATAGTTAATAAAATTGGATGTGCAACCCATGCATTTAGAAATCCACTCACATCACGATATGATTTTAAAAATTCAAGAATGCCAATTGACTTTGTTGTTTCTGGTGGCAATATTCTTTTCAATTGTCTAAGTTCAAGAAATAATTCGTTTCCACATATATCACTCTCTTGATTATGTTCCAAAAAAATTTCTAATTTCAAACATTGCTCTTTCAATTGTTTTTCTTCAATAGTTTTGAACTTTGCATTCAACAAAAATCCAAAGATCCCTTCATAAAGTTCAAATTGTTCAAATCGGTCCTTAAGTGAGGAAAGAGCTTGGTCTATTATATGAAGAAATTAAGTGTTTCTAAGATTATCTTCCAAAGATTGACTTTCATGAGCATCAACATTCATATCCTCATCAAAATGCTTTTTTCTACAAACAATTCTTCTTCTAGTAAATTTAGGCTCAATGCTGACTTCATCGGCTAGTTCTTTAGCTTCATTTATCATGCTCTCAAATCCATCTTCTCTAAATTTCTCCAAAAATGCACTAAGCTCCTTTATTTTTGCAATTGCATCTTCAATATCCATTTCTTCACTCTGAAGTATTTTGCTAACTCGATTAATACTATCCAATATGGTGTACCAAATACATAGACTAATCAAGAACTCGAAATCTTCTAACGCATTTTGACATATACATTTAGCTTCCACCCTCACGATATTATCATCTTTATACTTATTTGCAATTTCAACTAGAGCATCTCTTAACTCCACCGGTTGAGTTCTTATCGCTCTCACACTTTCTATATGACTTTCCCATTGAGTTGCCGATAATGGTTTTGGCGTTAATCCTTTTACATGTTGTCTAAGTATTTCCCACCGTTAGATTGAACCGGAAAACAAAGTGTAGATCTTTTGAACATATGCAAAAAAATCTCTAGGTTTCACACATGAGTTTGCCATATCACATAGAGCAAAATTTAAACTATGGCATCCACACAAAATATAAAATGCTCTTGGATTCCGATCAAGAAGCCTCTTTTGTACTCCTTGATGTTCACCTAATATCAAATTTAAGTTATTCATTACATGGTAAATAACATGATTTATAAATGTTATATTTGTTACATACCTTTCATATTTGATCCATTATCGTAGCCTTGGCCCCTCACATCATCCATGTTAAGTTTAAGATCAATTAGAATATTTTCAAGCTTTTTAAAAAGACCAAGTCCCGATGTATCATCAACCTCTACAAAACCAAGAAAAAATTCCTCCACCTTGATAACATCATCAACGACAACACATCTTATAATAATTGACATTTGTTCTTTGTGACTCAAATCCGGAGTACAATCAAGAATGATTGAGTAATATTTTGCCTTTAATATTTTTGAAAGCATCGTCTCTTTAATCTTTTTTGCCAACAAAAGTATTAATTCATTTTGAATGTTGTGGCTAAGGTAATGATTGTCTATTTCATTATTCACCACTCTTCTAAAATGTTCTTCCATAATAGGATCAAATTCAACAACAAATTCGACAGTTGTCAAAAAAGTCCATTATTCTTCTAATAAATTCTTTCATTAGATCCACGAAAATGCAAATTATTTCGAAAAAGAGTCTTCACAATGCCAATTATACGTACCAATACCTTTTTCCAACGTTGTCTCTCTTGATCAATTAATAGTTCCATTTTTTCATCAATTGTTGCATTTCTTTGAAGTCTCTTATACAAATCAACCCATTTTATGAGACTTGCAGTATGCTCCGAATTACTTTCATGCCCTCTTAGCTTGGTTGTAATATTATGCCAATCATTCATTCCATCATCTCCTAATTTAAATCTTTTTTGTGGGCTTTTAAATAGCTTGCAACAAAAACAAAAGACTCTATTTACTTCATTTGAGTAAATTAGCTATTTTCTTTCATGTTCTTCTCCTCGCGGATAACAACTAAAGCAGTGTTTGGAAGAAAAATGCCTACCATCAATTTTGTTTTTAGGAAAATCTTCATTTTGTTTCACAATTTTGATAGGCCCTCGTTTAACTAGCATTATCCTTTTACTATCGGTTATTCCTCCCCATAAGCCCGGATCATAATTGATATCAACATCCTTTTCAAGGTCAAGCACGATCAAATCACCGACGTCTTCATTCAAATCATTCACTTAACCAATTATTCCTTCTTCAATTACATTTCCTTCTTCGTTTTCAATAGCCTCTTCATTAACATCTCCATCCATTTCATGAATCTTAATGTGCTCATTTTCATTGCCCTCTTCAATTCTACTTGGAGTTGAAGATTGAGATTTTTGTACTTGTGCTTGAAATAAATTAGCGATCGAACTAACGAGAGATTTTGCAAGTTCATCTCTCTTTTGCTTAACTTTCCTATTATAAAACCCAGAATTTTGTTTACGAAATGTAATTCGATTTTTATCATCTTCATTCTTTGACATGTTCCCTAAACATTTCCAATTATAAGAAACAAGTTTAGTTATAATATCATATGTAAATAAAATTATAGAATTATATTTCATTTTGATGCACACATAATAAAAACATTAAACATTGAATATTACCCAAAAAATTCAATGTTTAACATTTTTTTTCTTCAATTCTTATCAAAAATCTATTTTTTCTTCTACTAGTAACTGTGAATTCAATGTTTAACTTTTTTCCCCTGCACTTAACTGTCTAATAAATAAAAATTCAATGCTTTAATATTTATTAGTTACCAATTACCATCAATCTAAGCCTACTTTCTAAATTCTAGCAAGCAGCAGCTATAAGGCAACAACCATAAGGCAACAACCAACAATAATCAATGAAAATTGCCCCAAAAAAGAAGAATCACAAACTGAAATGCCAACAAAAAATAGCAATTACGGAATTACCTTTCACACCAATAACAAGCAATTAACGAAGTGACGAAGGAAGGTTGAAACTGAAAGACACAATCGCTGTCTTGAGTATTCGATTTGAATTGAAGCTTGAAGGCGGGGGTTGCTGCGGCTTCCGAAGAAGGTTTGCTGCCGATTCACAAAAGAGGGTTGCTGACTTGTTGTTGAACTTGAAGGAGGAGCTCGTCTGAAAAGAGGCGCCGAATCGCTTCTGCGGTTTGAGGAGTTGAGAGATTACGGATTAGGGATAGAAATAGTTTTTTTTTCTCGCGTTGCCCTTTGAGAATGGGTTGCCCTATTCGGTGGCCTAGGTAGCCTTGCCCAATAACCGAGCTTGGTTGTGGGCCGGGATTATTTGGTCTGTGGGTCAAGGCTATCAGGCAAAATATGTCATGGTTAAGCCTACACTACCTAATAAAGAAAAACTATACAACCAAGTTGAACAGATTTATAATTTTCATGTGTTAGCATATAGACTCAAGTTCAACAATTTTAGAATTTAATAAATAGTAAGAACATGTTATCATCATAGTTGTCAAGGCGAAAAAGCCTCAAAAAGCCCCAAGCCCTCGCCTAACGCTTATTTGCGCCTAGAGCTTTTTTGGGCGCCTTGAATGACATTTTTTTTTCTTTCATTTTTTAGCTAAAAAAATTGCATTTAAAAAGGCAATAAAACACAAATTTTATTTTAAAAGGGCATATAAAAGCATTATTAGAAGAAGAAAAAACACAATACAATTAACATAAATCAAACTAAGAATGTGTAAAGTCATTCAACTCAAGTTCACAAACAATAAAATACTTAAAATATATAAATTAAAAACAACATTATGTAAAGTCCTAAATAAAGTTTTAACCTTCCATGAACTAGGTTTTTTCTAGACGATTCAACGAAAGAAATTTATGGTTTTTCTTTTCGACAAGTCGACGAAAGAAAAGCAACCCTTTTTTTTATAGAATACGCTCTAAATAAACAATCAAATGAGCATAATTTTATTAGCATGTTGAATTTTGGGCTCCTATTGAGCCAAATGCTTAAAATTTCAATTTCCACTCAAATGTTGCAAAAAACGTGCTTTTTTGGCGCTTCACAAGACGAGCGCCTTAGCGCCTCATGCATCATAGGCGCCTTGAAATGTAAAAAAGCCTCAGGCTGGGGCCTAGGGCTTTTTGGAGCCTAGGTGAGGGCTTTGATAACACAGGTTATCATTGGAGTTGGTTTTAGTTATTTATCTCCTTGATGCGCTACCAAAAAATGAAAATTAAAAAGGAAAAATAATTGACAGCAAGCAACTTGAAGTGTTCGATTAAATCAACAACAATGAGTACTGATATCGTATACTTTTCATGTTTTAGCATATAGACTCATGTTCAACCATTTCAGAGTTTAAGAAATAGTACTGAAGGCGATATTGGAAGAATTTCCATTTCCTTAACAGTTTCATGATTGATGTTCATACTGCGGTCAACATTTGGAAAAGTAAATCGCAAATTAAGTTAACCGCCTTACCGAATGGTAAAAGGAGAGAAAGACACTGGACAAATTCTATTCTACCATGAATCAAATAAGCATCTCCCAATAAATATTTCAAAGTCCAAATTTATGGAAAAAATAAAATATAATTGAAAATATAAAAAGAAATCAAACATATTAGTCTTCTTTCAAATCTGCAGTACAATGTAACGACCGAGAATTCCGCTCGATCCGAATCAGTTGTTAAACCAACTAAGACCGTTCGAAACGCCTGATTGTTTTGAGAACACGACAAACCAAAATGCAGTCGGAAGAACATTTCATTGTTTATTACAACAATTCCATTCGAATACAAGAATATACAGAGTATAAACAAAGAAAATACATTCGATATATATCAGAGACTACAATAAATTACATAGCAGCGGAAAAATAATACAATACACAACTGAAAGAGATATACGGATACAAAGCTTTCTGGATATCGTTCCAGCAGTAAACCAGGTTCCTGTGAATATAAATCTGCAAAACCCAAAACTACTAGCTGCCCGTGTCAAAATAAGGGCACCCAGAGTTTAGGTTAAAACAATAAACTCCAGGTCAGTCAAGTGACTGGTGTGAGAACTAAAACAGTTATTAATCTTTATTTTAAAGTTCGGTAAATCAAGGGACCACGCCATATAACACGGAACGGGTTTCCTCCCAAGAATACCAGTGCATAAACAAACAACGCAATGCTAAATAAAGAAAAATGAAGCTATTATAAGACCCAGGTCCCATCACACAATGCAACGCAAGCCGGAGGATAGGGTTTTTACCTTATAATAGCCAAAGAATGCTTGATACGCTAAATTTCAACTTTGATTCTTAATCAGACTCCAACCGTAAATTAGTAAGAGAACGATTCCCTAAGTATTAACCCTGGAGGCCGAAACCAACATTAGACCAATACCCAGGAAGCCACCCATCTTAGCTCGTTTCCAGTTAGTTTCTGATTTTATATACAATCATAAATATCAATCATAGATGGCATGAGCGCCCCATCCCACTATGTCGCCATATATAGGATTACAACTAAAACCAAAACGTCACGTATTGGAAGTTGGATTTCCATCTGTGAACCGAGGCAAAAGATAGTCCTTTACCGAATTCGAGACACTCTAGTCCGCCCCTCAGGCAAGTACTCAGTCAAGCCTTTGGATCGTCAGGGCCGGTTCACCGATGTGGATTAAAATGCCTGAACACTGCGTTTCCCCACTGTAACAACCCGGAAAATCTGGGCCAGTTTAAAATTTTTATTTTGGCCATTTTAGCGAATTTTGATTATTTAAAATGAATTATTTTAAATAATATCGACGTAAAATTTATTTTGAATATAATTCGAACGTATATATTATACGCGTCGTCGTTAGAATATAAATATTTATATATAATTATAAATAGAATTGAAAATGGCGCGGTAGTTCGATAATTCGATTTCAAACTTCAATTGAATGTACCGGGTGCAAAACAATCCGGATTTTAGTGAAACCAAAAATAATGGGATCTATTTGATGATATCTTTCTAACGAATCCGACCAATCGAAATTTGATAGCCGGAATCGAAAGATATGTCTAGTTGAAAATTCTGAATAGTCGCTTTGGAATTCAGGCCCTTAAAAATGGACATTTTGCAAATGACCTCGGATTTCGACGAAACCACTTTTGTTGGGTCCGTGATGTCAAGTTATTGCTAGATTCCAAATTTCATAATTTTTCGAATCAATATGTGAGCGTGGCAAAGGAAAACGCGTTTTGACCATTTCAGTTGATTTTAATCGACTGGAAATTGGCCATTTTTCCAACGGTCTCAGAATTCGACGAAACTAGTTTTGTTAGGACCGTATCGTCAATACGAAGCTAGAAAATATTTTTTCTGGAATTTTTCTAGTTAGTATGTGACCCCGGTAATTTGAAATGTACGTTTAAAATTCAATATAGTGATTTAAATGAAAATTAAAAAGGAAACTGATTGTAACGATCAAATCAGCTTGCGATACATATCCCATTGTGTTCGGAATGGGGGTGAAACGCTATGGACGACAGGCGGTGGGCCTCGTTTCGAGGTCGTATGTAAAAGTCAACTCTTTGCAAATTAAATAATAAATAAATAAATAAATATAATAAAAAAAAATATTTTCCCTCCTATCTCCTTTCTGGCCCCCCCCCCCGATTCAGTTAAAACATAAATAAATAAATAAAAAAGAGAAAAACCCTAGCGCCGATCCAGCCCTCCCCCTCGCGAAGCAGCCGCCACCTCGAAGCTGACGCCGACGAAGACCGACCGACCTCCTCCTTCCAGCGCCTACATCGCGACGCCCCAGTCAAAGCAAATCGAAGCCACCCCGTCGAATCACATCGCGACCCCCCAGAACCCATCGCCCCCCCCCCCCCCCCGTCGAATCCCATCGCGGCGCCACCTTGCCGCCGTCGATCTGCGAGGGAACCCCCCCCCTGTTCGCATACAGTAAGTTTTTTTATTTATTATTTTTATTTTACTTTTACTTTTATTTTTATTTTAGAGTTTAAATACTGATTTCGTTTTTTTTAAGTAAATACTGATTTCGTTTTTTTAGTAAAAACTGGTTTCGATTTTTAAAATAAAAACTGAATTGTTTTTTTAAAAAGGTATAAAACAGATTTGATTTTTTTTTAATAAGAAAAAAAAAACTGTTTTTAGAAAAAGATTAAAAATTGAATTTTTTTAAAAGAATAAAAACAGTTGATTTTTAAAAAAGGTTAAAACTAATTTTAATTTTAAGTTTAAGCAAAAGGTTTAAACTTTAAAAAGATCGGATTTGTAGTCGAGATAAAAATCATATTTTTATATATTGAACTTCGAAGAAAAATATAGTTTTTACATATTGAACTTCGAAAGAAAAATATAGTTTTTACATATTGAACTTCGAAAGAAAAATATAGTTTTTACATATTGAACTTCGAAAGAAAAATATAGTTTTTACATATTGAACTTCGAAAGAAAAATATAGTTTTTACATATTGAACTTCGAAAGAAAAATATAGTTTTTATATGTTGAACTTTGAAATAAAAATTCGATTTTTATATATTGAACTTTGAAATAAAAATTCGATTTTTATATATTGAACTTTGAAATAAAAATTCGATTTTTATATATTGAACTTTGAAATAAAAATTCGATTTTTATATATTGAACTTTGAACTAAAAATATGATTTTTATATATTGAACTTCGAACTAAAAATATGATTTTTATATATTGAACTTCGAACTAAAAATATGATTTTTATATATTGAATAGCGATGTAAAAATTCGATTTTTACATATGTAGTGAAAGCAGCAACGAAGGTGACAAAAAGGCGAAACGACGAAGACTTCTGCAAAAGAAGAGCCGTGGAGCTAGGATAGCTATAAGTGAGAATTTCTCACCTTTCAAATTTATTTTCTAGTTATATATATATACTAGGATGCAGACGGTGTTTAGTAGCACCCGACACAATCGTCCACAGACCATGGACTTGTTTGTTTGGCTGTTTGGTTATTGATTGTGATATTGGTTTGAATGTGGTTTGTGGTGTGAAAAATCGAATCGATAAATTGGTTAGGATTAGACGTGCGCCGTTATAAGGCGAAGGAGTAAGGCTAGGTTAGACTCTTACTCCAAATTTTGTGGTTTGCATAATAAAATTGATATGATTGATGTGTGAATGGCGTGGGCCTTCACTAGACCGGGGATTAGGCTAGGCCTTGTCCCGTTTCTAGTATAGTGCCGTTATGCCGCCGAAATTTTCTAAAATATGTTAGAAAAATAAAAATATCATTTTATTGAATAAATGAATTGAATAGAAATTCATATGTTAGAATAAAATGTTTTATCGTTAAAAATATAATTTTTAACGTGAATATGAATATAGTGAATGAAATAAAATATTCATTTACAAACCGGACGGTTTGTTTATGTACACTTATTTGAAGGACACTGATTGGGTCGATAAATTTTACACATCGCCTAACTGCACAAATAAAATGTGCGTTTGATTGTTTGAAACCCCACACGGGTGTTGGGATGAAATTTGAAGTTCACTCGTCCTGATTGATTAAATATGTCGATCGATTGATTGACAGACTGTTATAAGCGTTAGATATCTATATTTGATGCTTATACAGTGTAGTGCACTTTGGTTGATGGTTGATTATTTTTCAATGCTATTATATACATGTGTTGTATGAAAATCCATATAATTAATTTTATATGGTAATTGATTGGGCCTCATTCCAATTTGAAAAATAAAGAATATTATAAAATAAAAGTTCATGTGTTGACAGTACTCATCTATTGAGATTGGTCATGTGTTGAACGAAATATTTTAGTAATAAAATTTGCATCTTTATCAATATAAAATAAAGGTTCATGTGTTGACAGTACTCATCCATTGAGATTGGTCATGTGTTGAACGAAATATTTTGATAATAACAACTATTTTGAAAATAGAAATTTATGAAGCCGTGTTGATTAGATAAACGCCATTTTGACGTGAACGATATTTATATCGATTTTAAACGATTTCGAAATGAATTGAATTGAAAACGATTTCGAAATGAATTGAATTGAAAACGATTTCGAAATGAATTGAATTGAAAACGATTTCGAAATGAATTGAATTGAAAACGATTTCGAAATGAATTGAATTGAAAACGATTTCGAAATGAATTGAAAACGATTTCGAAATGAATTGAATTGAAAACGATTTCGAAATGAATTGAATTGAAAACGATTTCGAAATGAATTGAATTGAAAACGAATTCAAATTGAATTGAAATCGAATTGAAATGAATTCAAATTGAATTGAAATTTGAATTGAATTGAAATGAATTTTAAAACGAATTTATAAGGAAGAATTCAATTTTGATTTGAATTGAAATGGAAGTTGAAGTTGCTTTTGAAACGAATTTAAAACTATTTATAAAATTCGTTTTAAATAGAATCGACGAAATATATATTATATATATTATATATATAATATAATGGCCTGAATAGAACGCGCCGCGCCGCGGCAGTTCGTAAATTTCGACCATTTATTTCAAACGGACATTACGGGAGATCCGACCGTCGGATTCTCCTAAAACCGGAACCGTTGGGTTCGTATCGAAAAGAGCTTTCTAACGAACGTTAGAAATTTGAAATCTAACGGTTGGATTTGGAGATACGTCCAAATCAAATTGGAAAAAGGTCGCTGTAAGTGCAGTTCGATGGCCATTGTTGGAAATCGACTGTACGGGCCTTGATAAAATTATTAAAAATAGTAATAATTTGTGTAAAATCATAAGAAATGATTTGTGAAAGTTTGGGATGAAAAACTCCATATTTGAAAAGATAAAAATAGATTTTTATCGAAATGAACTAGTTTTGAACTAGAATTATAATTCTATTTATTTTTAAATAAATAAATTGAATTTGAAAAGGGTTTTAGAAATAACCAGAATCTCCAATGATTTCATTGGAGTGGATTTGAATCGAAATTGTCTTCGGAATATTTCGAAGTTGGAATTCGTGATTATACAGATGTTGTTATGGAAATTTGAAAGATATATATTTATATCGTTATTTCCAATACGACATTTGTTAATCGTAGAATTTGATATTGAATATAAGCCGGGATATTTTCTATTCAGAGCCTTGTATTTAATATCAAATGTGATTTGGGTTTGTCGTGAATGGTGTCTTCACTAACACTGTTCTTGAACCCAGTTGAGAAAAGATTAAATCTTTTTATTTAGATTTAATGAAGTGTACCAATTAAATAACATTTAATTGGAATTGAATTGATATTGATTTTTGGGTTTATCGTGAACAGTGTTTTAAATAACACTTGTTCTTTAACCCGATAATTAATGAACGTGATTTGGGTTTGTCGTGAATGGTGTCTTCATTAACACTGTTCTTGAACCCAGTTGAGAAATGATTAAATCTTTTTATTTAGATTTAATGAAGTGTACCAATTAAATAACATTTAATTGGAATTGAATTGATATTGATTTTTGGGTTTATCGTGAACAGTGTTTTAAATAACACTTGTTCTTTAACCCGATAATTAATGAACGTGATTTGGGTTTGTCGTGAATGGTGTCTTCATTAACACTGTTCTTGAACCCAGTTGAGAAATGATTAAATCTTTTATTTAGATTTAATGAAGTGTACCAATTAAATAACATTTAATTGGAATTGAATTGATATTGATTTTTGGGTTTATCGTGAACAGTGTTTTAAATAACACTTGTTCTTTAACCCGATAATTAATGAACGTGATTTGGGTTTGTCGTGAATGGTGTCTTCATTAACACTGTTCTTGAACCCAGTTGAGAAATGATTAAATCTTTTTATTTAGATTTAATGAAGTGTACCAATTAAATAACATTTAATTGGAATTGAATCGATATTGATTTTTGGGTTTATCGTGGACAGTGTTTTAAATAACACTCGTTCTTTAACCCGACGATTAATGAATGTGATTTTGGGTTTATCGTGAACCGTGTTTTTAAATGACACTGATTCTTTAACCCAGTCAAAAGATTAAAACTAAGTGGAGTTTTAATGAATCTTTAATTAGATTGAAAAGATCGAGAATGGAGTATCACCAGTTTTGCTCCAGGCGATAGTTAAATCTTTAATTAGATTTGAACGTGAAATTTAGAAACTAACTGTCGGTTAGCCAAGCAGAATGGTTTTCTGGATATTGATCCGATGTTGGTTTCGGCCTTCGGGGTTAATATTTGGGGAATTATTCTCTTGATTAATTTACGGTTAGTGACTAATGAATTGGAATGAGGCGTATGTTGTGTTTGTGTAACACTTATTTAAAATATACGCGAGTTATTCGGAAAGACCGGGTTTATCCCATTCTGAATAACTGATACGACGATAAGTCGAAGATGAAGACGATGGTCGAAGACCGGAGGTCTTCACGTCGTTTGGGTGATAGTTGATGATCTTGATTGGGCTGTACACCCAAGAAGATGGAAACAGTTGGTGATCGTCCAGACGTACTTGGAGATCGATGGATATGCGGGGTACTAGGTGCCTCCGGTTTCGTTCAGACCCAGAACGGACTTGTAAATGGACTGTGTGTCTGACATCGGATTTCATTCTGTGTGACTGATATCGGTTGCATAGGATGGTTTGCCTGTGTGGCATGCTAAGATGCAAATGATCAAGGCTTTTGTTGAAAAGCAAAGTCTTGTGGTGATGATCAAAGCGCGGCCTTTGTGGCGTAGCTTTGTGTAACGTTTACCTCGCGTGTTTCACACCAGGTATGAACCAAAAATGGGAGACGGACCTCAGGGAGGGCCTGCGTTTCCTCCTAGCTAGAAGTGGCGTCAGTGGTTTTACACGCCCTGACGAGATTGACTTATGTGGTTGTTGCTGTTGCGAGGCGCCTCGGTTAGATCGGACGATCCGGGTCCGATGGAGTCATTCGTTGGCTCGCTTACGCCCCAAAGGGCGGCGAAACGTAGTGCTCAGGCATTTTAATCCACTCTGTGTGGACCGGCCCTGACGATCCAAGGCTTGCCTGCGCGCTTGCCTGAGACTCGGGCTAGGCAGTCTCGAATCGGTTGAGGACTATCTTTTGCCTCGGTTCATAGACGGAAATCCAATTTCCAAATACGTGATATTTGCGGTTTTAATTGTAATCCTATATATGGCGACATAGTGGGATGGGGCGCTTATGCCGCCTATGATTGATACTTATGATTTGAAGTTGTTTTATACACTTATAATAGTATCAAATGATTTGTTTTAAAACGTATCAAGCATTCTTTGGCTGTTATAAGGGAAAACCCTATCCTCGACTGCGTTGCATTGTGTGATGGGACCTGGGTCTTATAACAGCTTCATTTTTCTTTATTTAGCATTGCGCTGTTTGTTTTATGCACTGGTATTCTTGGGAGGAAACCCGTTCCGTGTTATACGGCGTGGTCCCTTGATTTACCTAATGATTTAAAATAAAGATTAATAACTGCTTTAGTTCTCACACCAGTCCCATGACTGACCTGGAGTTTATTGTTTTAACCTAAACTCTGGGTGCCCCTATTTTTGACACGGGCAGCTAGTAGTTTTGGTTTTGCAGATTTATATTCACAGGATCCTGGTTTACAGCTGGAATGATATCCGGAAAGCTTTGTATCCGTATATCTCTTCTAGTTGTGTATTGTATTATTTTCCGCTGCTATGTATTTAAATGTAATTTAAATCTCTGATATTTCTGTGTAATATTCATTTATACTCTGTATATTCTTGTAATCTGGTGCATTGTTGTAATATACAGTGAAATGTTCTTTTATATGTGTTCTGTTGTGGCTTGTTCTCGAACTATCCGACGCTTTCCTTTACGGGGAAGTTACGGGTTTTCACAGTTGGTATCAGAGCTTTGGTTTACAAAGCAGAGAACAAGGCACATTAGAACATACGAAAGAATTCATCAGATATTGGGTTAGTAATATCCAATGAGAATGACTCGTTAGAGATGGGATCAGTAGTATCCTAGAACGAGTGTGAAGAGTATATTTTTAAAATGAAAACAAACTTTTGTTTTGAAAATTTAAATCAATTATTCGTATTTGATTTTCTATTTATATTGATGTGGACAATCCAGTATATATAGATTTTGCGTATACGTCTGATCCGCGTGTATTCGAAATTTTAATATATTGGATAGATATAGCATCACACTCTAGTCGCCCGGAGATGATTCTACTGATGACTATATAGCATCAGTAGTGTGTGTTCGAGTTTCGAAGGTGTGATTTTCTATATATTTCCATTAGGCTGGTGTGAGAACCAAAACTTATATATAGCTAGAATTCATTGTTGTGAATTGGCATCAAAAACATGATTTTTGTATATGTATCAAAATTATGAATTTGAAACTCTAATTCACTAATTGATTGATGTTTGTGTTGTTTGTTTATTTGTTTGCTAATTTTTAGCCATTTAGCCTAAATTAACCGAATATTGAATTGTATTGAAAATTGGTCGCATCTGCTTGCATATATGTGTATATTGTTGAACAGGTCATAGCAAGGAGGCTAGAGCCAGAGAATAAAATTTGTTTGCCCGACAAATAGGTACATGTTTACTACATAATTTCCTGTTTTGTTTGGGTGATGATGATTTTGTGAGCCTATTGGCTAGCCGCTTGGCCTTTTCTTTTTCTTTTTGAGATCTGAAGGACCGGGGAAGCTATTTGAAATTCCCCGATGCTCCCATTGCAGGGGAGGTTATGGCGAAATTTTTCGAAAATTTAGGGTGTTAGCCAAATTTTTGAAATTTTGAAAATTCTCAGAAACTAAAAAGTTGGAGAATGGAAGCCTGATCGATCGTAGAGTTGATTAATCAAACCACTTTCGACTTTGTTCCTTTTCGGGGACGAAAAGTTTTAAGTGGGGGAGATTGTAACAACCCGGAAAATCTGGGCCAGTTTAAAATTTTTATTTTGGCCATTTTAGCGAATTTTGATTATTTAAAATGAATTATTTTAAATAATATCGACGTAAAATTTATTTTGAATATAATTCGAACGTATATATTATACGCGTCGTCGTTAGAATATAAATATTTATATATAATTATAAATAGAATTGAAAATGGCGCGGTAGTTCGATAATTCGATTTCAAACTTCAATTGAATGTACCGGGTGCAAAACAATCCGGATTTTAGTGAAACCAAAAATAATGGGATCTATTTGATGATATCTTTCTAACGAATCCGACCAATCGAAATTTGATAGCCGGAATCAAAAGATATGTCCAGTTGAAAATTCTGAATAGTCGCTATGGAATTCAGGCCCTTAAAAATGGACATTTTGCAAATGACCTCGGATTTCGACGAAACCACTTTTGTTGGGTCCGTGATGTCAAATTATTGCTAGATTCCAAATTTCATAATTTTTCGAATCAATATGTGAGCGTGGCAAAGGAAAACGCGTTTTGACCATTTCAGTTGATTTTAATCGACTGGAAATTGGCCATTTTTCCAACGGTCTCAGAATTCGACGAAACTAGTTTTGTTAGGACCGTATCGTCAATACCAAGCTAGAAAATATTTTTTCTGGAATTTTTCTAGTTAGTATGTGACCCCGGTAATTTGAAATGTACGTTTAAAATTCAATATAGTGATTTAAATGAAAATTAAAAAGGAAACTGATTGTAACGATCAAATCAGCTTGCGATACATATCCCATTGTGTTCGGAATGGGGGTGAAACGCTATGGACGACAGGCGGTGGGCCTCGTTTCGAGGTCGTATGTAAAAGTCAACTCTTTGCAAATTAAATAATTAATAAATAAATAAATATAATAAAAAAAAAATATTTTCCCTCCTATCTCCTTTCTGGCCCCCCCCGATTCAGTTAAAACATAAATAAAAAAAAAAAGAGAAAAACCCTAGCGCCGATCCAGCCCTCCCCCTCGCGAAGCAGCCGCCACCTCGAAGCTGACGCCGACGAAGACCGACCGACCTCCTCCTTCCAGCGCCTACATCGCGACGCCCCAGTCAAAGCAAATCGAAGCCACCCCGTCGAATCACATCGCGACCCCCCAGAAGCCATCCCCCCCCCCCCCCCCCCGTCGAATCCCATCGCGACGCCACCTTGCCGCCGTCGATCTGCGAGGGAACCCCCCCTGTTCGCATACAGTAAGTTTTTTTATTTATTATTTTTATTTTACTTTTACTTTTATTTTTATTTTAGAGTTTAAATACTGATTTCGTTTTTTTTAAGTAAATACTGATTTCGTTTTTTTTAGTAAAAACTGGTTTCGATTTTTAAAATAAAAACTGAATTGTTTTTTTAAAAAGGTATAAAACAGATTTGATTTTTTTTAATAAGAAAAAAAAAAACTGTTTTTAGAAAAAGATTAAAAATTGAATTTTTTTAAAAGAATAAAAACAGTTGATTTTTAAAAAAGGTTAAAACTGATTTTAATTTTAAGTTTAAGCAAAAGGTTTAAACTTTAAAAAGATCGGATTTGTAGTCGAGATAAAAATCATATTTTTATATATTGAACTTCGAAGAAAAATATAGTTTTTACATATTGAACTTCGAAAGAAAAATATAGTTTTTACATATTGAACTTCGAAAGAAAAATATAGTTTTTACATATTGAACTTCGAAAGAAAAATATAGTTTTTACATATTGAACTTCGAAAGAAAAATATAGTTTTTACATATTGAACTTCGAAAGAAAAATATAGTTTTTATATGTTGAACTTTGAAATAAAAATTCGATTTTTATATATTGAACTTTGAAATAAAAATTCGATTTTTATATATTGAACTTTGAAATAAAAATTCGATTTTTATATATTGAACTTTGAAATAAAAATTCGATTTTTATATATTGAACTTTGAACTAAAAATATGATTTTTATATATTGAACTTCGAACTAAAAATATGATTTTTATATATTGAACTTCGAACTAAAAATATGATTTTTATATATTGAATAGCGATGTAAAAATTCGATTTTTACATATGTAGTGAAAGCAGCAACGAAGGTGACAAAAAGGCGAAACGACGAAGACTTCTGCAAAAGAAGAGCCGTGGAGCTAGGATAGCTATAAGTGAGAATTTCTCACCTTTCAAATTTATTTTCTAGTTATATATATATACTAGGATGCAGACGGTGTTTAGTAGCACCCGACACAATCGTCCACAGACCATGGACTTGTTTGTTTGGCTGTTTGGTTATTGATTGTGATATTGGTTTGAATGTGGTTTGTGGTGTGAAAAATCGAATCGATAAATTGGTTAGGATTAGACGTGCGCCGTTATAAGGCGAAGGAGTAAGGCTAGGTTAGACTCTTACTCCAAATTTTGTGGTTTGCATAATAAAATTGATATGATTGATGTGTGAATGGCGTGGGCCTTCACTAGACCGGGGATTAGGCTAGGCCTTGTCCCGTTTCTAGTATAGTGCCGTTATGCCGCCGAAATTTTCTAAAATATGTTAGAAAAATAAAAATATCATTTTATTGAATAAATGAATTGAATAGAAATTCATATGTTAGAATAAAATGTTTTATCGTTAAAAATATAATTTTTAACGTGAATATGAATATAGTGAATGAAATAAAATATTCATTTACAAACCGGACGGTTTGTTTATGTACACTTATTTGAAGGACACTGATTGGGTCGATAAATTTTACACATCGCCTAACTGCACAAATAAAATGTGCGTTTGATTGTTTGAAACCCCACACGGGTGTTGGGATGAAATTTGAAGTTCACTCGTCCTGATTGATTAAATATGTCGATCGATTGATTGACAGACTGTTATAAGCGTTAGATATCTATATTTGATGCTTATACAGTGTAGTGCACTTTGGTTGATGGTTGATTATTTTTCAATGCTATTATATACATGTGTTGTATGAAAATCCATATAATTAATTTTATATGGTAATTGATTGGGCCTCATTCCAATTTGAAAAATAAAGAATATTATAAAATAAAAGTTCATGTGTTGACAGTACTCATCTATTGAGATTGGTCATGTGTTGAACGAAATATTTTAGTAATAAAATTTGCATCTTTATCAATATAAAATAAAGGTTCATGTGTTGACAGTACTCATCCATTGAGATTGGTCATGTGTTGAACGAAATATTTTGATAATAACAACTATTTTGAAAATAGAAATTTATGAAGCCGTGTTGATTAGATTAACGCCATTTTGACGTGAACGATATTTATATCGATTTTAAACGATTTCGAAATGAATTGAATTGAAAACGATTTCGAAATGAATTGAATTGAAAACGATTTCGAAATGAATTGAATTGAAAACGATTTCGAAATGAATTGAATTGAAAACGATTTCGAAATGAATTGAATTGAAAACGATTTCGAAATGAATTGAATTGAAAACGATTTCGAAATGAATTGAAAACGATTTCGAAATGAATTGAATTGAAAACGATTTCGAAATGAATTGAATTGAAAACGATTTCGAAATGAATTGAATTGAAAACGAATTCAAATTGAATTGAAATCGAATTGAAATGAATTCAAATTGAATTGAAATTTGAATTGAATTGAAATGAATTTTAAAACGAATTTATAAGGAAGAATTCAATTTTGATTTGAATTGAAATGGAAGTTGAAGTTGCTTTTGAAACGAATTTAAAACTATTTATAAAATTCGTTTTAAATAGAATCGACGAAATATATATTATATATATTATATATATAATATAATGGCCTGAATAGAACGCGCCGCGCCGCGGCAGTTCGTAAATTTCGACCATTTATTTCAAACGGACATTACGGGAGATCCGACCGTCGGATTCTCCTAAAACCGGAACCGTTGGGTTCGTATCGAAAAGAGCTTTCTAACGAACGTTAGAAATTTGAAATCTAACGGTTGGATTTGGAGATACGTCCAAATAAAATTGGAAAAAGGTCGCTGTAAGTGCAGTTCGATGGCCATTGTTGGAAATCGACTGTACGGGCCTTGATAAAATTATTAAAAATAGTAATAATTTGTGTAAAATCATAAGAAATGATTTGTGAAAGTTTGGGATGAAAAACTCCATATTTGAAAAGATAAAAATAGATTTTTATCGAAATGAACTAGTTTTGAACTAGAATTATAATTCTATTTATTTTTAAATAAATAAATTGAATTTGAAAAGGGTTTTAGAAATAACCAGAATCTCCAATGATTTCATTGGAGTGGATTTGAATCGAAATTGTCTTCGGAATATTTCGAAGTTGGAATTCGTGATTATACAGATGTTGTTATGGAAATTTGAAAGATATATATTTATATCGTTATTTCCAATACGACATTTGTTAATCGTAGAATTTGATATTGAATATAAGCCGGGATATTTTCTATTCAGAGCCTTGTATTTAATATCAAATGTGATTTGGGTTTGTCGTGAATGGTGTCTTCACTAACACTGTTCTTGAACCCAGTTGAGAAAAGATTAAATCTTTTTATTTAGATTTAATGAAGTGTACCAATTAAATAACATTTAATTGGAATTGAATTGATATTGATTTTTGGGTTTATCGTGAACAGTGTTTTAAATAACACTTGTTCTTTAACCCGATAATTAATGAACGTGATTTGGGTTTGTCGTGAATGGTGTCTTCATTAACACTGTTCTTGAACCCAGTTGAGAAATGATTAAATCTTTTTATTTAGATTTAATGAAGTGTACCAATTAAATAACATTTAATTGGAATTGAATTGATATTGATTTTTGGGTTTATCGTGAACAGTGTTTTAAATAACACTTGTTCTTTAACCCGATAATTAATGAACGTGATTTGGGTTTGTCGTGAATGGTGTCTTCATTAACACTGTTCTTGAACCCAGTTGAGAAATGATTAAATCTTTTATTTAGATTTAATGAAGTGTACCAATTAAATAACATTTAATTGGAATTGAATTGATATTGATTTTTGGGTTTATCGTGAACAGTGTTTTAAATAACACTTGTTCTTTAACCCGATAATTAATGAACGTGATTTGGGTTTGTCGTGAATGGTGTCTTCATTAACACTGTTCTTGAACCCAGTTGAGAAATGATTAAATCTTTTTATTTAGATTTAATGAAGTGTACCAATTAAATAACATTTAATTGGAATTGAATCGATATTGATTTTTGGGTTTATCGTGGACAGTGTTTTAAATAACACTCGTTCTTTAACCCGACGATTAATGAATGTGATTTTGGGTTTATCGTGAACCGTGTTTTTAAATGACACTGATTCTTTAACCCAGTCAAAAGATTAAAACTAAGTGGAGTTTTAATGAATCTTTAATTAGATTGAAAAGATCGAGAATGGAGTATCACCAGTTTTGCTCCAGGCGATAGTTAAATCTTTAATTAGATTTGAACGTGAAATTTAGAAACTAACTGTCGGTTAGCCAAGCAGAATGGTTTTCTGGATATTGATCTGATGTTGGTTTCGGCCTTCGGGGTTAATATTTGGGGAATTATTCTCTTGATTAATTTACGGTTAGTGACTAATGAATTGGAATGAGGCGTATGTTGTGTTTGTGTAACACTTATTTAAAATATACGCGAGTTATTCGGAAAGACCGGGTTTATCCCATTCTGAATAACTGATACGACGATAAGTCGAAGATGAAGACGATGGTCGAAGACCGGAGGTCTTCACGTCGTTTGGGTGATAGCTGATGATCTTGATTGGGCTGTACACCCAAGAAGATGGAAACAGTTGGTGATCGTCCAGACGTACTTGGAGATCGATGGATATGCGGGGTACTAGGTGCCTCCGGTTTCGTTCAGACCCAGAACGGACTTGTAAATGGACTGTGTGTCTGACATCGGATTTCATTCTGTGTGACTGATATCGGTTGCATAGGATGGTTTGCCTGTGTGGCATGCTAAGATGCAAATGATCAAGGCTTCTGTTGAAAAGCAAAGTCTTGTGGTGATGATCAAAGCACGGCCTTTGTGGCGTAGCTTTGTGTAACGTTTACCTCGCGTGTTTCACACCAGGTATGAACCAAAAACGGGAGACGGACCTCAGGGAGGGCCTGCGTTTCCTCCTAGCTAGAAGTGGCGTCAGTGGTTTTACACGCCCTGACGAGATTGACTTATGTGGTTGTTGCTGTTGCGAGGCGCCTCGGTTAGATCGGACGATCCGGGTCCGATGGAGTCATTCGTTGGCTCGCTTACGCCCCAAAGGGCGGCGAAACGTAGTGCTCAGGCATTTTAATCCACTCCGTGTGGACCGGCCCTGACGATCCAAGGCTTGCCTGCGCGCTTGCCTGAGACTCGGGCTAGGCAGTCTCGAATCGGTTGAGGACTATCTTTTGCCTCGGTTCATAGACGGAAATCCAATTTCCAAATACGTGACATTTGCGGTTTTAATTGTAATCCTATATATGGCGACATAGTGGGATGGGGCGCTTATGCCGCCTATGATTGATACTTATGATTTGAAGTTGTTTTATACACTTATAATAGTATCAAATGATTTGTTTTAAAACGTATCAAGCATTCTTTGGCTGTTATAAGGGAAAACCCTATCCTCGACTGCGTTGCATTGTGTGATGGGACCTGGGTCTTATAACAGCTTCATTTTTCTTTATTTAGCATTGCGCTGTTTGTTTTATGCACTGGTATTCTTGGGAGGAAACCCGTTCCGTGTTATACGGCGTGGTCCCTTGATTTACCTAATGATTTAAAATAAAGATTAATAACTGCTTTAGTTCTCACACCAGTCCCATGACTGACCTGGAGTTTATTGTTTTAACCTAAACTCTGGGTGCCCCTATTTTTGACACGGGCAGCTAGTAGTTTTGGTTTTGCAGATTTATATTCACAGGATCCTGGTTTACAGCTGGAATGATATCCGGAAAGCTTTGTATCCGTATATCTCTTCTAGTTGTGTATTGTATTATTTTCCGCTGCTATGTATTTAAATGTAATTTAAATCTCTGATATTTCTGTGTAATATTCATTTATACTCTGTATATTCTTGTAATCTGGTGCATTGTTGTAATATACAGTGAAATGTTCTTTTATATGTGTTCTGTTGTGGCTTGTTCTCGAACTATCCGACGCTTTCCTTTACGGGGAAGTTACGGGTTTTCACACCCACCCTTTGGGGCGTAAATGAGCCAACGAATGACTCCATCGGCTTCACATAGTCACCGATATATCCGAGGCGCCTCACAACAACAACAACCACATAAGTCAAACTCGTCAGGGCGTGTAAAACCACTGACGCCACTTCTAACTAGAAGGAAACACATGCCCTCCCTGAGGTCCTCTCCCGTTTTTGGTTCACAACCGGGGTGTGAGGCTCGTGAATCAACGCTACACCAAGCTATGCCACACAGGCCGTGCTTTGATCATCAACCACAAGTCTCTTCTTTTCAAAAAAAGCCTTGATCATATTGCCACTTAGGCATGCCACACAGGCAATTCACTCCATGTGTTTGATATCCATCAACATATAACCTCTGAGCTCGTACGTCTCAGAGAAGGGCGTTAAGCAAGAGAATAAATTCTCCACCGCCAAACAGATATATATTTAATAGAAATCAATCACACAGAATAAAATCCAATGTCAGACACACAGTCCATTTACAAGTCCGTTCTGGGTCTGAACGAAACCGGAGGCACCTAGTACCCTGCATATCCATCGATCTCCAAGTACGTCTGGACGACCACTAACTGATTCCCTCCTCTTGGGTGTACAACCCAATCAAGATCATCAGTAATTATCCAAATGACGTGAAGACCTCCGGTCTTCGACCACCGTCTTCATCTTCGACTCATCGTCGAATCAGTTACTCAGAATGGGATAAACCCGGTCTTTCTGAATAACCCGCGTATATAATAAACAAGTGTTACACAAACACAACATACACCTCGTTCCAGTTCATCAATCGCTAACCGTAAATTAGTAAGAGAACAATTCCCCAAATATTAACCCCAAAGGCCGAAACCAACATCAGATCAATACACAGGAAACCATTCTACTTAACTAATCTCCAGTTTGTTTCTAAATTTCACATTCTTAGGGAATGGTTCCCATTAATTTTATCAAAGATAAATTCTTCTAAATTTATTCTTTAATCTTCTTTTGAATATCAATTCAAACTAGTCGGGATTAGCGAACCACACCGAAGTAATCATTTATTCTATTTTCCAATCCCAACCTATTCATCCCATAAAGTAAAACTGGTAATACTTCATATCTAACACCACAGTGTTATCGGTAAATTCAATTACCATTTCACATTCAAATCTAGTTAAAGATTTAACTATCGCCTGGAGTAAAACTGGTGATACTCCATTCTCGATATTTTCAATCTAATTAAAGATTCATTAAAACTCCACTTAGTTTTAATCTTTAACTGGGTTAAAGAATCAATGTCATTTAAAACACGGTTCACAATAAACCCAATGTCACATCACATTTCAATCAGCCCCTAACCGTAAATTAGCCAGAAATTCCCTAAGTATTAACCCCGAAGGCCGAAACCAACATTAGATTAATACCCAAGAAACCATTCAACTTAATTAATCTCCAGTTAGTTTCTGATTTTCTTAACTCCGTTGGGTCTAAGAACAATATTATTGAAGATACCGTTCACGACAACCCAAATCACATTCTATTAATTATCGAGTTAAAGAACAAGTGTTATTTAAAACACCATTCACGATAAACCCAAAAATCAATTCAAATTCAATTCCAATTAAATACCATTTAATTGGTACACTTCATTAAATCTAAATAAAAAGATTTAATCTTTTTCTCAACTGGGTTTAAGAACAGTGTTAATGAAGGCACCATTCACGACAAACCCAAATCCCATTTGATATTAAATACAAGGCTCTAAATAGAAAATATACCGGCTTATATTCAATATCAAATTCTACGACCAACAAATATTGTATTGGAAATAACGATATTAATATATCTTTCAAATTCCCATAACAATATCTGTATCATCACGAAATCCAACATCGAAATATTCTGAAGACAATTTCGATTCAAATCCATTCCAATTTAATTATTGGAAGTTCTGGTTATTTTCAAATCCACTTTATTTATTTTAAAAATAAATAAATTATTATTCTAGTTCAAAACTAGTTCATTTCGATAAAAATCTACTTTTATCTTTTCAAATATGGAGTTTTTCATGCCAATTCTTCATAAATCATTTCCTATGATTTTACACAAATTATTACTATTTTTAATAATTTTATCAAGGCCCGCCCGTACAGTCGATTTCCATCAACGGCCATCGAACTGCACGTATAGCGACCTTTTCCAAATTTGATTTGGACATAATTCCAAATCCAACCGTTAGATTTCTAATTTCTAATATTCATTAGAAAGCTCTTTTCGATACGAACCCAACGGTTCTGGTTATAGGAGAATCCGACGGTCGGATCTCCCGTAATATTCATTCGAAGTCAATAGTCGAAATTCACGAAGTACCGCGGCGCGGCGCGTTCTATTCAGGCCATTATATATAATATATATATATTATATATATATCGTCGATTTCCTTTCAAAAGGTATTTTATAAATAGTTTTAAATTCGTTTTCAAAACGATTTCAACTTCCTTTTCAAATTCAAATCAAAATTGAATTTTTCAATATAAATTCGTTTTAATTTCATTTCAAATCGATTTCAATTTAATTTCAATTTAATTCGAATTTCAATTCATTTCAATTTAATTCGAATTTCAATTCTATTCAATTTCAAATCTATTCTATTTAATTCGAATTTCGAAATCACTTTCAATATTCACTAAAAAATGAATAAAATCGATATAAATATCGTTCACGTCAAAATGGCGTCAATCTAATCAACACGGCTTCATATCTATCTATTTTCAAATATTCTATTTCAAATATTTCTTTTTCAAATATTTCTTATCAAATATCCCTTTTTCAAATATTCTATTCAAATATTCCGTTTTCAAATATTCTATTCAAATATTTCTTTTTCAAAACTGGAATGAGGCCCAATCAATTACCATATAATGTTAATTATATGGATTTTCTACAACACATGTATAAAATAACAACGATAAATAATCAACCATCATCCAGAGTGCACCACACAACTACATAAGCATTAAATATAAATATTTAACGCTTATAACAGCCTGTAAATCAATCGATCGACATACAACTAATTATTGGGATTAGTGTGTGTCATATATCATCCCAATACCCATGTGGGGTTTCAATCAGTCAAACACAGATTTTATTTGTGCAGTTGGGCGATGTGTAAAATTTATCGTCCCAATCAATATCAGTCAAATGTGTGTATATAAACAAATCGTCTGATTTGTTTATATTTATTTCATTTAAATACGCGTTAAAATTTCTATTTTTAACTATAAAATATTTTATTTCATTTCACATCACATCACACAATCAACTACACATCAAAATCAAATAAATAAGCATACAAGCCGTCCATGGTCTGTGGACGACGAGAGTCGGGTGCTACTAAACACCGTCTGCATCCTATTATATATTTCCAAACTAGAGATAAAAATAAAAGTGAGGAGTTCTCACTAGCTAAACCAAACGCCACGACTCTTCATATGTAGGAAATCTTGTCGTTCCCGCCTTTTGTCACTTTCGTTGCCCGTATTCACTACATATATAAAAATCATATTTTTATCACTTCGCTATATTTATAAAGATCAAATCTTTTCGCTACACCATATATAAAAATCATATTTTTATATTCTCTATCTTATAAAAATCATATTTTTATAATCTCTGCTTTACAAAAATCATATTTTTGTTATTGCCACTATATAAAAATCATATTTTTATTATCGCCATTATATAAAAATCATATTTTTATTATCATACATGTATCAAAATCTCGTCTTTCTATATATAAAAATCTCCTTTCATATGTTAAAAATCCAGTCTTTTCGTTAATAAAAATCTGAACTTTCTCCTTTGCTTCTATGAGAGTAAAAATCTCATCTTTATTGTTTTGAAATTCTTTTCTACTTATAAAAATATATTCCTTTTCCTTCTTATAAAAATATATTTCTTTTCCTTCTTATAAAAATATATTTCTTTTCCTATATACATAAAAACTATATTTTTCTTTTGCTACTTAAACAATAAAAATCCTATTTTTAGTTTACTACCTTTAAAATTAAAATCAAATTTTTATCACGTTACTATATAAATAAATAAAATCCGAACTCTTCATGTTAAAAATCAAACTTGGTTTTATATTAAAGACCAAAACTTTACTTCTATAAAATCATTCCCTTCATAAATTAATTAAACTAAGTAAATAAATAAAAAGAATATACCTTTAGTTATGCTTTAAAGCCGTTGTTTTCCTTTTTCAAAGGAGGGAAGGAGAGTATATCACCATCGCCTGGGGGGTCTGCTCGCTGCCTTCATCGCTGAGGAGGGGCTGCACTTCGGTTTGGAGAAGGGGAGAGAAAGGAGCGGAGGAGGAGGTCGGAGGAGGTGGACGTGGACGGGAGGGGGGTCTGAAGTCGGTTTCGCGGTTTCAGGAGGGGTGCGGGGTTTTGCGTGGATCGACGGAAGAGGAGTAAGAGGAGAAGGAGGGGTTCACGAGTAGGGGAACGGAGGCGCTCGAGGGAGGGGAGTAATTGCCGGTGGTGGCGCGTTCTTCGATGCAGGTGGTGGCGCGATCGACAAGAGGCGGCGCGAGGGTGATTTCAATTTAAGGTTTTTTTTTCTTTATACTGTTGGTCAACGGTAGAAGAGGGGGGTAGTTAAGGAGAAAGAGTTTTTTTTAATTTAATTATTTATTTCAAAAAGGTAATTTATATCCTGACCTCGAAACGAGACCCACCGCCTGTCGTCCATAGCTAATTACCCCCATTTTGAACACAATGGGTTATGTATCGTAAGCTGATTCGATGGTTTCGATCGGTTTTCGTCAAAATCAAAATATAACTCTATATATTGAATTTGAACGCGCATTTCAATTTACTGGGGCCACATACTAACTAGAAAAATTCCCGAAAAATATTTTTTAGCTTCAAATTGATGATACGGTCCTAACAAAACTAATTTTGTTGAATTCTGAGACCGTTTGAAAAATGGCCAATTTCCAGTCGATTAAAATCTGCTGGAACTGGTCAAACGCGTTTTCCTTTGCCATGCTCACATAACCTAGCAATAGTTTGACATCCTAGATCCAACAAAAGTGGTTTCGTCGAAAACCGAGGTCGTTTGCAAAATTCCCATTTTTAAGGGCCAGAATTCCGTAGCGACTATTCTGAATTTTCAACTGGACATATCTTTTGATTCCCGCTATGAAATTTCAATTTTTCGGATTCGTTGGGAAGATATTCTCAATTGGATTCATATATTTTTGGTTTTGCTAAAATCTGGTTTATTTTGAATCCTGTACATTCATTTGAACTTTGAAATCGAATTTTCGAACTACCGCGCCATTTTCAATTCCTTTTATAATATAAAATAAATATTTATATTCTAACGACGATCTATATAAATATATACATTCGAATTCCATTCAAAATAAATTCCTCGTCGTTATTATTTAAAATAATTCATTTTAAATATTCAAAATTCACTAAAATTGCCAAAATAAAATTTTTAAATTGGCTCGGATTTCCGGGTTATTACAATCTCCCCCACTTAAAACTTTTTGTCCCCGAAAAGGAACGAAGCCAAAAGTTGTTTAACTAATCAACTCAACTTTCATTGTTTTCTTTACGACTTAAGTTCTTCAACCTTCAGTTTCTAAGAACTTTTCAAAATTTTCAAAAAAATTTGGCTAACACCCTAAATTTTCGAAAAATTTCGCCATAACCTACCCTGCATCGGGGACTTCGGGATATTTCATATAGCCTCCCATGGCCTTCTTCAATCCAAAAGAAAAAGAAAAAGCCAATCGGCTCATAAAATCATCATCACCCAAACAAAACAGTAAATTACGGTATGTACCTATTTGTCGGGCAAACAATTTTATTCTTCTGCTCTAGCCTCCTCGCTATGACCTGTTCAATGTAAGTACATGTATTCACATGCATTTTCAAACAATTTCCAATACAGTTCAACATTTGGTTCAATATGGCTAAAGGTTCATCATTCAATTAATCAAAACAGTAATCAATCAGCACAACCATCAATCAATTTGATGATTAGCTTTTCAAATTCATAATTTTAATACATAGTCCAAAAATCAGATTTTTGATGCCAAATCACAACAATAGGCCCTATCAAATTTTGGTTCTCACACCCGTCAATAGGAAAGATATAGAAATCTCACTTTCGTCACTCGAACATAAATTCTGACGACGAGTACTCAATCATCAGAATCATCTTCGGGCCACTAGAGTATGATTCTATATCTATCCAGCATATTAAAACTTCGAATATACGTTTGCAAGGCGTATATACAAAATCTTTATATATTGGATTGTCCAAATTCAATACAAATAAATATTCAAATACGTGTAAAACGATTTAAATTTCAAAACAAAATTTGTTTTCATTTTAAAAATATACTCTTCACACTCGTTCTAGGATACTACTGATTCCATCTCTAACGAGCCATTCTTATTGGATATCACTAATCCAATCTCTGATGAATTCTTTCGTATGGTTCTAATGTGTCTTATTCTATGAGCTTTGTAAACCAAAGCTCTAATACCATGATGTAACGACCGAGAATTCCGCTCGATCTGAATCAGTCGCTAAACCGACTAAGACCGTTCGAAACGCCTGATTGTTTTGAGAACACGACAAACCAAAACGCAGTCGGAAGAACATTTCATTGTTTATTACAACAGTTCCATCAGAATACAAGAATATACAGAGTATAAACAAAGAAAATACATTCGATATATATCAGAGATTACAATAAATTACAAAGCAGCGGAAAAATAATACAATACACAACTGAAAGAGATATACAGATACAAAGCTTTCCGGATATCGTTCCAGCAGTAAACCAGGTTCCTGTGAATATAAATCTGCAAAACCCAAAACTACTAGTTGCCCGTGTCAAAATAAGGGCACCTAGAGTTTAGGTTAAAACAATAAACTCCAGGTCAGTCATGTGACTGGTGTGAGAACTAAAACAGTTATTAATCTTTATTTTAAAGTTCGGTAAATCAAGGGACCACGCCGTATAACACGGAACGGGTTTCCTCCCAAGAATACCAGTGCATAAACAAACAGCGCAATGCTAAATAAAGAAAAATGAAGCTATTATAAGACCCAGGTCCCATCACACAATGCAACGCAAGCCAGAGGATAGGGTTTTTACCTTATAATAGCCAAAGAATGCTTGATACGTTAAATTTCATCTTTGATTCTTAATCATACTCCAACCGTAAATTAGTAAGAGAACGATTCCCTAAGTATTAACCCCGAAGGCTGAAACCAACATCAGACCAATACCCATGAAGCCACCCATCTTAGCTCGTTTCCAGTTAGTTTCTGATTTTATATACAATCATAAATATCAATCATAGACGACATGAGCGCCCCATCCCACTATGTCGCCATATATAGGATTACAACTAAAACCGAAACGTCACGTATTGGAAGTTGGATTTCCATCTGTGAACCGAGGCAAAAGATAGTCCTCTACCGAATTCGAGACGCTCTAGTCCGCCCCTCAGGCAAGCACTCAGTCAAGCCTTTGGATGGTCAGGGCCGGTCCACCGATGTGGATTAAAATGTCTGAACACTGCGTTTCCCCGCCCTTTGGGGCGTAAATGAGCCAACGAATGACTCCATCGGCTTCACATAGTCACCGATATATC
Source organism: Allium sativum (assembly GCA_030737875.1). Lineage (NCBI taxonomy): Eukaryota > Viridiplantae > Streptophyta > Magnoliopsida > Asparagales > Amaryllidaceae > Allium > Allium sativum. The sequence continues at coordinate 606,669,867 of CM060926.1, read as the reverse complement.
CGAGGCGCCTCGCAACAGCAACAACCACATAAGTCAAACTCGTCAGCGCGTGTAAAACCACTGACGCTACTTCTAACTAGAAGGAAACACATGCCTTCCCTGAGGTCCTCTCCCGTTTTTGGTTCACAACCGGGGTGTGAGGCTCGCGAATCAACGCTACACAAAGCTATGCCACACAGGCCGTGCTTTGATCATCAACCACAAGACTCTGCTTTTCAACAAAAGCCTTGATCATATTGCCACTTAGGCATGCCACACAGGCAATTAACTCCATGCGTTTGATATCCATCAACATATAACCTCTGAGATCGTACGTCTCAAAGAAGGGCGCTAAGCAAGAGAATAAATTCTCCACCGCCAAACAGATATATATTTAATAGAAATCAATCAAACAGTATAAAATCCAATGTCAGACACACAGTCCATTTACAAGTCCGTTCTGGGTCTGAACGAAACCGGAGGCACCTAGTACCCTGCATATCCATCGATCTCCAAGTACGACTGGACGACCACTAACTGATTCCCTCCTCTTGGGTATACAGCCCAATCAAGATCATCAGTAATTATCCAAATGATGTGAAGACCTCCGTTCTTCGGCCACCGTCTTCATTTTCGACTCATCGTCGAATCAGTTATTCAGAATGGGATAAACCCGGTCTTTCTGAATAACTCGCGTATATAATAAACAATTGTTACACAAACACAACATACGCCTCATTCCAGTTCACCAGTCGCTAACTGTAAATTAGTAAGAGAACAATTCCCCCAATATTAACCCCGAAGGCCGAAACCAACATCAGATCAATACACAGGAAACCATTCTACTTAACTAATCTCCAGTTAGTTTCTAAATTTCACATTCTTAGGGAAAGGTTCCCATTAATTTTATCAAAGATAAATTCTTCTAAATTTATTCTTTAATCTTCTTTTGAATATCAATTCAAACTAGTCGGGATTAGCGAACCACACCGAAGTAATCATTTATTCTATTTCCCAATCCCAACCTATTCATCCCATGAAGTAAAACTAGTAATACTTCATATCTAACACCACAGTGTTATCGGTAAATTCAATTACCATTTCACGTTCAAATCTAATTAAAGATTTAACTATCGCTTGGAGCAAAACTGGTGATACTCCATTCTCGATCTTTTCAATCTAATTAAAGATTCATTAAAACTCCACTTAGTTTTAATCTTTAACTGGGTTAAAGAATCACTGTCATTTAAAACACGGTTCACGATAAACCCAATATCACATCACATTTCAATCAGTCCCTAACCGTAAATTAGCAAGTGAGCAATTCCCTAAGCATTAACCCCGAAGGCCAAAACAAACATCAGATTAATACCCAAGAAACCATTCAACTTAACTAATCTCTAGTTAGTTTCTGATTTTCTTAACTCCGTTGGGTCTAAGAACAGTATTATTGAAGATATCGTTCACGACAACCCAAATCACATTCTATTAATTATCGGGTTAAAGAACAAATGTTATTTGAAACACCGTTCATGATAAACCCAAAAATCAATTCAAATTCAATTCCAATTAAATACCATTTAATTGGTACACTTCATTAAATCTAAATAAAAAGATTTAATCTTTTTCTCAACTGGGTTTAAGAACAGTGTTAATGAAGACACCATTCACGACAAACCCAAATCCCATTTGATATTAAATACAAGGCTCTGAATAGCAAATATACCGGCTTATATTCAATATCAAATTCTACGACCAACAAATATCGTATTGGAAATAACGATATTAATATATCTTTCAAATTCCCATAACAATATCTGTATCATCACGAAATCCAACATCGAAATATTCCGAAGACAATTTCAATTCAAATCCATTCCAATTTAATTATTGGAAGTTCTGGTTATTTTCAAAACCATTTCACTTCCACTTTATTTATTTTAAAAATAAATAAATTATTATTCTAGTTCAAAACTAGTTCGTTTTGATAAAAATCTACTTTTATCTTTTCAAATATGGAGTTTTTCATCCCAATTCTTCACAAATCATTTCCTATGATTTTACAAAAATTATTACTATTTTTAATAATTTTATCAAGGCCCGTACAGTCGATTTCCATCAACAACCATCGAATTGCACATACAGCGATCTTTTCCAAATTTGATTTGTACATAATTCCAAATTCAACTGTTAGATTTCTAATTTCTAATATTCGTTATAAAGCTCTTTTCGATACGAACCCAATGGTTCCGGTTTTAGGAGAATCCGACGGTCGGATCTCCCATAATATTCGTTCGAAGTCAATGGTCGAAATTCAAGAACTACCGCGGCGCGGCGCGTTCTATTCAGGCCATTATATATATAATATATATATATTTCGTCGATTTCCTTTCAAAATGTATTTTATAAATTGTTTTAAATTCGTTTTCAAAACGATTTCAACTTCCTTTTCAAATTCAAATCAAAATTGAATTTTTCAATATAAATTCTTTTTAATTTCATTTCAAATCGATTTCAATTTAATTTCAATTTAATTCGAATTTCAATTCATTTCAATTTAATTCGAATTTCGAAATCACTTTCAATATTCATTGAAAAATGAATAAAATCGATATAAATATCGTTCACGTCAAAATGGCGTCAATCTAATCAACACGGCTTCATATATTTCTATTTTCAAATATTCTATTTCAAATATTTCTTTTTCAAATATTTCTATTCAAATATTCCTTTTTCAAATATTCTATTCAAATATTCCTTTCTCAAATATTCTATTCAAATATTTCTTTTTCAAAACTGGAATGAGGCCCAATCAATTACCATATAATGTTAATTATATGGATTTTCTGCAACACATGTATAAAATAACAACGATAAATAATCAACCATCATCCAGAGTGCACCGCATAACTGCATAAGCATTAAATATAAATATTTAACACTTATAACAGCCTGTCAATCAATCGATCGACATACAACTAATTATTGGGATTAGTGTAACGACCCGGAAAATCTGAACCAATTTAAAAAAAAATTAAATTGGCTATTTTAGTGGATTTTAAATATTTTAAATAAATATTTTAAATAATAACGATGAAAAGTAAGTTTGAATCGACATTGAAAATAAACATAATTACTTTGAAATATAAACAAGGCCTGAAATGGCGTGGTAGTTTCAAAATTTGAATTCAAACTTTGACTGACTGTACCGGGTGCAAAACAAAACAGATTTGAGTGAAACCAAAAATATTTAAATCTGTTAGTGAATATATTCCTAACGAATCTGAAAAATCGAAGTTTCGTTGCAAGAAGCAAAAGTTATGGCCAAATGTATTTTCAGAAAGGTCGCTATAGAAATTATATAGCCCGTGAAAATGGCCGTTTTGCAAACGACCTCGGAATTCGACGAAACCACTTTTGTTGGATCCGGGATGTGAAGTTATTGCTAGGTTTCAAATTTCATAATTTTTGAAGTTAATATGTGAGCGTGGCAAAGGAAAATGTGTTTTGGTTAATTACAGTTAAATTGGATCAACCAGAAAAGGGCCATTTTTCAAATGGTCTCAGAATTCGACGAAACTAGTTTTGATGGGACCGTATCGTCAAAACATAGATAGATTTATTTTTCTGGAATTTTTCGAGTCAGTTTCTGGCCCCGGCAAATTGAAATGTACGTTCAAATTAAATATTAAATGTTTTGTATTTTAATTTGAGGGAAAATCGACTAAAACAGTCGAATGGGCCTACGAAACATATCCCATTGTGTTCGGAATGGGGGTAAAATGCTAGGGACGACAGTCGTTGGGTTTGGATTGGAGGTCGTGTTAGAAAAACCTCTTTTAAAAGCTCCCGGCCAATCAGAATTTTATTAAAAAAAAGAAATTTCTCTCTCTTCCCACCCCCCCCCCCCCGATATACGGCGGAAACCTCCTCGGATCTTCCCGATCATTTTTCTGTCGCCTCGCTCCAAGATAGGCCGCGCCAGCACCCAAAAACGAAGGCCCTCTCCTCCCTCTTCAAATCAAGACCAACCCAGCCTCCCTCGTCGCCTGTATCGAGAGCAGCACCTCCGGGAAGTTCAGAACTTCCCAATGCCGTCGCGAGTTCCTCCTGCCACCAAACTGAACGCGGGGCCCGTCGATTTGAGCGCCTCTCCTAGCCCTTCAAGGTGGTGAAGGCCGATCGTCATATAGCTACACGAATTTCGAGGAAAGTGAAAACCTAGATTTGAAAGAAATATAAAGGTAACGGTTTAAAATTATATAAACTATATTATAGCAGTTTAAAGCACTACCGTTTTTGATTTCACTGTAAAAATCATATCTTTTACGTTTCTTGATGAAATTCAGTGAAACAAGAGACAGTGGACTCGTGTGGACGTCTTCTACACTCTAGAAGAGACCGCATATTTTTCTGAGCCTTATGCTATTATTGGTGGAGTGGAACCCAATGTGAGATTTCTAAATTATAAACGATATGGAAAACGACGATGTATAAATTATATAGTCGATGTATGACTTATATAGGCGTTGTACACCTCATGTATAAGCGTTGTATAGGATGTACGTTCGATGTATAAGTTATATATGCGTTGTAAAAATTATATATATGTTGAAATAGAAGTGAAATGCTTATATATATATATATATATATATATACGCCCCTCGTCCACAAACCATGGACGATATTTATTGGTTGTGATTGGTGTGAAAATTAGTTGATTAGAATTGTTTGTGGTTGAAATTGATTGATTGTGGTTGAAAAATACCCGTTTGTGGTTGAAAATTATTTGGTTGAAACCACATAGGATTAGTTTGTGGAAATGAAAAATATATACATGCCGCCTGCGTGCGAACTAGATGCATGATTCCCCATTGTCAAAAGCTACGAGGCTTTAAGGTAGAGCGAGGAGCCGTACTAGGGACGACCCCGGTTTTAACTACCCTGCCGTTATGCTGCCGAAATTTTGAATAATATTCATGTGTTAGAATTATTTTCATGTGTTGAAACTATATTCGTGTGCTGTATAGAAATTCATCTATTGAACGACATTCGTGTTTTGAAATAAATTGTTTTGCAATAAAAATCACCTTTTTACTTTATATATATAAACTATAGAAAACCTTCATGTGTTGAATTGAAATTCATTCGTTGAATATAAATTCATGTGTTGAATGGTATTTGTGTTTTAAATATAAAAATCACCTTTTTATCTATATATATAAACTATAGAAAACCTTCATGTGTTGAATTGAAATTCATTCGTTGAATGGAAATTCATGTGGTGAATGGTATTTATGTTTTGAAATAAATTGTTTTATAATAAAAATCATATTTTTATCACCTATATGAACTATATAAAATAGCCGTGTTTTGAAATAAATTGTTTTATAATAAAAATCACATTTTTATCATCTATATGAACTATATAAAATAATCATGTTTTGAAATAAATTTTTTAACAATATAAATCATATTTTTATTATATACATGAATTGTTAAAAATAGTGAAGTGTTGAAATAGAAGATAGTTTGATAAAAATATCATTTTTATCAAAGGTGTGAAATGAATATGGTTTTGAAATCGAAGAATCGATTATATTTATATATATATATATATAAATATAATTAAAATAAATCGAATAAAGAAGCTGCACTTCATGTTTTGAAACCATGATTTCAAACGATTAGTGCGGGAGATCCGACCATCGGATTTTCCCAAAACCGAAACCGTTGGGTTCGCTTTGGAAATATCTTTCCAACGACACCAACTTTGCAAAGATCCAACGGTTGGATTGTCTGGAATGTTTAATTCAAATCTGAAGAAAAACAGCGCCAGAATCGATTATATATATATATATATAATTAAATTAAATCGAATAACGACGCTGCAGTTCGTATTTTGAAATCGAAACTTCAAACGATTGTACCGGGAGATCCGACCGTCGGATTTTCCCGAAACTGGAACCGTTGGATTCGTTTTGAAAAGATCTTTCTAATGATGTAAATTTTGTGAAGATCCATTGGCTAGATTTTCAGATATGTGTAAAACAAATCTAAAGAAAAATAGCGTCACGGCCGCGTTATGGCCCGAAGCGTCGTTTAAATAAATTGGCTATAAATAAATAAATAAAAATAGCGATAAATCGTTATAAAATATTATAAACGATATGGAATGTGAAATTTAGAAACTAACTAGAGGTTGGCTAAGTCGAATGGTTTCCTGGGTTTTGATCTGATGTTGGTTTCGGCCTTCGGGGTTAATATTTGGGAAATCATTCTCTTACTGATTGACGGTTAGTGACTAATGAATTGGAATAAAGCCTATGTCGTGTTTATGTAGCACTTGTTTATTATATACGCGAGTTGTTCAGAAAGACCGGGGTTATCCCATTCTGAATAACTCAATCGACGATGAGAAATCGAAGATGAAGACGGTGGTCGAAGACCGGAGATCTTCACCTCGTTTGGATGGTAACTGATGTCCCGATTAGGAGGCATCCCGAAATATGGATAATGAGTGGTGACCGTCCAGATGTACGTGGAGATTGATGGGTTTGCGAGGTATATAGTGCCTCCGGTTTCGTGCATACCCAGAACGAACTTGCAAATGGACTGTGTGTTTGACATTAGAATTCATTCTGTGTGATTGATAACCATCAGTTACATGGTGTGAATTGCCTATGTGGCATGCTAAGATGCAGTGATCAGGGCTTCTGTTGAAAAGCAAAGTCTTGTGGTTGATGGTCAAAGCACCGCCTATGTGGCGTAGCTTTGTGTATAACGTGAATTCGCGAGCCTCACACCCCGGTATGAACCAGAAACGGGAGAGGACATCAGGGAGGGCCCGCGTTTCTTTCTAGCTAGAGGTGGTGTCGGTGCTTAAACTGGCCGACATTTATATTATTTTCACCTATGTGGTTGTTGCTGTTGCAAGGCGCCTCAGTTATATCGGTCGATCCGGGACCGACGGAGTCATTCGTTGGCTCATTTACGCCCCAAAGGGCGGGGAAACGTAGTGTTCAGGCATTTTAATCCACATCGGTGGACCGGCCATGACGATCCAAGGGTCAATGCGCTCTGACCCTGAGGCTCGGGCTAGACAGTCTCGAAGTCGGTAAGGACTATCTTTTGCCTTGGTTCATGACGGAAATCCAATTTCCAAATACGTGACTGTGCGGTTTGATTGTATATATATATATATATGGCGACATGATATATGGTACCCATGCCGTCTATGATTGATATTTATGATGGTGTATGAAATTAGAAACTAACTGTAAACGAGATAAGATGGATGGATTCCTGTGTATTGGTCTGATGTTGGTTTCGGCCTTCGGGGTTAATACCTATGGAATCGTTCTCTTACTATTTTACCGTTGGAGTCTGATTATCAAATGATTTGTTTTGCTCGTATCAAGCATATTTTGGTCGATATAAGGTAAAACTCTATCCCTCAGTTTGCGTTGCATTGTGTGATGGGACTTGAGTCTTATATCGGCTTCATTTTTATAAAAAGCATTGCGATGTTTAAAAGAATTTTTTGTTTTAAAGCACTGGCAATCCAATGGAGTAAACCCGTTCCGTGAAAGTGGTGTGGTCCTGTGATTAGCCAAATTATATAATGTGTTAAGTAGATTTCTCATACCAGTCCCATGACTGACTCGTAGCTCGTTTCACTTGCAAACTTGGGTGCCCCTTTTTCTACATGGGCAGCCTTCTATTCAGGTTTTTAGCAGGCTCTTCCTGGACAGCTGGAGCTGAAGATGGATTCTATCATTTATCTCTTTTTATGCTGTTCATCTTCTATTGTACATATTATGTTTGTTTTCCGCTGTAGACATTTATGTATAGCTGAACTGTATTTGTACTAAGTATGATCCTGTATACTGTGTAACTCTGATGATTATGTATATCCGGTGTATTATTGTTCATTATCTGGTGTATTTATTTATTTCTGTTCTGCTATTATCTGTTTATGTGTTATATTACAAAGATTACCCTTGTCACCGTCAGTACGGGATTTGGGGTCGTCACAATTAGTGTATGTCATATATCATCCCAATACCCGTGTGGGGTTTCAATCAATCAAACACAGATTTTATTTGTCCAGTTGGGCGATGTGTAAAATTTATCGTCCCAATCAATATCAGTCAAATGTGTGTATATAAACAAATCGTCCGATTTGTTTATATTTATTTCATTTAAATACACGTTAAAATTTCTATTTTCAACAATAAAATATTGTATTTCATTTCACATCACACAATCAACTACACATCAAAATCAAACAAATAAGCATACAAGCCGTCCATGGTCTGTGGACGACGGGTGTCGGGTGCTACTAAACACCGTCTGCATCCTAGTATATATTTCCAAACTAGAGATAAAAATAAAAGTGAGGAGTTCTCACCAGCTAGCTAAACCAAACGCCACGACTCTTCATATGTAGGAAATCTTGTCGTTCCCGCCTTTTGTCACTTTCGTTGCCCGTATTCACTACATATATAAAAATCACATTTTTATCACTTCGCTATATTTATAAAGATCAAATATTTTCACTACACCATATATAAAAATCATATTTTTATATTCTCTATCTTATAAAAATCATATTTTTATAATCTCTGCTTTATAAAAATTATATTTTTGTTATCGCCACTATATAAAAATCATATTTTTATTATCGCCATTATATAAAAATCATATTTCTATTATCGCCATTATATAAAAATCATATTTTTATTATCATACATGTTTCAAAATCTCGTCTTTCTATATATAAAAATCTGCTTTCATATGTTAAAAAATCCAGTCTTTTCGTTAATAAAAATCTGAACTTTCTCCTTTGCTTCTATGAGAGTAAAAATCTCATCTTTATTGTTTTGAAATTCTTTTCTACTTATAAAAATATATTCTTTTTCCTTCTTATAAAAATATATTTCTTTTCCTTCTTATAAAAATATTTTTTTCCCATATACATAAAAACTATATTTTTCTTTTGCTACTCAAACAATTAAAATCCTATTTTTAGTTTACTACCTTTAAAATAAAAATCAAATTTTTATCACGTTACTATATAAATAAATAAAATCCGAACTCTTCATGTTAAAAATCAAACTTGGTTTTATATTAAAGATCAAAACTTTACTTCTATAAAATCATTCCCTTCATAAATTAATTAAACTAAGTAAATAAATAAAAAGAATTTACCTTTAGCTATGTTTTAAAGCCGTTGTTTTCCTTTTTCAAAGGAGGGAAGGAGAGTTTATCACCATCGCCTGGGGGGTCTGCTCGCTGCCTTCATTGCTGAGGAGGGACTGCTATTCGGTTTAGAGAAGGGGAGAGAAGGGAGCGGAGGAGGAGGTAGACGTGGACGGGGGGGGGGGGGGGGGGTCTGAAGTCGGGTTCGCGGTTTCAGGAGGGGTGCGGGGTCTTGCGTGGATCGACGGAGGAGGAGTAAGAGGAGAAGGAGGGGTTCACGAGTAGGGGAACGGAGGCGCTCGAGGGAGGGGAGTAATCGCCGGTGGTGGCGCGTTCTTCGATGCAGGTGGTGGCGCGATCGACATAAGGCGGCGCGAGGGTGATTTCAATTTTAGTTTTTTTTCTCTTTATACTGTTGGTCAACGGTAGAAGAGGGGGGGTAGTTAAGGAGAAAGAGTTTTTTTTATTTTTTATTTAATTATTTATTTCAAAAAGGTACTTTATATCCTGACCTCGAAACGAGACCCACCGCCTGTCTGTAACAACCCGAAAATCTGGGCCAGTTTAAAATTTTTATTTTGGCAATTTTAGCGAATTTTGATTATTTAAAATGAATTATTTTAAATAATATCGACGAGAAATTTATTTTGAATAGAACTCGAATGTATATATTATATAGTTCGTCGTTAGAATATAAATAATTATTTATAATTATAAATAGAATTGAAAATGGCGCGGTAGTTCGATAATTCGATTTCAAACTTCAATTGAATGTACCGGGTGCAAAACAAATCGGATTTTAGTGAAACCAAAAACATTAGAATCTAATTGATAATATCTTTCCAACGAATCTAAAAAATCAAAATTTCATAGCGGGAATCAAAAGATATGTCCAGTTGAAAATTCTGAATAGTCGCTATGGGATTCAGGCCCTTAAAAATGGAGATTTTGCAAACGACCTCGGATTTTGACGAAACCACTTTTGTTGTATAATGGATGTAAAGTTATTGCTAGGTTTCAAATTTCATAATTTTTCGAGTCAATATGCGAACGTGGCAAAGGAAAACGCGTTTAACCAGTTTCAGTTGATTTTAATCGACTGGAAATGGCCATTTTTCTAACGGTCCCAAAATTCGATGAAATTAGTTTTGTTAGGACCGTATCGTCAATACGAAGCTAGAAAATATTTTTCTGGAATTTTTCGAGTTAGTATGTGACCCCAGTAAATTGAAATGCGCGTTCAAATTCAATATATAGAGTTATATGTTGATTTTGATGGAAACTGATCGAAACGGTCAAATCAGCTTACGATACATATCCCATTGTGTTCGAAATGAGGGTAAAACGCTATGGACGACAGGCGGTGGGTCTCGTTTCGTGTTCGAAATAAAAAGTAGCTTTTTGAAAAATAAAATGAATTAAATATAAAATATATATATTTTCAGAAAACCCCCTCCCTCTTTCATTTGCCCTCCCCATCGAATTCGATACCAGAAGAAGAGAAAAAAAAAACCTAGGCCCTAAATCGCTCAGTCGTCGCCCATGCACCACCGCCCATCGCCACCGCCCGTCGAAGCCAGCGCCCACCATCCTCGAGCTCCCCTCTACTCCTCCTCCAACCTCTTCTCTTCCGCCCCTTCTGCTCTCGAGCAAACCGCACTCCAGCCCGACGAGCGACGCACCCCCATCCGCCTCCTGCTACCCTAGCGCGCCCCTTTTGACCGCCCACCACCCTCCGCCGAACACCAGAGACCGCCAACCACCTCCAGCAAGCCACCAACGACCGACGGACCTTCTCTCCCTTCTGGCGTGAATTAAAAGTGAGTTTTTAACTGATTTTATTTTTAATATAAAACCGATTTCTCTTTATATAAAACTGATTTTTTCTTTGTGAAAAAAAACCGATTTTCAGCATTATAAAAACTTGGTTTTTATTAATATGAAGAACGAATGAAAGTAAGAATTTGTATAGTAGCAAAGGGAATATTTTTACTTAGAAAAAGACTATTTTTATAAAGAAAAAGTTTGGATCTTTGACAAGAGTTAAAAATATGATTTTTTTTATAGGGTGTTCATGAAGAAAATATAATCTTTTTATATGAAATGGTTTAGAAGTAAAAATTCGATTTTTATATATTGAATAGCATAGTAAAAATTCGATTTTTTATATATTGAATAGCATAGTAAAAATTCGATTTTTATATATTGAATAGCATAGTAAAAATTCGATTTTTATATATTGAATAACATAGTAAAAATTCGATTTTTATATATTGAATAGCTTAGTAAAAATTCGATTTTTTATATATTGAATAGCATAGTAAAAATTCGATTTTTATATATTGTATAGCATAGTAAAAATTCGATTTTTTTATATATTGAATAGCATAGTAAAAATTCGATTTTTATATATTGAATAGCATAGTAAAAATTCGATTTTTATATATTGAATAGCATAGTAAAAATTCGATTTTTCTATATTGAATAGCGAAGTAAAAATGTGATTTTTACATATGTAGCGAAAGCGGGCAACGAAAGTGACAAGAGGCAAGAACGGCGAAGATTTCTACATAAGAAGAGTCGTGGCGTTGGATTAGCTAATCTTTGAGAACTTCTCACTCTTCAATTTCTTTTTCTAGTTATATATATACTAGGATGCAGACAGTGTTTAGTAGCACCCGACACCCGTCATCCACAGACCATGGATGACTTGTTTGTTTAATTGTTTGGTTGTGTAGTTAGTTAGATTATTTGGTTTGAATTGAATTGTTTGGTGAAATGAAATTGATTTGATTGATGTGTGAATGGCGTGGGCCTTCACTAGACCGGGGATAAGGCTACGCCTTGTCCCGTTTCTAGTATCGTGTCGTTATGCCGCCGAAATTTTCTAAAATAAGTTAGAAAAATAAAAATATCATTTTTATTTTGAAAATGAACTGAATAAAAGTTCATGTGTTAAAATAAAATATTTGATCGTTAAAAATATAATTTTAACGTGAATGTGAATAAGTAAATATTCATTTACAAACCGGACGGTTTGTTTATGTACACCTATTTGAAGGACATTGATTGGGACGATAAATTTTACACATCGCCCAACTGCACAAATAAAAATCTGTGTTTGATTGCTTGAAACCCCACACGGGTATTGGGATGATATTTGACGTACACTAATCCCAATAATTAGTTGTATGTCGATCGATTGATTGACAGGCTGCTATAAGCGTTGAATATTTATATTCGATGCTTATACAGTGTAGAATGCACTTGGGATGATGGTTGATTATTCATCGTTGTTATTGTATACATGTGTTGTAGAAAATCCATATAATTAACTTTATATGGTATTTGATTGGGCCTCATTCCAGTTTCGAAAAGGAAATATGTGAAATAGAAATATTTGAAATAGAAATATTTGAAATAGAAATAAAAGAAATATTTGAAATAGAAATATTTGAAATAGAAATATTTGAAATAGAAATATTTGAAATACAATATTTGAAAATAGAAACATATGAAGCTGTGTTGGTTAGATTGACGCCATTTTGACGTGAACGATATTTGTATCGATTTTATTCATTCTTCAATGAAAATTGAATAGATTTGAAATTGAATAGATTTGAAATTCGAACTATATAGAAATGAATTCGAATTGAAAATAAATAGAAATGAATTCGAATTGAAAATAAATAGAAATGAATTCGAATTGAAAATAAATAGAAATGAATTTGAATTGAAAATAAATAGAAATGAATTCGAATATAAATGAATTCGAATTGAAATCGATTTAAAAAGAATTTAAAACGAATTTATATTGGAATATTCAATTTTGATTTGAAATTGATTATGAAGTTAAAACCGTTTTGAAAATGAATTTAAAACGATTTATAAAGCACATTTTAAAAGGAAATCGACGAAGTATATATTATATATATTGAATATATAATATAATGGCCTGAATAGAACGCACCGCGCAGCGACAGTTCGCGAATTTCGACCATTGACTTCGAACGGATATTACGGGAGATCCGACCGTCGGATTCTCCTAAAACCGGAACCGTTGGGTTCGTATCGAAAATAGCTTTCTAATGGATATTTGAAATTTGAAATCTAATGTTGGATTTGGAGTAATGTCCAAATCAAATTTGAAAAAGGTCGCTGTAAGTGCAGTTCGATGACCGTTGATGGAAATCGACTGTACGGGCCTTGATAAAATTATTAAAAATAGTAATAATTTGTGTAAAATCATAAGAAATAATTTAGAAAGAATTGGGATGAAAAACTCCATATTTAAAAGGATAAAAATAGATTTTTATTGAAATGAACTAGTTTTGAACTAGAATTATAATTCTATTTATTTTTAAATAAATAAATTGAATTTGAAACGGGTTTTAAAAATAACCAGAATTTCCAATGATTACATTGGAGTGGATTTGAATCGAAATTGTCCTCGGAATATTTCGATGTTGGAATTCGTGATTATACAGAGGTTGTTATGGAAATTTGAAAGATATATATTTATATCGTTATTTCCAATACGACATTTGTTAATCGTAGAATTTGATATTGAATATAAGCCGATATATTTTCTATTCAGAGCCTTGTATTGAATATCAAATGTGATTTGGGTTTGTCGTGAATGGTGTCTTCATTAACACTGTTCTTGAACCCAGTTGAGAAAAGATTAAATCTTTTTATTTAGATTTAATGAAGTGTATCAATTAAATGATATTTAATTGGAATTGAATGGATATTGATTTTTGGGTTTATCGTGGACAGTGTTTTAAATAACACTCGTTCTTTAACCCGATAATTAATGGAATGTGATTTTGGGTTTATCGTGAACTGTGTTTTAAATGACACTGATTCTTTAACCCAGTTAAAGATTAAAACTAAGTGGAGTTTTAATGAATCTTTAAATAGGTTGAAAAGATCGAGAATGGAGTATCACCAGTTTTACTCCAAGCGATAGTTAAATCTTTAATTAGATTTGAACGTGATATGGTAATTGAATTTACCGATAACACTGTGGTGTTAGATATGAAGTATTACCAGTTTTACTTCATGGGATGAATAGGTTGGGATTGGGAAATAAAATAGATGATTACTTCGGTATGGTTCGCTAATCCCGACTAGTTGAATCGAAATTCAAAAGAAGATTAAAGAATAAATTTTAATGATTTATCTTTGATAAAATTAATGGGAACCTCTCCCTATGAATGTGAAATTTAGAAACTAACTATCGGTTAGCCAAGCAGAATGGTTTTCTGGATATTGATCTGATGTTGGTTTCGGCCTTCGGGGTTAATATTTGGGGAATTATTCTCTGGTTAATTTACGGTTAGTGACTGATGAATTGGAATGAGGTGTATGTTGTGTTGGTGTAACACTTTTATAATATATACGCGGGTTATTCAGAAAGACCGGGTTTATCCCATTCTGAATAACTGATACGACGATAAGTCGAAGATGAAGACGGTGGTCGAAGACCAGAAGTCTTCACGTCGTTTGGGTGATTACTGATGATCTTGATTGGGCTGTACACCCAAGAAGATGGAAACAGTTGGTGATCGTCCAGACGTACTTGGAGATCGATGGATATGCGGGGTATTAGGTGCCTCTGGTTTCGTTCAGACCCAGAACGGACTTGTAAATGGACTGTGTGCCTGACATTGGATTTTAGTCCGTGTGATTGATCTCTATTAAATATATATCTGTTTGGCGGCGGAGAATTTATTCTCTTGCTTAACGCCCTTCTCTGAGACGTACGAGCTCAGGGGTTATATATTGATGGATATCAAACGCATGGAGTGAATTGCCTATGTGGCATGCCTAAGTGGCAATTAATCGAGGCTTCTGTTGAAAAGCAAAGTCTTGTGGTGATGATCAAAGCACAGCCTGTGGGGCATAGCTTTGTGTAACGTGAATTCGCGAGCCTCACACCCGGTTGTGAACCAAAAACGGGAGAGGACCTCAGGGAGGGCATGCGTTTCTTTCTAGCTAGGGTGGTGTCAGTGACCTACCATCCCTGACATTTATATACTTTTCACTTATGTGGTTGTTGCTGTTGCGAGGCGCCTCGGTTTGATCGGACGATCCGGGTCCGATGGAGTCATTCGTTGGCTCATTTACGCCCCAAAGGACGGGGAAACGTAGTGTTCAGGCATAATAATCCACATCGGTGGACCGGCTCTGACGATCTAAAGGCTTGCCTGCGCGCTTGCCTGAGACACGGGCTAGAGCGTCTCGAATCGGTTGAGGACGGTCCCTAGCCTCGGTTCATAGATGGAAATCCAAATTTCCGAATACGTGACATTTGCGGTTTTAATTGTAGAACTAGTATGGCGATATGATATATGGTACCCATGCCTCCTATGATTGATACTTATGATTTGAAGTTGTTTTATACACTATGCACTTATAATAGTATCAAATGATTTGTTTTAAACGTATCAAGCATTCTTTGGCTGTTATAAGGGAAAACCGTATCCCCCGGCTTGCGTTGCATTGTGTGATAGGACCTGGGTCTTATAACAGCTTCATTTTTCTTTATTTAGCATTGCGCTGTTTGTTTTATGCACTGGTATTCTTGGGAGGAAACCCGTTCCGCGTTGCGGCGTGGTCCCTTGATATATCTGATTTAAAATAAAGATTAATAACTGTTTTAGTTCTCACACCAGTCACATGACTGACCTGGAGTTTATTGTTTTAACCTAAACTCTGGGCGTCCTTATTTTGACACGGGCAGCTAGTAGTTTTGGTTTTGCAGATTTTTATTCACAGGATCCTGGTTTACAGCTGGAACGATATCCGGAAAGCTTTGTATCCGTAAATCTCTTCTAGTTGTGTATTGTATTATTTTCCGCTGCGATGTATTTAAATGTAATTTAAATCTCTGATATTTCTGTGTAATATTTATTCATACTCTGTATATTCTTGTGATCTGATGCATTGTTGTAATATACTATGAAATGTTCTTCCGTCTGCGTTCTGATTTATCGTGTTCTCAAACGATAGGGCGTTTCGAACGGTCTGGGTTGGTTTAGCGACTGATTTGGACCGAGCGAAATTCCTTTTCGTCACAGTTGGTATCAGAGATTTGGTTTACAAAGCAGAGAACATGACACATTAGAACCATACGAAAGAATTCATCAGATATTGGATTAGTAATATCCAATGAGAGTGACTCGTTAGAGATGGGATCAGTAGTATCCTAGAACGAGTGTGAAGAGTATTTTTGAAAGTGAAAACAAATTTTGTTTTGAAAATTTAAATCAATTATTCGTATTTGATTATCTATTTATATTGATTAGGACAGTCCAGTATATAAAGATTTTGCATATACGCCTTGCAAACGTGTATTTGAAGTTTTAATATACTGGATAGATATAGAATTACACTCTAATCGCCCGGAGATGATTTTGATGATGGAGCTCCATCATTAGAATTTATATTCGAGTGACCAACGTGTAATATCTATATATCTCCTATTGACTGGTGTGAGAACCAAAATTAGATAGAGCTTATTGTTGTGATTTGGCATCAAAAATGAGATTTTTGACTATATATCAAAGTTATGAATTTCAAATGATAATTCACTAATTGATTGATGTTTGTGTTGTTTGTTTAATTGTTTGATAATTTTGAACCATTATGCCTAACTGAATCAAATATTGAATTGTATTGAAAATTGGTCGCATTTGCTTGCATATACATATACTTACATTGAACAGGTCATAGCAAGGAGGCTAGAGCAGAGAATAAAATTCGTTTGCCCGACAAATAGGTACATGTTTACTATAATTTACTGTTTTGTTTGGGTGATGATGATTTTATGAGCCGATTGGCTAGCCACTTGGCTTTTTCTTTTTGAGATCAGAAGGCCTATATGGCAATTTCGGGATTTTCCCGTGGCTCCCGGTGCAGGGGAGGTTATGGCGAAATTTTTCGAAAATTTAGGGTGTTAGCCAAATTTTTGAAGAATTTGAAAATTCTCAGAAACTGAAAAGTTGGAGAATAGAAGCCAGATCGAACGTAGAGTTGATTGATCAAACCACTTTCGACTTTGTTCCTTTTCGGGGACGAAAAGTTTTAAGTGGGGGAGATTGTAACAACCCGAAAATCTGGGCCAGTTTAAAATTTTTATTTTGGCAATTTTAGCGAATTTTGATTATTTAAAATGAATTATTTTAAATAATATCGACGAGAAATTTATTTTGAATAGAATTCGAACGTATATATTATATAGTTCGTCGTTAGAATATAAATAATTATTTATAATTATAAATAGAATTGAAAATGGCGCGGTAGTTCGATAATTCGATTTCAAACTTCAATTGAATGTACCGGGTGCAAAACAAACCGGATTTTAGTGAAACTAAAAACATTAGAATCTAATTGATAATATCTTTCCAACAAATCTGAAAAATCAAAATTTCATAGCGGGAATCAAAAGTTATGTCCAGTTGAAAATTCTGAATAGTCGCTATGGGATTCAGGCCCTTAAAAATGGAGATTTTGCAAACGACCTCGGATTTTGATGAAACCACTTTAGTTGGATCCGGGATGTAAAGTTATTGCTAGGTTTCAAATTTCATAATTTTTCAAGTCAATATGTGAATGGGGCAAAGGAAAACGCGTTTAACCAGTTTTATTTGATTTTAATCGACTGGAAATGGCCATTTTTCTAACGGTCCCAGAATTCGATGAAATTAGTTTTGTTAGGACTGTATCGTCAATACGAAGCTAGAAAATATTTTTCTGGAATTATTCGATTTAGTATGTGACCCCAGTAAATTGAAATGCGCGTTCAAATTCAATATATAGAGTTATATGTTGATTTTGATGGAAACTGATCGAAACGGTCAAATCAGCTTACGATACATATCCCATTGTGTTCGGAATGAGGGTAAAACGCTATGGACGACAGGCGGTGGGTCTCGTTTCGTGTTCGAAATAAAAAGTAGCTGTTTGAAAAATAAAATGAATTAAATATAAAATATATATATTTTCAGAAAACCCCCTCCCTCTTTCATTTGCCCTCCCCGTCGAATTCGATACCAGAAGAAGAGAAAAAAAAACCAAGGCCCTAAATCGCTCAGCCGTCGCCCATGCACCACCGCCCATCGCCACTGCCCGTCGAAGCCAGCGCCCACCATCCTCGAGCTCCCCTCTACTCCTCCTCCAACCTCTTCTCTTCCGCCCCTTCTGCTCTCGAGCAAACCGCACTCCAGCCCGACGAGCGACGCACCCCCATCCACCTCCTGCTACCCTAGCGCGCCCCTTTTGACCGCCCACCACCCTTCGCCGAACACCAGAGGCCGCCAATTACCTCCAGCAAGCCACCAACGACCGACGGACCTTCTCCCCCTTCCGGCGTGAATTAAAAGTGAGTTTTCAACTGATTTTATTTTTAATATAAAACTGATTTCTCTTTATATAAAACTGATTTTTCCTTTGTGAAAAAAAACCGATTTTCAGCATTATAAAAACTTGGTTTTAATTAATATGAAGAACGAATGAAAGTAAGAATTTGTATAGTAGCAAAGGGAAGATTTCTACTTAGAAAAAGACTATTTTTATAAAGAAAAAGTTTGGATCTTTGACAAGAGTTAAAAATATGATTTTTTTTATAGGGTGTTCATGAAGAAAATATAATCTTTTTATATGAAATGGTTTAGAAGTAAAAATTCGATTTTTATATATTGAATAGCATAGTAAAAATTCGATTTTTTATATATTGAATAGCATAGTAAAAATTCGATTTTTATATATTGAATAGCATAGTAAAAATTCGATTTTTATATATTGAATAGCATAGTAAAAATTCGATTTTTTATTTATTGAATAGCATAGTAAAAATTCGATTTTTATATATTGAATAGCATAGTAAAAATTCGATTTTTTTATATATTGAATAGCATAGTAAAAATTCGATTTTTATATATTGAATAGCATAGTAAAAATTCGATTTTTATATATTGAATAGCATAGTAAAAATTCGATTTTTCTATATTGAATAGCGAAGTAAAAATGTGATTTTTACATATGTAGCGAAAGCGGGCAACGAAAGTGACAAGAGGCAAGAACGGCGAAGATTTCTACATAAGAAGAGTCGTGGCGTTGGATTAGCTAATCTGTAAGAACTTCTCACTCTTCAATTTATTTTTCTAGTTATATATATACTAGGATGCAGACGGTGTTTAGTAGCACCCGACACCCGTCATCCACAGACCATGGATGGCTTGTTTGTTTAATTGTTTGGTTGTGTAGTTAGTTAGATTATTTGGTTTGAATTGAATTGTTTGGTGAAATGAAATTGATTTGATTGATGTGTGAATGGCGTGGGCCTTCACTAGACCGGGGATAAGGCTTGGCCTTGTCCCGTTTCTAGTATCGTGCCGTTATGCCGCCGAAATTTTCTAAAATAAGTTAGAAAAATAAAAATATCATTTTTATTTTGAAAATGAACTGAATAAAAGTTCATGTGTTAAAATAAAATATTTGATCGTTAAAAATATAATTTTAACGTGAATGTGAATAAGTAAATATTCATTTACAAACCGGACGGTTTGTTTATGTACACCTATTTGAAGGACATTGATTGGGACGATAAATTTTACACATCGCCCAACTGCACAAATAAAAATCTGTGTTTGATTGCTTGAAACCCCACACGGGTATTGGGATGATATTTGACGTACACTAATCCCAATAATTAGTTTTATGTCGATCGATTGATTGACAGGCTGCTATAAGCGTTGAATATTTATATTCGATGCTTATACAGTGTAGAATGCACTTGGGATGATGGTTGATTATTCATCGTTGTTATTGTATACATGTGTTGTAGAAAATCCATATAATTAACTTTATATGGTATTTGATTGGGCCTCATTCCAGTTTCGAAAAAGAAATATGTGAAATGGAAATATTTGAAATAGAAATAAAAGAAATATTTGAAATAGAAATATTTGAAATAGAAATATTTGAAATAGAATATTTGAAAATAGAAACATATGAAGCCGTGTTGGTTAGATTGACGCCATTTTGACGTGAACGATATTTGTATCGATTTTATTCATTCTTCAATGAAAATTGAATAGATTTGAAATTGAATAGATTTGAAATTCGAACTATATAGAAATGAATTCGAATTGAAAATAAATAGAAATGAATTCGAATTGAAAATAAATAGAAATGAATTCGAATTGAAAATAAATAGAAATGAATTTGAATTGAAAATAAATAGAAATTAATTCGAATTGAATTTGAATATAAATGAATTCGAATTGAAATCGATTTGAAAAGAATTTAAAACGAATTTATATTGGAATATTCAATTTTGATTTGAAATTGAATATGAAGTTAAAACCGTTTTGAAAATGAATTTAAAACGATTTATAATGCACGTTTTAAAAGGAAATCGACGAGGTATATATTATATATATTGAATATATAATATAATGGCCTGAATAGAACGCGCCGCGCAGCGGCAGTTCGCGAATTTCGACCATTGACTTCGAACGGATATTACGGGAGATCCGACCGTCGGATTCTCCTAAAACCGGAACCGTTGGGTTCGTATCGAAAAGAGATTTCTAATGGATATTTGAAATTTGAAATCTAATGGTTGGATTTGGAGTTATGTCCAAATCAAATTTGAAAAAGGTCGCTGTAAGTGCAGTTCGATGACCGTTGATGGAAATCGACTGTACGGGCCTTGATAAAATTATTAAAAATAGTAATAATTTGTGTAAAATCATAAGAAATGATTTAGAAAGAATTGGGATGAAAAACTCCATATTTAAAAGGATAAAAATAGATTTTTATCGAAATGAACTAGTTTTGAACTAGAATTATAATTCTATTTATTTTTAAATAAATAAATTGAATTTGAAAAGGGTTTTAAAAATAACCAGAATTTCCAATGATTACATTGGAGTGGATTTGAATCGAAATTATCCTCAGAATATTTCGATGTTGGAATTCGTGATTATACAGAGGTTGTTATTGAAATTTGAAAGATATATATTTATATCGTTATTTCCAATACGACATTTGTTAATCATCGAATTTGATATTGAATATAAGCCGATATATTTTCTATTCAGAGCCTTGTATTGAATATCAAATGTGATTTGGGTTTGTCGTGAATGGTGTCTTCATTAACACTGTTCTTGAACCCAGTTGAGAAAAGATTAAATCTTTTTATTTAGATTTAATGAAGTGTATCAATTAAATGATATTTAATTGGAATTGAATGGATATTGATTTTTGGGTTTATCATGGACAATGTTTTAAATAACACTCGTTCTTTAACCCGATAATTAATGGAATGTGATTTTGGGTTTATCATGAACTGTGTTTTAAATGACACTGATTCTTTAACCCAGTTAAAGATTAAAACTAAGTGGAGTTTTAATGAATCTTTAAATAGATTGAAAAGATCGAGAATGGAGTATCACCAGTTTTACTCCAAGCGATAGTTAAATCTTTAATTAGATTTGAACGTGATATGGTAATTGAATTTACCGATAACACTGTGGTGTTAGATATGAAGTATTACCAGTTTTACTTCATGGGATGAATAGGTTGGGATTGGGAAATAAAATAGATGATTACTTCGGTATGGTTCGCTAATCCCGACTAGTTGAATCGAAATTCAAAAGAAGATTAAAGAATAAATTTTAATGATTTATCTTTGATAAAATTAATGGGAACCTCTCCCTATGAATGTGAAATTTAGAAACTAACTATCGGTTAGCCAAGTAGAATGGTTTTCTGGATATTGATCTGATGTTGGTTTCGGCCTTCGAGGTTAATATTTGGGGAATTATTCTCTGGTTAATTTACGGTTAGTGACTGATGAATTGGAATGAGGCGTATGTTGTGTTGGTGTAACACTTTTATAATACATACGCGGGTTATTCAGAAAGACCGGGTTTATCCCATTCTGAATAACTGATACGACGATAAGTCGAAGATGAAGACGGTGGTCGAAGACCAGAAGTCTACACGTCGTTTGGGTGATTAGTGATGATCTTGATTGGGCTGTACACCCAAGAAGATGGAAACAGTTGGTGATCGTCCAGACGTACTTGGAGATCGATGGATATGCGGGGTATTAGGTGCCTCTGGTTTCGTTCAGACCCAGAACGGACTTGTAAATGGACTGTGTGCCTGACATTGGATTTTAGTCCGTGTGATTGATCTCTATTAAATATATATATGTTTGGCGGCGGAGAATTTATTCTCTTGCTTAACGCCTTTCTCTGAGACGTACGAGCTCAGGGGTTATATATTGATGGATATCAAACGCATGGAGTGAATTGCCTATGTGGCATGCCTAAGTGGCAATTAATCGAGGCTTCTGTTGAAAAGCAAAGTCTTGTGGTGATGATCAAAGCACAGCCTGTGGGGCATAGCTTTGTGTAATGTGAATTCGCGAGCCTCACAACCGGTTGTGAACCAAAAACGGGAGAGGACCTCAGGGAGGGCATGCGTTTCTTTCTAGCTAGGGTGGTGTCAGTGACCTACCAGCCCTGACATTTATATACTTTTCAGCTATGTGGTTGTTGCTGTTGCGAGGCGCCTCGGTTTGATCAGACGATCCGGGTCCGATGGAGTCATTCGTTGGCTCATTTACGCCCCAAAGGGCGGGGAAACGTAGTGTTCAGGCATAATAATCCACATCGGTGGACCGGCCCTGACGATCTAAAGGCTTGCCTGCGCGCTTGCCTGAGACACGGGCTAGAGCGTCTCGAATCGGTTGAGGACGATCCCTAGCCTCGGTTCATAGATGGAAATCCAAATTTCCGAATACGTGACATTTGCGGTTTTAATTGTAGAACTAGTATGGCGATATGATATATGGTACCCATGTCGCCTATGATTGATACTTACGATTTGAAGTTGTTTTATACACTATGCACTTATAATAGTATCAAATGATTTGTTTTAAACGTATCAAGCATTCTTTGGCTGTTATAAGGGAAAACCCTATCCCCCGGCTTGCGTTGCATTGTGTGATAGGACCTGGGTCTTATAACAGCTTCATTTTTCTTTATTTAGCATTGCGCTGTTTGTTTTATGCACTGGTATTCTTGGGAGGAAACCCGTTCCGCGTTGCGGCGTGGTCCCTTGATATATCTAATTTAAAATAAAGATTAATAACTGTTTTAGTTCTCACACCAGTCACATGACTGACCTGGAGTTTATTGTTTTAACATAAACTCTGGGTGCCCTTATTTTGACACGGCCAGCTAGTAGTTTTGGTTTTGCAGATTTTTATTCACAGGATCCTGGTTTACAGCTGGAACGATATCCGGAAAGCTTTGTATCTGTATATCTCTTCTAGTTGTGTATTGTATTATTTTCCGCTGCGATGTATTTAAATGTAATTTAAACCTCTGATATTTCTGTGTAATATTTATTCATACTCTGTATATTCTTGTGATCTGATGCATTGTTGTAATATACTATGAAATGTTCTTCCGTCTGCGTTCTGATTTGTCGTGTTCTCAAACGATTGGGCGTTTCGAACGGTCTGGGTCGGTTTAGCGACTGATTTGGACCGAGCGAAATTCCTTTTCGTCACACTGTCGTCCATAGCTAATTACCCCCATTTCGAACACAATGGGTTATGTATCATTAGCTGATTCGATCGTTTCGATCAGTTTTCATCAAAATCAAAATATAACTCTATATATTAAATTTGAACGCGCATTTCAATTTACCGGGGCCACATACTAACTAGAAAAATTCTCGAAAAATATTTTCTAGCTTCGTATTGACGATACGGTCCTAAAACAATTAATTTCGTCGAATTCTGAGTCCGTTTGAAAAATGGCCAATTTCTAGTCGATTAAAATCAACTAGAACTGGTCAAACGCATTTTCCTTTGCCACGCTCACATATTGATTCGAAAAATTACGAATTTTGAAACCTAGCAATAGTTTGACATTCCGGATCCAACAAAAGTGGTTTCGTCGAAAACCGAGGTCGTTTGCAAAATTCCTATTTTTAAGGGCCAGAATTCCATAGCGACTATTCTGAATTTTCAACTGGACATATCTTTTGATTCCCGCTATGAAATTTCAATTTTTCGGATTCGTTGGGAAGATATTCTCAATTAGATTCAAATATTTTTGGTTTTTCTAAAATCCGGTTTATTTTGAATCTTGTACATTCATTTGAATTTTTAAATCGAATCTTCATACTACCGCGCCATTTTCAATTCCTTTTATAATTTAAAATAAATATTTATATTCTAACGACGATCTATATAAATATATACGTTCGAATTCCATTCAAAATAAATTCCTTGCCGTTATTATTTAAAATAATTCATTTTAAATATTCAAAATTCACTAAAATTGCCAAAATAAAATTTTTAAAATGGCTCGGATTTCCGTGTTATTACAAGTTAGTTGAAAGAGACCATCTATCTTCCACCCGGTCGCTGGCGGTCTTCGTTGAACTTCAGAAGTTTTATTGCCGAATCCAGTGGTAAACTCTGTTGTTGAAAGTGTTGTCCGTGGAACTTTACCAACCTGCGGATGCCTCTCTACCATATTTTCTTTATTAAAGCTTTTTTGATTGGGTCAATTTGCAGAAAAGGGAGATAGAGATTGGAAAATTAAGAGGGGAAAAGGAAAAAAAGGAAATTGTGGGGAAGTTAGCGAAACATGGACCGAGAGGAAATGGGGTAGAAAAGAAAGTTAGGCAAACATGGGATACATGAATATTCATGGTGTCGTGTAGCCGTAGTAAGTCTGAATTACCCTTAAAAGCGTTTGTACAGTAAAGCTATGTTTGAGATACTTTTGAAACTGCCAAAAATGCTTCACTTTGACCATTGACATGGGGTTTTGCATTATAATATAAGATATATATATGCATATATATATATATATATATGCATATATATATATATATATGCATACACACACACATACATATATATATATATATATATATATATATATATATATATATATAGGTAAAACCATGGCACCTTATTTCTTACTTGTGAAAAGTTTAATATATTTACATTCATACTCATCTTAGCATGCAACATACTAGCTTCTTATTCAATCTTGTATATAATTTCGCTGCTTCTAACTTAATACTATTCAAAATCAATTCAGGGGTGAGGGTAGAATAATCAGTATTTTCAATTGTGAATTTTTAATGCTATTAGCTTAGCCTATCCACAAGTTGTTGTTGTTTTATACAGATTTTTAAATATAGCGATCATCTCAATCATGTTTAACTCAGGCTATTTTTCAACAGTTTGATAACTTTATATCTTAGGCATTTTGATTTAAACATATCTTAGGCATTTTGATTTAAACATGTATGATTTAAAAAAATAATTCTCATTATCCATACATAGCTCTAGTTGCATTCATTTAAGCACCCGAGTAAGTTATTTGCAACATTCCATATAATTCAATTACACATATAGTTTAGCTTCTGGAATACCTTTTTGTGTCAGGAAGAAATCTTATGCATATATCGATTATTTGCTACTCCTTCCATCAAAGTTTAATATCTTACCAGAAAATTCATATTACTCTGTTCAGATATTTTAATCTAAGCAAATATATGTATTTTACTATCTACATCTATACAATATAATTGTATACAATAGCTATATAATTAGTAACAAACACTTGGACATTCACATCATGATACTTTAAATATTCAATATAAAGATAAAAATAGGTATATTATATTTGTTTTTGGAACACCCTAAAAACCTTTATTCCCTATCACCTATGCTTCAATTAAACTTCACATTCTTTGTAAGGCAAACTAAATTATAGTATATATTTTAGGGAAATTCATATGATCAAATCGAGGTGATGTATGTTCAACTATTTCCTTAAAGAGATCCAATAACGATCTGTAGCAATTGGGTTAAAGGTTACTTTCATCTAACCTTATTAATCTTCATCTAACAATATTATTAAAATTATAACACTTATGATATTAGTCAATACATATATAAGCACACATATTCCATCCATTCACAGTTAACAACTACATTGACATATGCAGATCATGCTTATTTTAGTATAACCAAGGTTTCCTTCATTAGTGTTTTTTTAAAAGAAATGATAGGTGTAAATTAATAATAACTCCAAATTATTCTAACCAATTTACACCTAGCATAATTCCTATCCAAGGTGGTTTAAAACATATAAATAAGAAATAAATTTATTCCAACAACATACAAAAACAATTTACTATATATCTAGCTTACAACAAACACTTCAATTTGCATTTTAGTTTGCCATTCTTCCATATTTATATAGCAACTAATATAATATTCAACCTGAAATCAAGTTATTTATTCATGTATATTAAACAACCAACTTGCTCATCATTGTATAAAACATAAATATAAAACAAGTTTTTTCTTTTTTTTTTCCATATAATACAATAAACAACAATCATTCAACCATTTCAGGCATACCTCTATGCCATTAATCGAACTGCTCATTTTATAACTCAACCCGTTTCTTGGCTTACTTCTAATCTCTAGGAATGTTAGTTTAATCTTTCAAATTTTTTATGTTGCTTAAAAAAACAAGTAGGTTCAGCCAATTACTCCGTGTTTATGCACATTTTAAATCAGTAAATTCTACCAACAATCATAAAAACATATTCACTTCAGCTGTGTATTTTATCAACACAGCTTGGATACCAACTGAAATGACTCCCAAACTTTTACCAATTTTTAATCTTATTATTTGTAATTTACATAAGTCAGGGTCATCTACTCAAGGGTCATCCCCTTTCATCCTTCACTTCTAGGACCCTACACTTCACCAGTATAAAATATCAGTATAATTGTACAATGATTAACCTGTGTATATAGAGCTACACAAGTCTCTTTTGTTAATATCAGAATTTAAATTTACTAGCAAAAAGTATTTGATTAGTTTTAGAATTAACTAATTACTACACAGCCAAAATAAAGATGAATCAATTATTATCTTTCATTATAGAATTCATTTCCAAACATAGCTAAATTGAGTATATTTTTAGTATCCTCAACTATCCCGTTATAAATTGAGATAGGATTGTGACATTCTAGTCACGTCCTGAAACCATCCCAAAACTGTTAGAAAAACTATTTCGTACAAAAGCAGACTAGTTTATATAATATGCATCGCTTTCTTATATCTCAGGACTTCTATTTTTTAGAAAAGAGTATGTTTCCCTATTTGGAGCATATTACATTGCACCAGAGAAAGTTTACAAATACACTAGCTAGGCATTTTGAATTTTTATACATGTATACCACTATTTTTAAGTTCTGGACTTTTGAAGAATTACTTGCTGTTTTGGATTACTTGGGTATGACATTTATAATAGCCAGATCATAATTTCTTTTATTCGAGCCAATCCTCATCACCCAACATCTATACATGTATTTGTTAAAGTTGTGTATTTATATGTTCCCAAGTGCTTATATATTTTTAGCTCTATGGTGCGTGTCTTATATCTTAAGCTCAGATACATTTTTCATGCATAGATCAGCATATGGTTATTACGACAGTCGAGTCGAGCCGATAGAGGTCCAACTAGTTGACTAGTCATAGACTAGTCGAGACTAGTCGATAAATAAATTAATATATACACATATGTAATTATACATATCTAACTAATACATATGCATAAAACCACATCCTTTTTATTTAAATCACATCATTTTTGTTTAAATCAGGCCAAAATCCATATTTCCATCCCATATCTGTTGATTTAGCCTTTCGCTTTGGATCCTTGGAGGGATAATAAGATTCAATATTTGTTGTTGGTATTTCTGCAGCCATATGCACTGTAAAAAAACAGTAACAACTATTTAAATTCGTGTACAGGTAGGATTAAAAAACAAATAATCGTATACAGTAAATTAAAGTGTACATGTTAGGGCATAACATCTAACAATGGAAGAGTTGCGGCGACAAAAGAAGCAAAGCGAATGCACGAGAGGCGAAGAGGCGGCACGAGATGGAAGGCTAGGGTTTTTATTTGAACTTTTGGTTTTTGTTCTTTTTTGTTCCAATGCGTTTTTTGATTTCGATTCTCCCTTCTGACCTGTTTTTTTAATGGTTTTGGGCCCAATTTAAAACCAGTCTATCAAGTCGAACCGATTAATCGCTTAACTAGTCGACTAGTTGGTCCAAGTCGTTCCATGTTGTAATGTCCCGTATTTTGGGTAGTCAAATATTTAATATAATTTATTTATTTTAAATATTATATTTGGAATGTTAATCAATTTTAATATATATTTCGTTTATTAAAACGAAGTTTGAACGTTAATTTATATTTAAATTATAAACGAGCTGGAAATGGCACGGTAGTTTGAAATTTACGATTTGAACTTTAACTGGAAATACAGGATCAGATATAACTCGGATTTCTGTGAAACAAGAAACGTTGTAATCTTATTGATAATAATTTTCATATGGAAGAGAAAAATTCAGATTTCAGTTTATAGATTGTTAAATATGTCCAATTCAATTTTTAAAATAGTCGCTATGGAAATCGTTATTAAAAAATAACGTTTATTTAATATATTTAAATGAGAAATTTAAATCATTTAACTCAAAATTGACGATATTGAGTTGTATAAATTATATTTGGAATTTTATATATATGCTGTTTGGATATATATGTTGGAAACAATTTATTATTATTTTATTGAATTAATTTGGGAATTTATATAATATTTTATTAATATTATATAAGCGTTAAAAATAGTCATTTTTGCAAACGGTCTCAGTTTTCTATGAAATTAAATTCATTGGAACCGTGTCGTTAAATTATTATAAGAAAATCAAATTTCGTGGAAAACCGATGTCGTATGTGACTTCAGTGGCCAAAAATGTCTTTGTTTCTATTTAATTGTTTGGATTATTTAGACAGGGGTAACTTTTAACGAATAAACGACTGATCAAACAAACTCCAAATTTAACGAAACAAGATTCATTAGATCCGTTAGGAAGAGGTCTAGTAAAATGTCAAGGTCTCATATTTTTGGATTTTTCTGTAATTATAGGAATTTTAAACGCTTGATTTTTCATCGATAATTATAAAGGACTTTTCACAAATGATCTCGGAATTTGATGAAACATGTCCCATCGGATCCGGAATATTTTTTTATGCTAGGATTAGCATTTTTATCAAAAAACGGAGATTGTTTGTAGATTTTTTAAGGTGTTACTTCACTTTGAAGTTTCAATCATAATATAATATTAATATTTTAGTCCCAACACTATATATATACATTCATGGAAACCTAATTTCGGGTCAATTCATTTCTGCGTGGTCAAAAGCGTATAGAGCCACCACCCCTCAAACGAACAGATAACATTTCACGATCTTTCTCCTCTTGAATCTCATCTTTCACGCATTAATTCATGAAGCTCATAAAAACAAAAAATTAGAGGGTAGTGAGATGTATGTATTGAACGGTTGGGATGGAATTTAGTCAATCGTGGAGGGCGGAATCTCATGTGAAGTGACGGCGGCTTGAGGTGGATCTGCAGATGTATGGAGAGACCGAAGCAAACCAAATTGGGGGCGAGGGTAGGACGGAGAAAGGGCTTCGGGGTGGGGCTATCTGATGGTGCTCTGGCGCATCGTGGTGGTCATTCTGATGGCACGTGGTACGGTTCTGTATGTCGAGCTTCAAAATGAAGCTTTGCGAGATGGAACTGTAAATAATCGGATCTAAAACCAATGTAATTATCCATTATAATATATATATATATATAATTAACTAAATAATTATCTTTTACTTAAAATCCTACTGTTATGGATATTAAACAGGGACGAATGCTTTTCGAACTAGGAAACAAGGACGTGGAATCGGTCTGGGTTGCTAATGAACTTAAACAAAGTGAATAGTGGCGCGAAGTTGATGATCGCTGGCGTGGGTTTCTTTTTGGGTAAAAGAACCAGTAGCGGTTGGTAACGAAGCAGTAAAGTCTTGCGCGTTGAAATGTTTAAGAATGCAGCAGGGATGGGATGCGAAGTGGAGTAAGTATAACATGGGAAGCTGGGTAGGGTATGGTGCATAGAAACCAAAAATAACAGGAGGAGGAATACTGGAAGGAGAATGAATTAGGTCGGCTTATAAATTGGTTAACAATTTTTTTTTAATTAAGTAATTAACTTATACTAAGTGTGATTAATAATAACATGAATTAATTAAATTTGATTTGTAGATAGACATCAAAGACAATAGAAAGGAATTGCGTCTGAACCCGTATATTTTGACAGAAAAGAAAACAAACAGTTCAGCCGAAACTTATTTAACAAAAATTAGTTCATTTAATAAAGGTGATTAAGGAATGTTATTTAATAATTTAATTATATTAACTTAGAATGTTAATTTGTTGATTGTGCAGAAATGAGGACGTGATGAGCAGCGGGAAGGAACCATTTTTAGTCCAGTTTTCCAACAGTTTCCGACTGATAATTTATAACGTAATTAGTTTATACTAATTATATAATTAATAAAATAATTAAGGAATTGTTTAGTATAATTAAATCATTGATGTTATAAATGCTATAACCTGTTTGTATATTACCAGAGTCGGACAAATAAGGTACCGTTGGAATCGTCTTGACGACTACTACATTATGGAATAGAAATGGACGGAATCGGAATCAACTGGATTTTTGGGTTAAATTAAACGTTTGTTTAATTTAACTGAAATGAACAGTTTAAACCACGAATCAAATCAAGATGAGTTAAACTCACTCAGTTTCCTTCCCACTTATATTTTATATAAGTCGGGTATTTGTGTGATATGGTTGCTAATGATTGCTACGGTTGCTAATGATTCACTATCTGTTAAATATATATCCATATATTGATTGAAACGATGAAATTAAACGTTGTTTAATTTCAGTGAAAAACCAAATCGTTTTTTTTAACGATTAGACCCAATAAAGTTAACTTACCTTGTTGGTCACATTTATAAAATAAACGTGTTAGTTGAATTGTTTGGTTAGTATTAAAAAAATTAGTTGATGATAAATTGTAACAACCCGGAAATGCGAGCCAGTTTAAAGTTTTTATTTTGGCAATTTTGATGAATTTTGAATATTTAAAATGATTATTTTAAACAATATCGACAGAAATTTATTTTGAATAGAATTCGAGCGTATATATTATATAGATTGTTGTTAGAATATAAAAATATTTATTTATATATATAAAAGGAATTGAAAATGGCGCGGTAGTTCGATAATTCGATTTCAAACTTCAAATGAATGTACCGGGTGCAAAATAAACCAAATTTTAGTGAAACCAAAAATAATAGATTCTAATTGAGAATATCTTTCCAACGAATCCGAAAAATCAAAATTTCATAGCGGGAATCAAAAGATATGTCCAATTGAAAATTCAGAATAGTCGCTATGGAATTTCGGCCTGTAAAAATGGAAATTTTGCAAACGACCTTGGATTTCGACAAAACCACTTTTGTTGGATCCGTGATGTCAAGTTATTGCTAGATTCCAATTTTCATAATTTTCGATTCAATATGTGAGCGTGGCAAAGGAAAACGCGTTTGACCAGTTTCAGTTGATTTTAATCGAC
The DNA here is from genome assembly GCA_030737875.1 of Allium sativum. Classification (NCBI taxonomy): domain Eukaryota; kingdom Viridiplantae; phylum Streptophyta; class Magnoliopsida; order Asparagales; family Amaryllidaceae; genus Allium; species Allium sativum. The sequence continues at coordinate 606,638,054 of CM060926.1, read as the reverse complement.
TGGAAAATGGTCATTTTTCAAACAGTCTCAGAATTCGACGAAACTAGTTTTGTTAGGACCGTATCGCCAATACGAAGCTAGAAAATATTTTTCTGCAATTTTTTGAGTTAGTATGTGATCCCGGTAAATTGAAATGCGCGTTCAAATTCAATATGTAGAGTTATATTTTGATTTTGATGAAAACTGATCGAAACAGTCGAATCATCCTACGATACATATCCCATTGTGTTCGGAATGGGGGTAATTAGCTATGGACGACAGGCGGTAGGCCTCGTTTCGAGGTCAAAATAAAAAAGTCAACTTTTTGAAATTAAAATAATTAAAAAATAAAACCTCTCTCCTCTCTTCCTTAATTCCTCTCAGCCCCCCCCCACCCCCGGTCAGTTCATTCAATCGAAAAAAAAAAGAAAAAAAAGGAGGAGCTGTCGCCCCTCCACCGAAGACCGCCGCAGCCTCGTCGATCGCCGCCCCCACTTCCATCGCGCCCCCCTTTCCTCCTCTCTCCTCTAACCCTCTCCCCTTCCCTCGTACGAGACACCGTCGCCCTCTCCCACTGGCGTGGGCCCCTCCTCCGCACCTAATCCGCCGACCACTGGAAGCACGCGCCGCACCAGCGAACCCCAACGGCGCATCCCTACCCCCTATGACTCCCTGTAAGTTTGTTTATTTATTTATTTTGTTTACTTTCTATGTAATTTGATTTAAAATTGAAAAGTCGATTTTAATATATAACCCCGTGTTTTAAAAATCTGATTTTGAAGGGATATAACATTGTTTATAAAATAATGAAAATTTATATAACTTTTGTTTGTTAAAGTTTTGATCTTTTGGTTGTTGAAGATTTGAGGTTTATATTTATAATATATGAAAATATGATTTTTTTTATTAAGTTAAAGCTATGATTTTTATTAATAAGAATATAATTTTTATATCATAGAAAGGATAAAAATATAATTATATATAATATGGAAGATTAAGAATATGATTTTTATATTATATAGATAGCAAAAATTTGACCTTTATATGTGTAGCGAAATAAAAATTCGATTTTTATTATATATATGTTGAGATAAAGATGTGATTTTTATAGTGATAAAATAAAAATTAAATCTTTATATTTGAAAAGGCGAAATCTTTATATAGAGAATAGCGTGATAAAAATATAATCTTTTATATTGCAGGAGTATAAAAATATAATATTTATATGGGTAAGATAGTAAAAAATATCATCTTTATAAATATAGCGAAATAAAAATCTGATTTTTATTATATATATATGTTGAGATAAAGATGTGATTTTTATAGTGATAAAATAAAAATTAAATCTTTATATTTGAAAAGGCAAAATCTTTATATAGAGAATAACGTGATAAAAATATAATCTTTATTATATGAATACCGTTGTAAAAATAGAATTTTTATCTATATAGTAGCGGTGTAAAAATAGAATTTTTATCCATATGGAGTGATTATAAAAATATGATTTTTATATACATAGCAACAATATAAAAATGTGATTTTTATATATGTAGTGGCTACGGGCAACAAAAGTGACAAAAGGCGAGAACAACGATGACTTCTACATAAGAAGAGTCGAGGCATTTGGATTAGCTAGTCGGTGAGAACTTCTCACTTTAAATCTTGTTTTTCTAGTTAAGATATATACTAGAATGCAGACGATGCTTAGCAGCACCCGACACGCGTCGTCCACAGACCATGGATGGCTTGTATGTTTGATTGTTTGATGTGTTTTGAAAATTGGTTGTGTGATGTGAAATGAAATAAAATATTTATATAGTTAAAAATATTTTATCGTTAAAAATATTGTTTTTAATGTGTGTGTGTGAACAAAAATATGTGTTTGTTGATTTGAAACCCCACACGGGTGTTGGGATGATATTTGAAGTCCACTCATCCCGATTGATTAGTTGTATGTCGATCGATTGATTGACAGGCTGTGTGAGCATTAATTATTTATATTTGATGCTTATACAGTGTAGTGCACTTTGGATGATAGTTGATTATTTATCGTTGCTATTATATACATGTGTTGTATGGAATCCATATAATTAACATTATATGGTAATTGATTGGGCCTTATTCCAATTGGGAAAATAAAGAATATTATAAAGTATATATTCATGTGTTGAATAGAATAAATAATCATGTGTTGAAAATTATCATGTGTTGAAAGAAATATTTTAACAATAAAATTTACATCTTTATCATATTTAAAGTTAGAAACTAACTGGAAAATAGATAAGATGATTGGTTTCCTGGGTATTGATCCGATATTGGTTCCGGCCTTCGACGTTAATACCCAGGGAATCATTCTCTTACTACTTTACATTTGGAGTCTGATTTAAAAATCAAACGATAGATACCATAGTTTTATAAAATATATTAAAAAATATAATAGTCATGTGTTGACAGTGCATATGTGTTAAAAGAAATGTATATTCATGTGTTGAATAGAATAAATATTCATTTGTTGAATAGAATAACGAATTTATTGAAATATATAAAGTCGTATTGATTAGAGTTGCACCATCTTGATGTGAGCGATATTTATATCGATTATATTCGTTTTTATAGTGAATATAGAAAAAGAAGTGATTTCAAAATATAACGTTTTGAAAATATTATCATTTATATAGCAATGATATGAAATATTCAATTTTGATTTGAAATTGAATACGAAGTTGAATTTGTTTTGAAAACGAATTTAAAACGATTTATAAAATACGTTTTAAAGAGAAATCGACGAAATATATATAATATATATATATTATATATATAATGGCCTGAATAGAACGCGCCGCGCTGCGGTAGTTCGTGAATTTTGACCATTGACTTTGAATTGACGTTGCGGGAGATCCGACCATCGGATTCTCCTGAAACCGGAACCGTTGGGTTCGTATCGAAAAGAGCTTTCCAATGAATATTAGAAATTTGAAATCTAACGGTTGGATTTGGAATTATGTCCAAAACATATTTGGAAAAGGTCATTGTAAGTGCAGTTCGATGGCCGTTGATGAAAATCGACTGTACAGGCCTTGATAAGATTATTAAAAATATCAATAATTTGTGTAAAATCATAAGAAGTGATTTGGGAAAAATTGGGATGAAAAATCCACATTTGAAAAGATAAAAATAGACTTTTATCAAAATGAACTAGTTTTGAACTAGAATTAAAATCAATTTATTTTTTTGAAATAAATAAATTGAATTTGAAAGTGGTTTTAAAAATAATCAGAATTTCCAATATATATGAAGTGGAAGTGGATTTGAATCGAAATTGTCTTTGGAATATTTCGATGTTGGATTCCGTGATTATACAGATATTGGTATGGGAATTTGAAAGATATATTTATATCGTTATTTCCAATATGATATTTGTTGGTTTCAGAATTTGATATTGAATACAAGCCGATATATTTTCTATTCAGAGCCTTGTATTTAATATCAAACGTGATTTAGGTTTGTCGTGAATGGTGTCTTCATTAACACTGTTCTTAAACCCAGTTGAGAAAAAGATTAAATCTTTCTATTTAGATTTAATGGCGTGTACCAATTAAATAATATTTAATTGGAATTGAATTTGAATGGGATTTTGGGTTTATCGTGAACCGTGTTTTAGATGACGTTGGTTCTTTAACCCAGTTAAAGTCAGGATATTGATTTTTGGGAAGATTAAAACTAAGTGGAGTTTTAATGAATCTTTAATTAGATTGAATGTGAATTGATAATTAAATTATCAAATCTGAAGGGTGATCGAGATTGGAGTATCGCCAGTTTTTCTCCAAAGCGATAGTTAAATCTTTAACTGGATTTGAACGTGAAATGGTAATTAATTTTACCGATAACACCATGGTGTTAGATATGGAGTATTACCAGTTTTGCTCCAGGGGATGAATAGGTTGGGACTGGGAAATAAAATAAATAATTACTTCGATGTGGTTCGCTAATCCCGACTAGTTTGAAAAACCATAAAATGGTTTGAAATGGTATCTAAAGGAAGATTAAAGAATAAACTTATAAGAATTTATCTTTGATAAAATTAATGGGAACCTTTCCCTAGGAATGTGATTTTGTGAATAAAAGAATATTCTAAATTGGAATGAGGCGTTTGTTGTGGTTGTGTAACATTTGTTTATTATATACGTGGGTTATTCAGAAAGGCCGGGTTTATACCCATTCCGAATAACCGATTCGACGATATGTCAAAGATGAAGACGGTGGTTGAAGACCAGAAGTCTTCACATCGTTTGGGTGATTACTGATGATCTTGATTGGGCTGTACACCCAAGAGGAGAGAAACAGTTGGTGATCATCCAGACGTACTTGGAGATCGATGGATATGCGAGGAAAGTGCCTCCGGTTTCGTTCAGACCTAGAACGAACTTGTAAATGGACTGTGTGTCTGGCATTGGATTTTATTCTGTGTTGATTGATCTCTATTAAATATACATCTGTTTGGCGGCAGAGAATTTATTCTCTTGCTTAACGCCCTTCTCTGAGACGTACGAGCTCAGAGGTTGTATATTGATGGATATCAGTCGCATGGAGTGAATTGCCAGTGTGGCACGCGTAAGTGGCAATTGATCAAGGATTTTGTTGAAAAGCAGAGTCTTGTGGTTGATGATCAAAGCACGTCTTGTGTTGCGCAGCTTTGTGTATAACGTGAATTCGCGAGCCTCACACCTCGGTATGAGTCAAAAATGGGATACAGACCGTTGGGAGAACACGACGTTTCTTTCTAGCTATGGGTGGTGTCAGTGCTTAAACTGGATGACACTTATATACTTTTCACTTGTGTGGTTGTTGGATGAGGCGCCTCGATATTAGGTCTGTTAGGACCGGGAAACGTGTGTTCAGGAATTTCCAATTCTCAAAAGTAAGAGAGGACCGGCCCAACCGATTCCAAGGATCGTAGTGGGGTCCTGAGACATTTGCTAGAGTGTCTCCAACGAAGAGGAGCTTTCCCCTTGCCTCGACTCATGATGGAATCCAATTTCCAATACATGATATTGCGGTTTATTTGTAGAACCTAGTATGGCGACATAGTAGATGGTAGCTATGCCGCCTATGATTGATACTTATGATTGAAATTTTTTGACACTATACACTTATAGTAATATCAAATAATGTGTTTTTGACGTATCAAGCATGCTTTGGCTATTATAAGGTAAAAACTTTATCCTTCGGCTTGCGTTGCATTGTGTGATGGGACCTAGGTCTTATAATAGCTTCATTTTTTTCTTTATTTAGCATTGCGCTGTTTGTTTTATGCACTGGTATTCTTGGGAGGAAACCCGTTCCGTGTTATACGGCGTGGTCCCTTGATTTACCGAACTTTAAAATAAAGATTAATAACTGTTTTAGTTCTCACACCAGTCACATGACTGACCTGGAGTTTATTGTTTAACCTAAACTCTGGGTGCCCTATTTTCCACACGGGCAGCTAGTAGTTTTGGTTTTGCAGATTTATATTCACAGGATCCTGATTTACAGTTGGAACGATGCTCGGAAAGCTCTGTATCAGTGTATCACTTCTAGTTGTGTTTTGTATTATTTTCTGCTGCTAAGTAACTTATTGTAATCTCTGATATTTTTTGTTGTATAATATTTATTCATACTCTGTATATTCTTGTATCTGATGGAATTGTTGTAATATGCAATGAAATGTTCTTCTGTTTGCGTTCCGATGTGGCTTGTTTTCATCTCAATCTAGGCTTTCCTTACCGGGGGAGTTCGGGTCGTTATATAAATGGTCATCATTTACTATTATATCAGTTAAATAGAATTGAATGAGTTTATATTGAGATAACCAATTGGGATGCAGAGAAGAACAGGTTAGAGGGATCCAACCGGATTCCTCAAATATAATAGATGTTATTTATTTTCATATTATCATTATATCAATTGTTTAAACCCATCTGTTTGGATGATTGATTCGATTGTTGACCAATGACCTGAATTTCAACAATTGTTTTATTTTAACCAATGGGAAATATTGGTTGAGTAATTGGCAGTAGTTTAGCGATAAATCAATCGTTTGAAATATTAATTTACCGTCAGGTAAATCGATATAAAAATGAAGTTATGAAATTTATTTTATAACTGAATATAGATTTTTAAACATATTATTTAAAAATGAAGTTTATAAAAAGGGAAATCAGCCGTGTGCGGAGCACGTGCCTCATCCTAATTAAAGTAACGATTTACAACTGATATTAATTGTTTTTGAGAAACAATTAAAATGGAATTACATTATTGTTTATTTAATATTAATCGAAGTAAATGATATTTATTTAAATTAATTAATTAATTTAAATGAGGTTATTTAAATTAATTTATAAATTAATTTAAATGAAGAGATGAGTTAAATTGTTTAACTTGAATAAGATTTTAAAAAGAAATTTAATACTAATTCTAGAATAATGAAGTAAAATATTATTTTAATCATTTAAGTAATTACTTCTTAAATGAAATACATTTAAGTAAGTAACCGATTTGTGAAATGGAATATGGATGAGCCCTGAAGAGAGGTTATAAATGAGTTCTATATTGAACTCGAGTTTTATAATAAAGTTATAAAGGAGATTTTTAAGCGAAAACGATGGCTTAAAATAAATGTTTACTTAGTATTTGAATTAAGTAAAAGAAAACGAGATAAAAGGGGTTTTGTAATAACCCGGAAATTCTGAGCCAGTTTAAAAATTTTATTTTGGCAATTTTAGCGAATTTTGAATATTTAAAATGAATTATTTTAAATAATATCGACGAAAAAAATTTATTTTTGAATATAATTCGAACGTATATATTATATACGTCGTCGTTAGAATATAAATAATTATATATAATTATAAATAGAATTGAAAATGGCGCGGTAGTTCGATAATTCGATTTCAAACTTCAATTGAATGTACCGGGTGCAAAACAATCCGGATTTTAGTGAAACCTAAAACATTAGAATCTATTTGATGATATCTTTCCAACGAATCCGAAAAATCAAGATTTCATAGCGGGAATCAAAAGATATGTCCAGTTGAAAATTCTGAATAGTCGCTATGGAATTCAGGCCCTTAAAAATGGAAATTTTGCAAATGACCTCGGATTTCGACGAAACCACTTTTGTTGGATCCGCAGTGTTAAATTATTGCTAGATTCCAAATTTCATAATTTTTCGAATCAATATGTGAGCGTGGCGAAGGAAAACGCGTTTGACCAGTTTCAGTTGATTTTAATCGACTGGAAAATGGCCATTTTTCCAACGGCCTCAGAATTCGACGAAACTAGTTTTGTTAGGACCGTATCGTCAATACGAAGCTAGAAAATATTTTTCTAGAATTTTTAAAGTTCGTATGTGGCTTCGGTAAAATGAAATGTGCGTTCAAATTGAATATATACTGATTTATATTTCAAATTCAACGAAAACTGATTCAAACGATCGAATCAACCTACGAAACATGTCCCATTGTGTTCGGAATGGGGGTAAAACGCTATGGACGACAGGCGGTGGGTTCGATTTCGAGGGCGTATGAAAAGTCAACTTAGGAGAGAGAAATTAAATTAATTAAATAAAAAAAAAGAAACCCTCTCATCCCTTAACCAGGCCCCCCCCCCCCCGATATCTTTTCAATTCAGAAAAAAAAAGGGAAATCGAAATCGCGTCGATGCCCCCCCCCACGCCGCCGCCGGTGGCAGAGCCACCACCGCGCCACATCCGTACGCCTCCCCTCCTCATCTTCCTCCTCTTCCCCCTAGACGCGACATCGAGCCCCCCCCCCCCCCCCATCGCGCCAGCAACTGCCGCCTCCCCCTTCGAAACCCTAAGCCGCCAGTCCTCCCCCTTCCGCCACCGCAACCGACGTCCTCCCCCCCCCAAACCCGATTCGAACCCCTCCCCTCCGACCACTCCAGCCCCAAGCCCCCCCTGACGTCAGCTGCGACCCCGCAAAGGATCCCCCCCTCCTCGAAGTCGATCGCGAGAAGACCCCCCCCCCATTTTTTCTTCGCAGATTACAGTAAGCTGTTTTTATTTTATTTTATTTTTATTTTAATTCTGAGATTTCGATTTTTATGTATATAAAAGACTGAATTTTTATAGTGATAAAAACTGATTTTTTTTATATATAGAGGAGTTTGAAATATAATGTTTATTGTATAGAAAGGTAAAAGATATAATTTTTATATTTTTAAAGGTTTAAGAATATGATTTTTATATTTTTAAATTATTAAAAATATAGTCTTTACTATATAGCGATTATAAAAATATGATTTTTGTATTTTTAAAGCAGTAAAAATATAATCTTTTATATTGTAGAAAGATAAAAATATGATCTTTGCATAGTAGGAACTATAAAAATATAATCTTTATGAGATATAGATGCAAAAATATGATAAGGCGATATTTTTAAATGTAAAAATGCGAAATCTATATTTTTGAAATGGAATTTTATCTATATGATAACGTAATAAAAAATTCGATTTTTATATATTGAATAGCGAAGTAAAAATTCGATTTTTACATATGTAGTGGCTACGGGCAACGAAGATGACGAAGATGCGATAACGATGAAGATTTCTATCAAAGAAGAGTCAAGATGATTGGATAGCTATTGGTGAGAATTTCTCACTCTTTAATTTCTTTTCTAGTTATATATATATACTAGGATGCAGACGGTGCTTAGTAGCACCCGACACAATCGTCCACAGACCATGGACTTGTTTGTTTGGTTGCATAGATTAGTTAGATGATTTGATTTGAATTTGGTTGTTTGGTGATTTTGATTGATGTTTGAATGGCGTGGGCCTTCACTAGACCGGGGATAAGGTTAGGCCTCGTCCCGTTTCTAGTATCGTGCCGTTATGCCGCCGAAATTTTCTAAAATAAGTTAGAAAAATAAAGATAGCATTTTATTTAATAAATGAACTGAATAGAAATTCATATGTTGAAATAAAAATGTTTTTATCGTTAAAAATATAATTTTTAACGTGAAGTGAATAAAATAAAATATTCATTTACAAACCGGACGGTTTGTTTATGTACACCTATTTGAAGGACATTGATTGGGACGATAAATTTTACACATCGCCCAAATGCACAAATAAAAATATGTGTTTGATTGGTTGAAACCCCACACGGGTATTGGGATGAAATTTGAAGTTCACTCATCCTGATTGATTAAATATGTCAATCGATTGATTGACAGGCTGTTATAAGCGTTGAATATCTATATTTAATGCTTATACAGTGTAGTGCACTTTGGTTGATGGTTGATTATCTTTCAATGCTATTATATACGTGTGATGTATGAAAATCCATATAATTAACATTATATGGTGATTGATTGGGCCTCATTCCAATTTAGAAAATAAAGAATATTATAAAATAAAGGTTCATGTGTTGACTGTACTCATTCGTTGAGATTAGTCATGTGTTGAACGAAATATTTTAATAATAAAATTTACATCTTTATCAATATAAAATAAAGGTTCATGTGTTGACTGTACTCATTCGTTGAGATTAGTCATGTGTTGAACGAAATATTTTAATAATAAAATTTACATCTTTATCAATATAAAATAAAGGTTCATGTTTTGACAGTACTCATCTGTTGAGATTAGTCATGTGTTGAACGAAATATTTTAATAATAAAATTTACATCTTTATCAATATAAAATAAAGGTTCATGTGTTGACAGTACTCATCCGTTGAGATTAGTCATGTGTTGAACGAAATATTTTAATAATAAAATTTACATCTTTATCAATATAAAATAAAGTTTCATGTGTTGACAGTACTCATCCGTTGAGATTAGTCATGTGTTGAACGAAATATTTTAATAATAAAATTTACATCTTTATCAATATAAAATAAAGGTTCATGTGTTGACAGTACCCATCCGTTGAGATTAGTCATGTGTTGAACGAAATATTTTAAAAATAGAAATATTTGAAATAGAAATATTTGAATAGGAAATATTTGAAAAAGAAATATTTGAAATAGAATATTTGAAAATAGAAATATATGAAGCCGTGTTGATTAGATTGACGCCATTTTGACGTGAACGATATTTATATCGATTTTATTCAATTTGAAATGAATCGAATAGAAAACCGAATTCGAATTGAATTGAATAAATAACGAATTCGAATTGAATTGAATAGATAACGAATTCGAATTGAATTGAATAAATAACGAATTCGAATTGAATTTAATAAATAACGAATTCGAATTGAATTGAATAGATAACGAATTCGAATTGAATATATAACGAATTCGAATTGAATTGAATAAATAACGAATTCGAATTGAATTGAATAGATAACAAATTCGAATTGAATTGAATAAATAACGAATTCGAATTGAATTGAATAGATAACGAATTCGAATTGAATAAATAACGAATTCGAATTGAATTGAATAGATAACGAATTCGAATTGAATTGAATAAATAACGAATTCGAATTGAATTGAATAGATAACGAGTTCGAATTGAATTGATAAATAACGAATTCGAATTAAATTGAATATATAACGATTTCGAAATGAATTGAATATATAACGATTTCGAAATGAATTGAATATATAACGATTTCGAAATGAATTGAATATATAACGATTTCGAAATGAATTGAATATATAACAATTTCGAAATGAATTGAATATATAATGAATTTGAATTGAATGGAAAACGAATTTGATTTCAATTGAATAGATAGTGATTTCGAAATGAATTTAATAGATAGCGATTTCGAAATGAAATGAATTGAAAACGATTTCGAAATGAATTGAATTGAAATTTGAATTGAATAGAAATGAATTCAAATTGAATTGAAATTTGAATTGAATAGAAATGAATTATAAAACGAATTCATAAAGAAGAATTCAATTTTGATTTGAATTGAAATGGAAGTTGAAATTGTTTTTGAAACGAATTTAAAACTATTTATAAAATTCGTTTTAAATAGGAATCGACGAAATATATATTATATATATTATATATATAATATAATGGCCTAAATAGAACGCGTCGCGCCGCGGCAGTTCGTGAATTTCGACCATTTATTTCAAACAGACATTACGGGAGATCCGACCGTCGGATTCTCCTAAAACCGGAACCGTTGGGTTCGTATCGAAAAGAGCTTTCTAACGAATATTAGAAATTTGAAATATAACGGTTGGATTTGGAGATACGTCCAAATCAAATTCGAAAAAGGTTGCTATAGGTGCAGTTCGATGGCCGTTGATGGAAATCGAATGTACGTGCCTTGATAAAATTATTAAAAATAGTAATAATTTGTGTGAAATCAGAAGAAATGATTTGGGAAAATTTGGGATGAAAAACTCCATATTTGAAAAGATAAAAATAGATTTTAACGAAATGAACTAGTTTGAACTCAATTTAAAACCCGGGTTTTTATTTTTAAATAAATAAATTAGATTTAAAAAGGGGTTTTAAATAATCGGAATTCCTAATATATTTGATTTGAATTGAACTAGAATTGATTTGTGGGTTTATCGTGAACGGTGTTTTAAATAACACTAGTTCTTTAACCCGATAATAAATAGAATGTGATTTGGGTTTGTCGTGAACTGTGTTTTAAATAACACCTAGTTCTTTAACCCAGTAAAAGGAGTTTTAACGAATCTGCAATTAGGTTGAAATGTGAGTCTAGAATCTAAATTATCAAATTTAGAAATGAGCGAGAATGGAGTATCGCCAGTTTTGCTCCAAAGCAATAGTTAAATCTTTAATTAGATTTGAACGTGAAATGGTAATTAATTTTACCGACAACACTGTGGTGTTAGATATGGAGTATCACCAGTTTTGCTTCATGGGATGAATAGGTTGGGATTGGGAAATAAAATAAATAATTACTTCGGTGTGGTTCGCCAATCTCAACTAGTTTGAAAAACCATAATTTGGTTTGAAACGACATCCAAAGGAAGATTAAAGGATAAATTTCAAAGAATTTATCTTGGATAAAATTAATGGGAACCTTTCCCTAATGATGTGAATATTTAAATAACTGAATATTCAGAATTGGAATGAGGCGTATGTTGAGTTTGTGTAACATTTGTTTTTAATATACGCGGGTTGTTCGGAAAGGCCGGGTTTATACCCATTCTGAATAACCGATTCGACGATAAGTCGAAGATGAAGACGGTGGTTGAAGACCGGAAGTCTTCACATCGTTTGGGTAATTACTGACGATCCTGATTGGGCTGTACACCCAAGAGGATGGAAATAGTTGGTGGTCGTCCAGACGTACTTGGAGATGGATGGATATGCGAGGAAAGTGCCTCTGGTTTCGTTCAAACCTAGAACGGACTTGTAAATGGATTGTGTGTCTGACATTGGATTTTATTCTGTGTTGATTGATTTCTGTTAAATATATATCTGTTTGGCGGCGGAGAATTTATTCTCTTGCTTAACGCCCTTCTCTGAGACGTACGAGCTTAGAGGTTATATATCGATAGATATCAATCGCATGGTATGAATTGCCTGTGTGGCATGCTAAGTTGCATGGATCAAGGATTTTGTTGAAAAGCAGAGTCTTGTGGTTGATGATCAAAGCACGCCTACATGGCAGCTTTGTGTATAACGTGAATTCGCGAGCCTCACACCTCGGTATGAGTTAAAAACGGGATACGGACCGCTGGGAGAGCACGACGTTTCTTTCTAGCTATGGTGGTGTCAGTGACTTACCAGCCCTGACATGTATATACTTTTCACCTTTGTGGTTGTTGGAATGAGGCGCCTCGATTATAGGTCTGTAAGGACCGGGAAACGTGTGCTCAGGAATTGCCAATCCTCTAACGTAAGTGAGGACCGGCCCAGCCGATTCCAGGGTTGCCCAGAGTGCGTAACCCTGAGGCATTTGCTAGAGTGTCTCGAACGCGGAGAGGAGCTCGCCCCTTGCCTCAACTCATGATGGAAATCCAATTTCCAATACGAGATGTTTCGGCTTTATTTGTAGAGCCTAGTATGGCGACATAGTAGCATGGGATGCTATGCCGTCTATGATTTATATTTATGATTGAAATTGTTTTGACACTATACACCTTTTATAGTATCAAATGATTTGTTCTAAACGTACCAAGCATGTTTGGCTGTTATAAGGTAAAACCCTATCCTCCGGCTTGCGTTGCATTGTGTGATGGGACCGGGGTCTTATAATAGCTTCATTTTTCGAAAAAGCATTGCGTTGTCTATTCTATGCACTGGTATTCTTGGGAGGAAACCCGTTCCGTGTTATACGACGTGGTCCCTCGAATTACCCTCTTTTAAAATAAAGTTTTAAATAACTGTTTTAGTTCTCACACCAGTCACATGACTGAACTGAAGTTTATTGTTTTAACCTAAACTCTGGGTGCCCCTATTTTCCGCACAGGCAGCTAGTAGTTTTGGTTTTGCAGATTTATATTCACAGGATCCTGGTTTACAGCTGGAATGATATCCGGAAAGCTCTGTATCCGTATATCACCTTCAGTTGTGCTTTGTATTATTTTCCGCTGCTATGTAATTTATTGTAATCTCTGATATTTATCGAATGTAATTTATTCATTTATACTCTGTATATTCTTGTATCTGATGGAATTGTTGTAATAACAATGAAATGTCCTTCCGTCTGCGTTTTGTTTTGTCTTGTCCTCACAGTAATTCGTTCTTTCTCATCTCTTCGGAGACCGGGGAAGAAACGGGTCGCTTCATTTGGTATCAGAGCTTTGGTTTACAGAGCTCGAGGACAAGACACATTAGAACCATACGAAAGAATTCATCAAATATTGGATTAGCAATATCCAATTAGAATGACTCGTTAGATATAGGATCAGTAGTATCCTAGAACGAGTGTGAAGAGTATATTTTTCAAATGAAAACAATTTTGTTTTGAAAATTTAAACCATTTTATACGTATTTGAATATTTATTTACTTTGAATATGGACAATCCACTATATAAAGGTTTTGCATATATGCGTCATGAACGTATATTCGAAGTTTTAATATATTAGATAGATATAGAATTACATTCTAGTCGCCCGGACATGATTCTGATGATGGCGCGCCATCACCAGTATTAATTTTCGTGTTTCGAAGGTGTGATATCTATATATTTCCATTAGACTGGTGTGAGAACCAAAACTTATATAGCTAGAACACTTTGTTGTGAATTGGCATCAAAAACATGATTTTCTGTATATGTATCAAAATTATGAATTTGAAACTCTAATTCACTAATTGATTGATGTTTGTGTTGTTTGTTCATTTGTTTGATAATTTTGAACCATTTAGCCTAATTGAATCAAATATTGAATTATATTGAAAATTGGTTGCATTTGCTTGCATATACATATACTTACGTTGAACAGGTCATAGCAAGGAGGCTAGAGCCGAAGAATAAAATTTGTTTGCCCGACAAATAGGTACATGTTTACTATATAATTTACTGTTTTGTTTGGGTGATGATGATTTTATGAGCCTATTGGCTAGCCGCTTGGCTTTTTCTTTTTCTTTTTGAGATTAGAAGGACCGAGGAAGCTATTTGAAATTCCCCGATGCTCCCGGTGCAGGGGAGGTTATGGCGAAATTTTTCGAAAATTTAGGGTGTTAGCAAAATTTTTGAAAATTTGAAAATTCTCAGAAACTGAAAAGTTGGAGAATGGAAGCCAAATCGAGCGTAGAGTTGATTAATCAAACCACTTTCGACTTTGTTCCTTTTCGGGGACGAAAGTTTTAAGTGGGGGAGATTGTAATAACCCGGAAATTCTGAGCCAGTTTAAAATTTTTATTTTGGCAATTTTAGCGAATTTTGAATATTTAAAATGAATTATTTTAAATAATATCGACGAAAAAAATTTATTTTTGAATATAATTCGAACGTATATATTATATACGTCGTCGTTAGAATATAAATAATTATATATAATTATAAATAGAATTGAAAATGGCGCGGTAGTTCGATAATTCGATTTCAAACTTCAATTGAATGTATCGGGTGCAAAACAATCCGGATTTTAGTGAAACCAAAAACATTAGAATCTATTTGATGATATCTTTCCAACGAATCCGAAAAATCAGGATTTCATAGCGGGAATCAAAAGATATGTCCAGTTGAAAATTCTGAATAGTCGCTATGGAATTCAGGCCCTTAAAAATGGAAATTTTGCAAACGACCTCGGATTTCGACGAAACCACTTTTGTTGGATCCGCAGTGTCAAATTATTGCTAGATTCCAAATTTCATAATTTTTCGAATCAATATGTGAGCGTGGCGAAGGAAAACGCGTTTGACCAGTTTTAGTTGATTTTAATCGACTGGAAAATGGCCATTTTTCCAACGGCCTCAGAATTCGACGAAACTAGTTTTGTTAGGACCGTATCGTCAATACGAAGCTAGAAACTATTTTTCTAGAATTTTTAAAGTTCGTATGTGGCCCCGGTAAAATGAAATGTGCGTTCAAATTGAATATATACTGATTTATATTTCAAATTCAACGGAAACTGATTCAAACGATCGAATCAACCTACGAAACATGTCCCATTGTGTTTGGAATGGGGGTAAAACGCTATGGACGACAGGCGGTGGGTTCGATTTCGAGGGCGTATGAAAAGTCAACTTAGGAGAGAGAAATTAAATTAATTAAATAATAAAAAAACCCTCTCCTCCCTTAACCAGCCCCCCCCCGATATCTTTTCAATTCAGAAAAAAAAAGGGAAATTGAAATCGCGTCGATCCCCCCCCCCCCCCCACGCCGCCGCCGGTGGCAGAGACACCACCACCGCGCCACATCCGTACGCCTCCCCTCCTCATCTTCCTCCTCTTCCCCCTAGACGCGACATCGAGCCCCCCCCCCATCGCGCCAGCAACCGCCGCCTCCCCCTTCGAAACACCAAGCCGCCAGTCCTCCCCCTTCCGCCACCGCAACCGACGTCCTCCCCCCCCCCCCCCCCCCCCACCCCCAAACCCGATTCGAACCCCTCCCCTCCGACCACTCCAGCCCTAAGCCCCCCCTGACGTCAGATGCGACCCCGCAAAGGATCCCCCCCTCCTCGAAGTCGATCGCGAGAAGACCCCCCCTTTTTTCTTCGCAGATTACAGTAAGTTGTTTTTATTTTATTTTATTTTTATTTTAATTCTGAGATTTCGATTTTTATGTATATAAAAGACTGAATTTTTATAGTGATAAAAACTGATTTTTTTTATATATAGAGGAGTTTGAAATATAATGTTTATTGTATTGAAAGGTAAAAGATATAATTTTTATATTTTTAAATGTTTAAATGTTTAAAAATATGATTTTTATATTTTTAAAGTATTAAAAATATAGTCTTTACTATATAGCGATTATAAAAATATGATTTTTATATTTTTAAAGCAGTAAAAATATAATCTTTTATATTGTAGAAAGATAAAAATATGATCTTTGCATAGTAGGAACTATAAAGATATAATCTTTATGAGATATAGATGTAAAAATATGATAAGGCGATATTTTTAAATGTAAAAATGCAAAATCTATATTTTTGAAATGGAATTTTATCTATATGATAACGTAATAAAAATTCGATTTTTATATATTGAATAGCGAAGTAAAAATTCGATTTTTACATATGTAGTGGCTACGGGCAACGAAGATGACGAAGATGCGATAACGATGAAGATTTCTATCAAAGAAGAGTCAAGATGATTGGATAGCTATTGGTGAGAATTTCTCACTCTTTAATTTCTTTTCTAGTTATATATATACTAGGATGCAGACGGTGCTTAGTAGCACCCGACACAATCGTCCACAGACCATGGACTTGTTTGTTTGGTTGCATAGATTAGTTAGATGATTTGATTTGAATTTGGTTGTTTGGTGATTTTGATTGATGTGTGAATGGCGTGGGCCTTCACTAGACTGGGGATAAGGCTAGGCCTCGTCCCGTTTCCAGTATCGTGCCGTTATGCCGCCGAAATTTTCTAAAATAAGTTAGAAAAATAAAGATAGCATTTTATTTAATAAATGAACTGAATAGAAATTCATATGTTGAAATAAAAAAAAATTATCGTTAAAAATATAATTTTTAACGTGAAGTGAATAAAATAAAATATTCATTTACAAACCGGACGGTTTGTTTATGTACACCTATTTGAAGGACATGGATTGGGACGATAAATTTTACACATCGCCCAACTGCACAAATAAAAATATGTGTTTGATTGGTTGAAACCCCACACGGGTATTGGGATGAAATTTGAAGTTCACTCATCCTGATTGATTAAATATGTCAATCGATTGATTGACAGGCTGTTATAAGCGTTGAATATCTATATTTGATGCTCATACAGTGTAGTGCACTTTGGTTGATGGTTGATTATCTTTCAATGCTATTATATACGTGTGATGTATGAAAATCCATATAATTAACATTATATGGTGATTGATTGGGCCTCATTCCAATTTAGAAAATAAAGAATATTATAAAATAAAGGTAAATGTGTTGACTGTACTCATTCGTTGAGATTAGTCATGTGTTGAACAAAATATTTTAATAATAAAATTTACATCTTTATCAATATAAAATAAAGGTTCATGTGTTGACTGTACTCATTCGTTGAGATTAGTCATGTGTTGAACGAAATATTTTAATAATAAAATTTACATCTTTATCAATATAAAATAAAGGTTCATGTGTTGACAGTACTCATCCGTTGAGATTAGTCATGTGTTGAACGAAATATTTTAATAATAAAATTTACATCTTTATCAATATAAAATAAAGGTTCATGTGTTGACAGTACTCATCCGTTGAGATTAGTCATGTGTTGAACGAAATATTTTAATAATAAAATTTACATCTTTATCAATATAAAATAAAGGTTCATGTGTTGACAGTACTCATTCGTTGAGATTAGTCATGTGTTGAACGAAATATTTTAATAATAAAATTTACATCTTTATCAATATAAAATAAAGGTTCATGTGTTGATAGTACTCATCCGTTGAGATTAGTCATGTGTTGAACGAAATATTTTAAAAATAGAAATATTTGAAATAGAAATATTTGAACAGGAAATATTTGAAAAAGAAATATTTGAAATAGAATATTTGAAAATAGAAATATATGAAGCCGTGATGATTAGATTGACGCCATTTTGACGTGAACGATATTTATATCAATTTTATTCAATTTGAAATGAATCGAATATAAAACCGAATTCCAATTGAATTGAATAAATAACGAATTCGAATTGAATTGAATAGATAACGAATTCGAATTGAATTGAATAAATAACGAATTCGAATTGAATTGAATAAATAACGAATTCGAATTGAATTGAATAGATAACGAATTCGAATTGAATTGAATAAATAACGAATTCGAATTGAATTGAATAGATAACGAATTAGAATTGAATTGAATAGATAACGAATTCGAATTGAATTGAATAAATAACGAATTCGAATTGAATTGAATAGATAACGAATTCGAATTAAATTGAATAAATAACGAATTCGAATTGAATTGAATAGATAACGAATTCGAATTGAATTGAATAAATAACGAATTCGAATTGAATTGAATAGATAACGAGTTCGAATTGAATTGAATAAATAACGAATTCGAATTAAATTGAATATATAACGATTTCGAAATGAATTGAATATATAACGATTTCGAAATGAATTGAATATATAACGATTTCGAATTGAATTGAATATATAACGATTTCGAAATGAATTGAATATATAACGATTTCGAAATGAATTGAATATATAACGATTTCGAAATGAATTGAATATAAAACGATTTCGAAATGAATTGAATATATAATGAATTCAAATTGAATGGAAAACGAATTTGATTTCAATTGAATATATAGCGATTTCGAAATGAATTGAATAGATAGCGATTTCGAAATGAAATGAATTGAAAACGATTTCGAAATGAATTGAATTGAAATTTGAATTGAATTGAAATGAATTCAAATTTAATTGAAATTTGAATTGAATAGAAATGAATTTTACAACGAATTCATAAAGAAGAATTCAATTTTGATTTGAATTGAAATGGAAGTTGAAATTGTTTTTGAAACGAATTTAAAACTATTTATAAAATTCGTTTTAAATAGGAATCGACGAAATATATATTATATATATTATATATATAATATAATGGCCTAAATAGAACGCGTCGCGCCGCGGCAGTTCGTGAATTTCGACCATTTATTTCAAACAGACATTACGGGAGATCCGACCGTCGGATTCTCCTAAAACCGGAACCGTTGGGTTCGTATCGAAAAGAGCTTTCTAACGAATATTAGAAATTTGAAATCTAACGGTTGGATTTGGAGATACGTCCAAATCAAATTCGAAAAAGGTCGCTATAGGTGCAGTTCGATGGCCGTTGATGGAAATCGACTGTACGGGCCTTGATAAAATTATTAAAAATAGTAATAATTTGTGTAAAATCAGAAGAAATGATTTGGGAAAATTTGGGATGAAAAACTCCATATTTGAAAAGATAAAAATAGATTTTAACGAAATGAACTAGTTTGAACTCAATTTAAAACCCGGGTTTTTATTTTTAAATAAATAAATTAGATTTAAAAAGGGGTTTTAAATAATCGGAATTCCTAATATATTTGATTTGAATTGAACTAGAATTGATTTGTGGGTTTATCGTGAACGGTGTTTTAAGTAACACTAGTTCTTTAACCCGATAATAAATAGAATGTGATTTTGTTGAAAAGCAGAGTCTTGTGGTTGATGATCAAAGCACGCCTATGTGGCAGCTTTGTGTATAACGTGAATTCGCGAGCCTCACACCTCGGTATGAGTTAAAAACGGGATACGGGCCGCTGGGAGAGCACGACGTTTCTTTCTAGCTATGGTGGTGTCAGTGACTTACCAGCCCTGACATTTATATACTTTTCACCTTTGTGGTTGTTGGAATGAGGCGCCTCGATTATAGGTCTGTAAGTGTAACACCCCACGCCCGCTATGGTCACTCACTAAGGGAATGCCATAGCATCGGTGGAGTATTTTAGTGAATATAGAACAGAAAAATTACAACAAGACAGATATAAATAGTACTTGAAAATTTAAAACATCATCTAATAACAGCGGAAATAAACATGTCTGGTTACATCATAAAACCACGATAAAAGTCAAGTACAATATCCATCAAAATAAAGAAGTACATAATCCCACTCTGTCATACAATAGTCAGAACAAAAGAAAAGATAACTGGATAACTGGAGCTTTACATCTATCCAAGCTCCTAAAGACTGGAACAGAAATCCGATCAAGCTCCACTACTGCCAGGATCCACCGTAGGACCTGAGGGTTGGGAAAAAGATAAAAACAACGGGGTCAGACATAAGTCTGAGTGAGTCCTATAACTTTAACAATACAATCATTAAAGTAACCAGAGAAGACATAAGCTTGACCTACGGTAATATCTGGGGATGAATGGCTACACTAAGCAGCTTGGTAGACTTAGGATAAACTAAGATAACCGTAAGGACGCATCTACCCACCCATGGATAATTACTAACTGCACCACACCAGTCATTCCTACTTAAAGGTTGATCCCTCCAAGGACTTAGAAAATTTCCCCAGCAGTTTTGTGTACTCCTAGCCCACTACATAGGTGCCGTCTGCCCCTATCTCCATTAGGTGTACCTAGCAATTTTACCCAGCAGTTTCGTGTACCCCTACATAGGTGCCGTCTGCCCCTATCTTTATTAGGTGTACCCACTACTCCCCAGCGATTGGCTCCCTACCGTAGATACCCGTGCTGGTCCCACAGTGGGGTGTATCACTCCCCTAAAGTGGCTACCTGATAATATCAACGGTGCACGGCTTTATATCTACACGATGCAACAACGACTTATCTACCAGCCCGGGCCCACACACGCATATGAAACCCGTTGGACTTGCGTTGCCACCGCTAACCCGCTTTGGCCTCTTATAATCAAGCCCAACATGCGTGTCCCGTCACTCGACATGGGTCGAGCCCACAAAGATACGTTTGGGATATTGGTTGAAATGGGCCCCCACAAGCTACCCACCTAAGCTTGTCACTTGTCTAGTGTATCCCACTTAACCCTTTAATCATGTTTAATTACATGTTTCACTTGGTTAAGTATTCTAATCGTATTTTCTATTGCCACCCAAGGCAACCCACTAGATTCCTCATGCCACCCAAGGCAACCATTAAATTTCCATATGCCACCCAAGGCACCCACTTAACCCCTCATGTCCCACTACATGCTAATATGGTTAAGTGTTTCTTAATTAATTAACACCGTGATCTCCCATAAAGACCTCCCACATTAGACTGGCTGTTATGACCGCCTGGTTAAGCCGGTAGGGTCCGGGCAGTCTTACGTCATAACAGAGTCTAACCTCGTGTCTTTACTTTAATCACGTATTTAATTTATGGCTAAGACCTCTCACATTGGGCTGACATTTGTAGCAACTGGTTAGGCCGGTCGGGTCCGGGCAGTTTTACACTACAAATGAGTCCAACCTCGTGTCTTAGTCGATTAATTACACCTAATTAATCACCCCCATATTAATTATCCCTAATTAATATCAAGTTTTCCATAACATGGGTAGACCTAACTCAATAGGTAAATTCCCATGGGGTAGACCTAACTCAATAGGTAAATTCCCACTTATGGTAATTTATTTTTATGGTATGCTTAATCATACCCAATCATACTTTTATTAACATATTTACCAACCCCATCGTTCCCCACGTAAATCGTTCTCATTTCATGACATAAATAAGGGGAAAATCATCACAAATATCATGGGTTTAGCATACAACTTTGTCATGGGTTAAGAGGATGTCAACTTGCATATATGAGCATATATTAACCCAACTACATATAACCCAAACTTGCATATTATCATACACATGATTTGCATAACATGTTGAACTTGCATATAAGCATTCTCATAACTTGCATAACATGTTAAACATGCATTTAAGCATACACATAACTTGCATAAGCATTCACATACTTGCATAAGCATCTACATACTTGCATAAGCATTTACATACTTGCATAAGCATTCACATACTTGCATAAACATTCACATACTTGCATAAGCACGCATAACTTGCATATCATGTTAAACTTGCATTTAAGTGTATAAATATCTTGCATAAGCATTCATATACTTGCATAAGCATTCATAACTTGCAAATCATGTTAAACTTGCATTTAAGCATATACATAACTTGCATATAACTTGCATAACTCACTTTGTTAAACATGCATAAATCCACTTATTAAATATGCATAAACCCACTTGTTAAACATGCACAAACCAACTTGTTAAGCATGCATAAACCAACTTATCAAACATGCACAAACCCACTTATTAATTATGCATAAACATAGGAAAACATAGAGTAGCATATCATTATAAATGATTCAAACTCATTAATCCGCATTTAAGACCATAAGTCTCATTACACCCAATCTACTTACTTTAATAATTGATGTTAAAGTGATAGAAACTCACCAAAACCAAGATTAGCAAACTTATGAAGTGGAATTAGTTGTTAAATATGAAGATGGTGATGATTAGAGATTGATTAGAGAGTGATTAGCTTGCAACTTCCTTCATAACCAAGTGGAGGCTCCTTCTAAGATTTAATTTGGCGGCATGAGGCCATCATTTCTATTTTTAGTATGGATTAGGGTAGGTTTAGGGAGTATTTATAGATTAGGAGAGTGTTTTAGGCCCTTAGATTAACCCTAAATTAGATTAGGTCCGTTAGATTTAGGAAATCTCTAGAACCCAGCCCAGCCCTAGCCAGAAAACCAGATCTGGTGCACCCAAGCACCCTGGTTCGACACGCCGTGTCGACAGGCAAGTCGACAGGCAAGTCGACTCCCCCTGTCGACAGGCCTGTCGACAGCCCTGTCGACAGGCCTGTCGACAGCCCTGTCGACATGGTCAAGGCGGGAATTCTCCCGCCTGGCCCTGCTGGTTCTAATTTGAAACCTGAATTTTAAATTTCTAAATCTGTTTTTAACTATGAATTTTCTGCAAACTTCTTTGGGCCATAACCCGGCCATACGGACTCCGATTCTCGAAAACTCGGACTCTATTTCGCGTATTTTTCCGAGACGAACGCAATGACGCAGCCCGTTACCCCCAATTCCCACATCTGAGATCATTTATCCTGTAATTAGTGAATTTTAGTATTAACTAAAATTCGGGGTGTTACATTCTCCCCTCCTTAAAGGATTTCGTCCCCGAAATCTCTAAGCTAAGGAGAATGCATATCCTACCATCCAAGCAACCATCTACTCAAACCATCAACCACGGGCATCCATTGTCCTTAAACAGTTTCTAATGATGTATGAGCATATGCAAAAAGTGTGTGTATATGTTCCCTATCTAATGTATGAACATATGCAAACCATGATAGTGCCATGCATCCATTATGTATGCGAGAGAACCCTACCGACACATACAATATCTACATGAGTGCACTATCATTCACCAAAATGCATCATCCATATGATAACTCAATCATTATACATCCATAAATATAGCTTCCTACACACAATTTTATGCAATATGCAATATGAAGTGACTGAGCCGATCTAGTGCCTAGGGCGTGTGTACATGCATCCACGAGCAACCGCTAGCAAACACTTGCATCCACTTGCATCCATCAACCATAACATGTCTCAAAGACATGTTTCAACCATAGGTTTACCCTATCTAAAGGTCAAACAGTACTAACTGAGAGGACATACTAAAGATAAGATAAGTACTAGTCAATGATAGAGGAGAAGTTAAAAGACATACTCTCAAAAAGAAATGGGTACAATGAACGCATCTTCGCTTCCGTCTCCCAAGTTGCGTTGCTCTCATCTTCTCCCCATTGCACTTTGACTAGCTGAACCTCTCGATTCCTCAATTTCCTAGTCTCTGACTCAAGGATGCGAGTAGGAGCTCGTCGAATCGTCGCATCACGCTCTACCTCTACATCTCTAAGCAAGCTCGGCTTTACCACCTCTACTGTCTCATGTAAGCACTTCCTCAGATGTGATACATGGAATACATCATGAACACCACTAAGTCTGTCGGGCAACTCCACCCTATATGCCATCCGTCCAATCCTTTCCTTAATAGGAAACGGCCCAACAAACCTCGGTGCTAACTTCCCAACGGATCCAAAGCGAACAACATTTCTCAACGGAGATACTTTGACAAAAACCATGTCCCCAACCTCAAACTCAAGATCCGTCCTTCTCTTGTCCGCATAAGATTTTTGCCTATCCTGCGCTGCTTTCATCCTTCTTCGAATCAAGTCAATCTTCTCAGAAGTCTCCCTAACCATATCAGGCCCAAGCAAGATCTTATCCGTAGATTCCCACCAACATGTAGGTGATCGACAAGGCCTTCCATAGAGAGCTTCAAAAGGAGCCATACCAATACTGGACTGAAAGCTGTTATTATATGCGAACTCCACCAATGGAAGATGCTCTTCCCATGTACCTCCAAAATCTAGGATACAAAGCCTCAAAAGGTCTTCTAGAACACGATTCACCCTCTCAGTCTGGCCGTCTGTCTGAGGATGATATGCGGTGCTCAGACACAATTGAGTCCCCACTGCTTCTTGCAAACTTCTCCAGAACTCGCTAGTGAAGATAGGATCTCGATCACTCACTATGCTAGAGGGTACCCCATGCAATCGAACTATCTCTCGAAGATATACAGAAGCTAGCCATGGAGCAGTCCTCTTGCTCTTCACAGGTATGAAATGGGCGCTCTTAGTAAGTCTGTCTACCACCACCCAAATTCCTGTATTACCCTTCCTCGATCTGGGTAACCCGTCAATAAAATCCATCGAGACGCTATCCCACTTCCATTGCGGAACTTCCAATGGGTGAAGCAACCCACCAGGTTTCTTTTGCTCCGCCTTCACTTGTTGGCACACCAAACATCGAGCGACATACTCGGCCACATCTTTCTTCATACCGGCCCAGAAGAAAACCCTCTTCATGTCTCGGTACATCTTGTCCCCACCGGGATGAATGGTCATCCTAGAACGGTGTGCATCATCAAGAATAGCCTTCCTCAAACCCTCGTCTTGCGGTACACAAAGTCTACCGTCTCTACGCAAGAACCCCCTATCGTCTAGGGTGTACCTACTCAAATGGCTGGATGACTCCCCCCTTATGAGCTTCTCTACCAACTCAACCAACTGTAGGTCGTCCCTCTGTGCTTCTCCAATCAGCCCCAAAAGAGTAGGTCTAACCTCCAAGGATGCTAGCAAACCGGGTACATAATCAATGGAAGGTCTGAAATCAAACATCGAGATAAACTCCAAGCTTCGTCGTTCCACGAACAATGGACTCAAGGACAACCTCTTCCTGCTCAAGGCGTCCGCCACCACGTTACCCTTGCCAGGGGTATACGCTATCTCGAAATCATAGGATGCTAAGAATTCCATCCACCTTTGCTGTCTCAGATTCAAATCCTTCTGAGAAAACAAGTACTTCAATGATTTGTGGTCAGTGAACAATTCGAATCTCTCACCAAGAAGATAATGGCGCCAAATCTTAAGCGCAAAAACAATAGCGGCCAACTCTAAATCATGGGTAGGGTAATTTTTCTCATGTGCCCTCAACTGCCTTCCACCATAGGCTATCACCCTTCCCTCTTGCATTAAGACTGCGCCCAGCCCTGTCCCACAAGCATCAGTATAGACAACAAATGGCTTGCTCCCATCTGGCAACACTAAAACTGGAGCGGTGGTTAAAGCTCTCTTTAACCGTCGGAACGCATCATCACAATCTACGTCCCATGTGAAAACAAGATTCTTCTTTGTTAAGCGGGTTAACGGGGCTGATATCTTTGTGAAGTCTTTGATAAACTTCCTATAATAACCCGCCAACCCCAAGAAACTTCTTACTTCGGTAGCATTTTTCGGAACCTTCCAATCCTGAATTGATACTACCTTCGCGGGATCCACAGCTATCCCTTCCTTGGAGACCACGTGCCCCAAGAACCGCACCTCTTTCCTCTAGAAGTGACATTTAGAGAATTTAGCCTTAAGGCTATGTGCCCGAAGAGTCTTCAAAACCTCCCCTAAATGTAGGGCATGCTCTTCTTCACTCTTAGAAAATACTAAGATATCATCCACAAAGACCACCATGAATTTATTAAGGAACTCCCTGAACACCCTACTCATCAAATTAACAAAGTATGCAGGGGCGTTCGTCAACCCAAATGGCATCACCAGCCACTCATAGAAACCATCCGGAGTTCTAAAGGCAGTCTTGTCTATGCTATCCTCAGCCACCCTCAACTGATGAAACCTCGTGGCTAAGTCCAACTGAGAAAATACTAAAGCGCCAACCAACTGATCGAAAAGATCATCAATCCTCGGCAATGGGTGTCTATTCTTCTTTGTGAGCTTGTTGAGTTCTCTATAGTCTACACAAAGTCTGAGGGACCCATCCGCCTTCGTAGCAAATACTACTGGAGCACCCCACTCTGATATACTTCGTCTTATGAACCCCTTCTCAAGCAACTCCCCTACTTGCTTATGGAGTTCCCTCCTCTCACGAGGAGCCATGTGGCGCACTGGTAAAGATACAGGTTTAGCATTATCCACCAGATATATTCGGAAGTCAATCTCCCGCTTCGGAGGTAAGCCCTTCACCTCCTCAAGCACATCCGGATATTCCCGGACCACTCTAACAGATTGCAAACTCTTGACCGAAGCGTCAAGCGATTCAAGATAACTTAGCATAACAGAGTCCCTGGGATTACAAGAAATCTCGAGAGTGTTACCCAAGCGGGTCATGAGCCTAACAACTCTCCTTTCGCAATCAAGAACGGCACCATTACTGGATAACCAGTCCATGCCCAAAATCAATCCATAGCCCGTGAAGCCCAACACAAAAGCATCACATCTAAACTCAATGCTAAGTATAGAAATCTTCAAACCCAAACATATCATGGACAAATAAGTGGAGCCCCCAATTGGGTTTGAAACAACCAAGGGATCATCTACCAGACTGGTGTCTAAGTGCAGTGACTCAACTAATGATGATGAGATAAACGAATGCGATGCGCCTGAATCAAACAATGTACGGACAGGATGATCAAATAGAAAAACCAGACTTTCAACGGAAATAGTTCTACCTCTCTCCTGAATCGGTGGAACCGCGAGAGCCTGTACTTGCCCCCTAGCCTGACTCGGTGCCATAAGAGCTTGCACCTGTGCTCCTGAGGTAGATCCCGTCCTTTGCCCCTTCTTAGGGCAATCCTTCACTAAATGCCCTGCTTCGCCACAGTGGAAGCAGCCAGTCTTCTTCTTCTTGCGACAATCCTTGCTTAGGTGGCCAGGTGTCCCACAATTGAAACACTTCTTTTTCTTGCCCTTGCCACCGTTGCCTTTCCCACCTTTATTTTGCTGTTGTTGCTGAGGTCTCTTTTGATCTCCCTTCTTCTCGGGTGCCCTATTAGCATTGGGACCCTTCTCTTCTTCATACATGAGTGCCATGTCAACTAGCTTCTCAAAGGTGGCCCCCATAGGGATATGAGTCATAGCCAACCCATGCATCGGTTCATTCAAGCCTTTCACGAACCTCAAAGCCTTCTTTTCCGGTGTATTCACCATGTCTAGGCCAAATCTTGCCAATTGATTAAACTTGTTGACATATTCCTTCACCGAGAGATTTCCTTGCTTTAGAGTCAAGAATCTTTCCATATACAAGTTTTCCTCCGCCCTTGAGAGAAACTTTGCCACAAATCTTTGCCTAAAATCCGCCCAAGAGTCAACGGGGCATTCTCCATTAGTGACCTCCCACCAGAATGAGGCCTCTCCCTTTATTAACCAAGCAGCCAATTTGACTTTCTTTCCTTCTTCCATCTCAAAGATATCTATCAATTCTTCCACCTCCTTAAGCCAATCTCTAGCCTCCACAAAAGTTTCAGATCCTTGAAAAGGTTTCCCTCCCATAGCTTTAAATTCCTTGCAAGTCTTAGCAAAAGTATCCGTGCGAGGAGGAGGGGGAGGAGGAAGATCGGGTGCTACGGTTGGTGGAGGAATATTTGCTGGACCCGCAGTGGTGGCCCTAGCCTCCATCAATCTCCTATACCATGCTGGTACCGTCACACCCTCCGGAAAGTTAAGATTCTCAGCCATGCTGAAACGAAAAAGGAAAGATTCAAAACGGAGAATTCGAAGGATATAGATATGGCTATTGGGGGATTATGCTTTTCCTTCAAAAACCTTTCTCTTTAAAGACATGTTTTTGAAAATATTTCTTCCAAAAATGTTTTAGAAAAATAGTTTTTCTAAAAAATTTATCTGTTCCGGTAACCTTTGCTCTGATACCAAGTGTAACACCCCACGCCCGCTATGGTCACTCACTAAGGGAATGCCATAGCATCGGTGGAGTATTTTAGTGAATATAGAACAGAAAAATTACAACAAGACAGATATAAATAGTACTTGAAATTTTAAAACATCATCTCATAACAGCGGAAATAAACATGTCTGGTTACATCATAAAACCACGATAAAAGTCAAGTACAATATCCATCAAAATAAAGAAGTACATAATCCCACTCTGTCATACAATAGCCAGAACAAAAGAAAAGATAACTGGATAACTGGAGCTTTACATCTATCCAAGCTCCTAAAGACTAGAACAGAAATCCGATCAAGCTCCACTACTGCCAGGATCCACCGTAGGACCTGAGGGTTGGGAAAAAGATAAAAACAACGGGGTCAGACATAAGTCTGAGTGAGTCCTATAACTTTAACAATACAATCATTAAAGTAACCAGAGAAGACATAAGCTTGACCTACGGTAATATCTGGGGATGAATGGCTACACTAAGCAGCTTGGTAGACTTAGGATAAACTAAGATAACCGTAAGGACGCATCTACCCACCCATGGATAATTACTAACTGCACCACACCAGTCATTCCTACTTAAAGGTTGATCCCTCCAAGGACTTAGAAAATTTCCCCAGTAGTTTCGTGTACTCCTAGTCCACTACATAGGTGCCGTCTGCCCCTATCTCCACTAGGTGTACCTAGCAATTTTACCCAGTAGTTTCGTGTACCCCTACATAGGTGCCGTCTGCCCCTATCTTTATTAGGTGTACCCACTACTCCCCAGCGATCGGCTCCCTACCGTAGATACCCGTGCTGGTCCCACAGTGGGGTGTATCACTCCCCTAAAGTGGCTACCTGATAATATCAACGGTGCACGGCTTTATATCTACACGATGCAACAACGGCTTATCTACCAGCTCGGGCCCACACACGCATATGAAACCCGTTGGACTTGCGTTGCCACCGCTAACCCGTTTTGGCCTCTTATAATCAAGCCCAATATGCGTGTCCCGTCACTCGATATGGGTCGAGCCCACAAAGATACGTTTGGGATATTGGTTGAAATGGGCCCCCACAAGCTACCCACCTAAGCTTGTCACTTGTCTAGTGTATCCCACTTAACCCTTTAATCATGTTTAATTACATGTTTCACTTGGTTAAGTATTCTAATCGTATTTTCTATTGCCACCCAAGGCAACCCACTAGATTCCTCATGCCACCCAAGGCAACCATTAAATTTCCATATGCCACCCAAGGCACCCACTTAACCCCTCATGTCCCACTACATGCTAATATGGTTAAGTGTTTCTTAATTAATTAACACCGTGATCTCCCATAAAGACCTCCCACATTAGACTGGCTGTTATGACCGCCTGGTTAAGCCGGTAGGGTCCGGGCAGTCTTACGTCATAACAGAGTCTAACCTCGTGTCTTTACTTTAATCACGTATTTAATTTATGGCTAAGACCTCTCACATTGGGCTGACATTTGTAGCAACTGGTTAGGCCGGTCGGGTCCGGGCAGTTTTACACTACAAATGAGTCCAACCTCGTGTCTTAGTCGATTAATTACACCTAATTAATCACCCCCATATTAATTATCCCTATTTAATATCAAGTTTTCCATAACATGGGTAGACCTAACTCAATAGGTAAATTCCCATGGGGTAGACCTAACTCAATAGGTAAATTCCCACTTATGGTAATTTATTTTTATGGTATGCTTAATCATACCCAATCATACTTTTATTAACATATTTACCAACCCCATCGTTCCCTACGTAAATCGTTCTCATTTCATGACATAAATAAGGGGAAAATCATCACAAATATCATGGGTTTAGCATACAACTTTGTCATGGGTTAAGAGGATGTCAACTTGCATATATGAGCATATATTAACCCAACTACATATAACCCAAACTTGCATATTATCATACACATGATTTGCATAACATGTTGAACTTGCATATAAGCATTCTCATAACTTGCATAACATGTTAAACATGCATTTAAGCATACACATAACTTGCATAAGCATTCACATACTTGCATAAGCATCTACATACTTGCATAAGCATTTACATACTTGCATAAGCATTCACATACTTGCATAAACATTCACATACTTGCATAAGCACGCATAACTTGCATATCATGTTAAACTTGCATTTAAGCGTATACATATCTTGCATAAGCATTCATATACTTGCATAAGCATTCATAACTTGCAAATCATGTTAAACTTGCATTTAAGCATATACATAACTTGCATATAACTTGCATAACTCACTTTGTTAAACATGCATAAATCCACTTATTAAATATGCATAAACCCACTTGTTAAACATGCACAAACCAACTTGTTAAGCATGCATAAACCAACTTATCAAACATGCACAAACCCACTTATTAATTATGCATAAACATAGGAAAACATAGAGTAGCATATCATTATAAATGATTCAAACTCATTAATCCGCATTTAAGACCATAAGTCTCATTACACCCAATCTACTTACTTTAACAATTGATGTTAAAGTGATAGAAACTCACCAAAACCAAGATTAGCAAACTTATGAAGTGGAATTAGTTGCTAAATATGAAGATGGTGATGATTAGAGATTGATTAGAGAGTGATTAGCTTGCAACTTCCTTCATAAACAAGTGGAGGCTCCTTCTAAGATTTAATTTGGCGGCATGAGGCCATCATTTCTATTTTTAGTATGGATTAGGGTAGGTTTAGGGAGTATTTATAGATTAAGAGAGTGTTTTAGGCCCTTAGATTAACCCTAAATTAGATTAGGTCCGTTAGATTTAGGAAATCTCTAGAACCCAGCCCAGCCCTAGCCAGAAAACCAGATCTGGTGCACCCAAGCACCCTGGTTCGACACGCCGTGTCGACAGGCAAGTCGACTCCCCCTGTTGACAGGCCTGTCGACAGCCCTGTCGACATGGTCAAGGCGGGAATTCTCCCGCCTGGCCCCGCTGGTTCTAATTTGAAACCTGAGTTTTAAATTTCTAAATCTGTTTTTAACTATGAATTTTCTGCAAACTTCTTTGGGCCATAACCGGGCCATACGGACTCCGATTCTCGAAAACTCGGACTCTATTTCGCGTATTTTTCCGAGACGAACGCAATGACGCAGCCCGTTACCCCCAATTCCCACATCTGAGATCATTTATCCTGTAATTAGTGAATTTTAGTATTAACTAAAATTCGGGGTGTTACAGTAAGGACCGGGAAACGTGTGCTCAGGAATTGCCAATCCTCTAACGTAAGTGAGGACCGGCCCAGCCGATTCCAGGGTTGCCCAGAGTGCGTAACCCTGAGGCATTTGCTAGAGTGTCTCGAACGCGGAGAGGAGCTCGCCCCTTGCCTCGACTCATGACGGAAATCCAATTTCCAATACGAGATATTTCGGCTTTATTTGTAGAGCCTAGTATGGCGACATAGTAGCATGGGATGCTATGCCGTCTATGATTTATATTTATGATTGAAATTGTTTTGACACTATACACTTATTACAGTATCAAATGATTTGTTTTAAACGTACCAAGCATGTTTGGCTGTTATAAGGTAAAACCCTATCCTCCGGCTTGCGTTGCATTGTGTGATGGGACCTGGGTCTTATAATAGCTTCATTTTTCGAAAAAGCATTGCGTTGTCTATTCTATGCACTGGTATTCTTGGGAGGAAATCCGTTCCATGTTATACGGCGTGGTCCCTCGAATTACCCTCTTTTAAAATAAAGTTTTAAATAACTGTTTTAGTTCTCACACTAGTCACATGACTGACCTGGAGTTTATTGTTTTAACCTAAACTCTGGGTGCCCCTATTTTCCGCACGGGCAGCTAGTAGTTTTGGTTTTGCAGATTTATATTCACAGGATCCTGGTTTACAGCTGGAATGATATCCGGAAAGCTCTGTATCCGTATAACACCTTCAGTTGTGCTTTGTATTATTTTCCGCTGCTATGTAATTTATTGTAATCTATGATATTTATCGAATGTAATTTATTCATTTATACTCTGTATATTCTTGTATCTGATGGAATTGTTGTAATAACAATGAAATGTCCTTCCGTCTGCGTTCTGTTTTGTCTTGTCCTCATAGTAATTCGTTCTTTCTCATCTCTTTGGAGACCGGGGAAGAAACGGGTCGCTTCAGGTTTAACCTGAGATTTTATAACAAAGTTTATGAAAGGAAATGAGAAGTCAAAGCGTGATTTGAATTGGCGATACTTAATAATGGAATTAAGTAAAAGTGTTAGAATCGAAACGAGATTTCCAAAAAGGAATGATAATGGAAAAGATTTGTAAGTGAGTTTAGTTAAGGATTTTAAAATGGGATTTAGTAATAACAAATTCTAATTTTAGAATTAATGTTTTGAAAGAAGTCAAGGTTAAGAAGTGATTTGATCAATATAGTAAGTAATACTAAGTTGTATTTGAAAAGAGGTATTTAAAAAAAAGTAAGAAGGTTTTATAAACCGTATTTTAAAGAAAGTAGTTTAATGAGATTTTGTTGATATTAGAATAAATATCAGTTTTAAATTACAATTTGCATCTATCTTAAGATAAGAACATTGTTGATCAAGGTCTGAGAGGTAATTCAAATACCCCAACTTGAATGACTTCAGGATTATCTGAGAATGATATTAGTTTGTAATGGAAAAGAGGTTAAGAACATTTCCAGATGAGAAATAATAACGCAACGTAAATTGCGAGATTTGAGAATATAATGAGATTTCCAAAGTAACGAAAATAAACAGAATTTGAGAATATATGATGAGATTTCCAAAGTAATGGAAATGACAAGATTTGATAGTATAAAATGAAATTTCCAAAGTAACGGAAATGGAAAGATTTCAGGATATATATATATAATGGTATTTTCCGAAGTAAAAGAAATAAAAGGAGTTTGAGAAATTATAATGGCATTTTCAATTAAAAAGGAAATGAAAAGGGAAGTGTTAAAATAAGTTTATTCTAAAAGAATAAGGGTTGGTTGTTGTTTCCAAATAATGAAACAAAAGAGATTCGTAATGTTATTTTACGAATGGTAAGATGAATTGATTTTCCCAATTATATCTAATAAGTAATGATATAGTGAATGTTTTGAAATTGATTGTAGAATAGGAAATTGGGTATGATTATAGAATTTTTCCTAAGTACTAAACTAAAATAGTTTTGAAATTTATTCAGGAATAAGAAATGAAAAGCGATATTCGTAATATCGAAATACATTTAAAGAGTTTAAATTAACATTCGTTAATTGTTTTCAATTAAAGAAGCCAAGTAATTCCAAGTACAGAATCAGTGAATTCAGATAATTTTATATTGTTATTTGATAGTTAAATCACCGACTATCAAATCTAGCCAATATGATTGTTGGTACGGAAAGATCGGAATCGAATTTTATATTTGAAAACCATTCTGACTAACAAAAACGAACGTTGGAGATAGAAGATGGAGCAATTGTGTAACAACCCGGAATTTTGGAACCAATTAAATTTTTTTATTTTAGCAATTTTCATGAATTTCAAATATTTAAAATAATTTATTTTAAATTATACGACTAAAAATTTATTTTAAATAAAGTTAGAATGAATATATTGATTTTAATTATAAAAGGAGTTGGAAATAGAGCGGTAGTTTGAAAATTTGAATTTGAACTTTGACTGAATGTACAGGATTCAAAATAAATCAGATTTTAGTAAAACCAAAAATATTTAAATCCGTTTAATTATATCTTTCTTACGGATCTGAAAAATTGAAATTTCATAGCGGCAATAAAAAGTTATGACCAGTTTAAAATTTAAAATAGTCGCTATGGAATTTATATATATATATATATTTTAATATAATAAATACCCATTTTGCAAACGATCTCCGTTTTCGACAAAACCACTTTTGTTGGATCCGGAATGTCAAATTATTGCTAAGTTTAAATTTCCATAATTTTTGGAGTTAATATGTGAGCGTGGCAAAAGAAAACGTGTTTTGTCAATTTCAGTTGAATTGGATCGACCAGAAAATGGCCATTTTTCAAACGGTCTCCAAATTTGACGATATTAATTTTATTAGGACCGTATCGTCAAAACATAGCTAGATTTATTTTTTGGGAATTTTTGGAGTCCGTATGTAGCCTCGGTAAATTTAAATGTACGACCAAATTAAATAATTAACTGATTTAAATTTTAATTTGAAGGAAACAAGATGAAAACAATCGAATGGGAAGAGGAGACCTAGTCCATTGTGTCCGAAATAAGGGTATTTAGCTAGGGGCGATAGTCGTTGGGTCCGAGTTGGAGTTCAGAATGATAAACAAGTTATAATTGGAATTAAATATTATAAAAAAATAAAAAAAATGGGTATAAATATGATTCAAAACCCTAATCTCTATTCGTCCATTCAGGGTCGTCGTCATGCTTTGAACGAATGGACATGGTGATTCAAAAAGCATCTCTTAAATTCTCGCAACACGGATTGTATTAGTTTGTGAAATCAAAACATACTTCGAAGAGATTTCTTTGCTCTCTGATTCTATATGGATGAGATTGTGTATAATCGCCAAGATCGAGAGAATGTGGGGCTCAAACCACCACTGTTTGCAACTGATTTTAGGCGTTAAGGAGGGCTCGAGCTGGTTGCCACCACAGGCGCTGGGGAGGAGGAGGAAGCGGCTCTGACGTGGCGGTGTCTGTTCTACTTCCGGCGGCTCTTGGTGGTTGAGGAATCAAACCCTAGGGAGGAACGTTGATGTTTTTTTTTTTTAACGTGGTCCAGAATAAAACGATGAAGAAGAAAACAGTTAATGTTAAACGTGATTAAAAAGGTGTAACAACCCGGAAATTCGGAACCAATTTAAAATTTTTATTTTAACAATTTTAGTGGATTTAGTATATTTAAAATAATAACGACGAAAAATTTATTTAAATTGAAGTTAGAACTGAAAATTTTATTTTAATTATAAAACGAGCCAGAAATGGCGTGGCAGTTTGAAAATTGGATTTCAAATTTCAATTGAATTACAGGATTCAAAATAAATTGGATTTCAGTAAAAACAGAAATATTTGAATCTATTTGAAAATATCTTTCCAATGAATCTGAAAATTTTAAATTTCATAACAGGAATCAAAAGTTATGCCGAGTTTAAAATTCAGAATAGTCATTATGGAATTTATATATATATTTTAATATTATAAATAGCCATTTTGCAAACGACCTCCATTTTCAACGAAACCACTTCGGTTGGATCCGGAATGTCAAATTATTGCAAGAATTCTAAATTCCATAATTTTTGGAATTAATACGTGAGCTTGGAAGAAGAAAACGTGTTTTGTCAGTTTCAGTCAATTTGGATCGACCAGAAAATGGCCATTTTTCAAACGATCTCCAAATTTAACGAAATTAATTTTGTTAGGACCGTATCATCAAAACATAGCTAGATTTATTTTTCGGGAAATTTTGAAGCCTGTATGAGGCCCCGGTAAAATGTACGTTTAAATTAAATATACATTGATTTATATTTTAAATTTGATAAAAACCTACCGAAACTGTCGAATTGGCTTACCAAACATATTCCATTGTGTCTGAAATGGGGGTATTTAGCTAGGGGCGATAGTCATTACGTTGGAATTGGAGTTCGTATCAACAAGTGAGTATTTTTGTAATTAATAGAATTAAATATATTAATATTAGAAACAATATAAATACCACCGTATAACGTATTATACACTAAACCCTAATCTCGTTTTACATCAGCCGTCGTTCTTCATTTCATGGCTGAAAATACACAAAACAATTTCGTTAATCTCCCCTAACATATCACGAATTAGTTCATGGATATTAAACAATAATCGAAGAGGAACAAGAGAGCACTAAATTCGTATGGCTATGATCATCGTTGGTCAACTACAGTGGTCAAAATCGTGCAAGGAAGGCATGCCATTCATGCCAATTTTGGAGACGCTGGGGGCATCGAACATGGAGTTAACACCAACGCTAGAAGAGGGTGCATCGACGGTTGGAATGGTGGCCATGGATCCGGGTCCGAACTTCTGGAATGGCGTGCGAAATCAAGGGAGGCGGTGGAGGTTTTGTTCGATTTTGGGTTTACAGAAGTTACGGGGTTTAGCTATTACAAGAAGAAGAATTAATGATAGCGCTTTTCCCTAGTGTGATTAGGGTAATGAATTTACCTAGTTAATTAGTTATTAGTTAATTTAGCTTAGTTAAAAATGTCAGATTTTTAAAATAAATAAAATTGTTTAAATTTCGGTTTTTAATATGAATAATATTGGTTTAAAAATAAAAGGATCATTGTTTTAAAAACAAAAAGGATCATTGTTTCTAAATAATGAAAATTAACATCGTTTTGTAATGAAAATTAACATCGTTTTGTAATGAAAATTAACATCGTTTTGTAATTGAAAATAACATCGTTTTGATAATATGAAAAACAAAGAACATTGTTTAATATGAAAATAAAATAGCATTAATTTTGTAAATATAAATCGCTTTGTTTTAAAATATGATTTTTTTATAAAGAACATTGTCATAAAAATATGTTTTTAAAAATAAAAAGAAAAAGAAAAAACATTACTTTTCACTATATAGAAAAACATTACTTTTCACTATTTAGAAAAACATAATAGAAAAACATTACTTTTCACTGTATAGAAAATCATTACTTTCCACTTTATAGAAGAACATTACTTTTCACTGTATAGAAAAACATTACTTTTCACTGTATTGAAAAACATTATTTTTCATTATATAGAAAAATATGATTTTTATTTATAAATATCGTTGTTTAAAAATGCAATTTTTAAATATATAAACATCATATTAAAAATGTGATTTTTAATATAAACTGCGTGAAAACAGATTTGCGTTGGGATCACGGTGAAGAACACTCCGTACTGGAGCAAATCCAAAAACCATTGTCCGCTAAAGAATGACGAAATGTAAACCGATCAAGGTGAGAACTCCTCACTAAAATTTTTGCAGAGTTATTTATTTATTTTCATAACTGAAATATATATAGAATTGCCAGTTTAGATTTTTATCAGTTAAATCATCATAAATTATATACGGTGCCTGTTAGATCACCTTTCTCGTCCACAGACCATGGACGATTTAAATTGACTGTATTGTGTGATTATGTGTGATGTTGTGATGACACAATATTAAAAATAATGTTAATATTGATGTAGTGATTGGAATTGAGTTATAAATATTCATTTATAATTTTAAACAGTGAAAAATTGTTAACTAGAAAATAATTCAAAATTTCAATTTGACAAATTAGAATTTCAAGCGAATTCAAATCCGAACAATACAGAAATTCAGAAGGAGTAAAATCTATGTGAGAATTATATTCCTTCTTCTTAAATAATTAAAATTAATTATGATTGTATTATCACCGATCCGCTGTAAATTTCTATTTGTTATACTACGTGATTTGATCTGTGATTGATGTGTTATGTAGATTTGTTAATTTGGTGATATTGTGTTATAATAAAATGGTTAAAACATATAGATTATTTTTGTTGTGATAAATTGGTTAAAACATATAAATCATTTTGTTGTGATAAAATGGTTAAAACATATAGATCCATTAATTTGACGATGTTCGTGTTGAACAAAACTAATAAAAACAAAAATAACAATTTTTGTTGAAGAAGAATAATTGGATTAGAATTTTAAATTTGACAAATTAGAATTATTAGACTAAAATTGTCAATTTGACAAATTAGAGTGATTGGACAAAAATTGTCACTTTTGACAGATTGAAATAATTGAATTAAAATTGTCATTTTAGTCAAAGTACAATTGTTGCATTAAATTTGTCAATTTTGTCAAATTAGAATATTTAAACAAAAATGATAATTTTTATTAATGTGAATAGTTGAAACAATAATTAACATTTTTGTTAATTAGAATTGAGTTAAACAAAAATGGTCATTTTTGACAAATTAGGATAGTTGGAATAAAATGTTCATTTTTAATAAAACACATTAGTTGAAATAAAATGATCATTTTGGTCAAATAGTTTAGTCGAAACAAAAATGAAAAGAACCATTTTATCATTTTGTTGAATTAGAATTTTCAACAAAAATGAAAAGAACCATTTTTATCATTTTGTTGAATTGAAATAAAAATTATAAAAATGTCCATGTTTTAAAATAAAAAACATGTCTACATTAAAATTCACATTTTTAATGTAATGTAAGAAACTAGGAAATTAGAATTGTTAAATTATAAATTGTCATGTTTAACAAATTAGAATTGTTAAATTATTGTCATGTTTAACAAATTAGAATTGTTAAATTATAATTGTCATGTTTAACAAATTAGAATTGTTAAAATATGTTAATGATAAAATTTACAATTTTATCGTATATGTAGAAAAGATAATAAATGTTCATTTGTTTGAAATGAAAATATGTTAACGATAAAATTTACATTTTAATAGTATATGTAGAAAAGATTAAAAATGTTCATTTGTTTGAAATGAAAATATGTTAACGATAAAATTTACATTTTTATCGTATATGTAGAAAGGATTAATAATGTTCATTTGTTTGAAATGAAGATATGTTAATAGTAAATATTCACATTCTTATTGTATATAAGAAAAGAGTAAAAATGATCATTATAGAAAATAAAAATATGTTAAGAATATAAACCACATTTTTTATTGTAATAGAATATGTAAAAATGATCATTGTTTTGAAATAGAGATATGTTAACAAATAAATATTCACATTTATTTGTCATATTAAAGATTGAAATTTGTGTACAAATAAATATTCACTTTTATTTGTTATGTTAAAGATAGGAATTTGTATACAAATAGAAATCCCCTTTTTATTTGTCATTCGCAACATGGAAAATGTCATGAAAATAAATACTTCTTTTTATATGACATTAGAAATGTAGAACATGTTATGCAAGTAAAACCTCTTTTTATTTGTTGTTAGAGAACATAAGAAAGTGTTATGTAAATTATCTTTTATTTTGTCATTAGAATTATATAACATGTTATGTCGACAAAATTATCTTTTATTTTGTCATTAGAATTATATAACATGTCATGCAGACAAAATTATCTTTTATTTTGTCATTAGAATTATATAACATATCAAGTAGACAAAATTATCTTTTTATGTTGTCATTAGAAAATATAGAACATGTTCAACATAGAAAATGTTATGACAATAAAAATCTTTTTTTTTATTTGTCATAAGCAACATAGAAAATATGTTTACAATAAAAATTCGCTTTTTATTGTATATGTAAAACATGAAATGTGATTGAACCAAGTATACTTGGTTATTGATATGGATTGTGATTGATTGAATGTTTGGATTGTGCTCGACCAGTTTATGAGAAAATATGTTTTTACATTTAGCATGGGGTTGGGTAAAAATGTCTATGTGTTAACACCTTGTGAAACATTTCACGATTTGAATAGAAGGTGTTTAGCGATGTTGTTTATTTCAAAATTAATGAATGATTTTGAAAAGTGTTTTCTTAAGTAAAAGAATAGTATTCCCGATTTTGGACAGCGAATGTTTTATAAAATGTTTTATAAAACAGAAAGGATTTCGAGGACTACATCTGATGATTTCGAAATTATTTGAAAGTAGAAATCTATATAGATTTGATTATACTTGTGATTATGTTGTGAAATGATTTTCCCTACTTCAGGATATAAAATGATTTAGCAAGTATGTGGCTGAAGATGCGGCTGACCTGAAATTGACAAACAGTGTGAGGGCATGCATGTCTTCCCCAATTGGTGGGATGGTGCATTGTCAGTGTAGCCGTTAGGTGCATATATATATATATATATATATATATATATATATATATATATATATATATATATATGTTCGGTTAGGGTGCGTACTGCCCGGTCCTGAGGGAACATGACCGATATTTGGTTTCATACTTGTTTGTATACATTGTTACGTTTTGGAATTCATATTTCCAAATGTTTTGTTTTGTAATCCCAAAGTGAAATCTACTTTATTATAAAAGCTAGATATGTATTTCAAATGATTTGAAATAAAAGAAATTGGGAAACAAAGTCCAAAGAAATAATTTCTGTAAAGTGAATTAGATTTTGAAATCTAAGTTTAGGGATTAAGCCTAAATGGTTAGATTAAGGAATTGCATGTTGATTGATGCATTGTAGACCCATATGTTTATTTATGGTTGTTGTTTATGCACTGACAATACAATGGAGTAAACCTGTTCCGTGTTAGCGGCGTGGTCCTATGATTAGCCTTATTATTATTAAATAAGTTAAGATTTCTCATACCAGTCCCATGACTGACTCGTAGTTTGTTTCACTTGCAAACTCGAGTGCCCATATTTACCACACGGGAAGTCGAGTGGTTTGTTTTGCAGATATTTATTTATTGAGCAGGATTCTTGATTGATCCTTAAAGTTGTGTCCAGAGCATTGATAGTCTTCTGCCGTGTTGTATTAAATTTGTTGTAAATTAATCTTCCGCTGTTGTATTATATTCGATGTACTCTGATATTATGTACTCTGATGTTGCATTATTAGGACGTAATAAAAGTCTTCTGTTATTTGTTTTGATGTGTTGTATGCCCAAAGTTAGCGTATGCAGGTTTTGAACGATCTTGATCGATTTAGCGATCGATTAGGTCCGGGCGAAATCTGTATCGTTACAGCTGGTATCAGAGCTTTGGTTTACAGAGCTCGAGAATAAGACACATTTGAACCGAACAAAAGAATTCATCAGAGATTGGATTAGTAATATCCAATAAGAATGACTCGTTAGAGATAGGATCAGTAGTATCCTAGAACGAGTGTGAAGAGTATTATTTTTTTAAAATAAAAATGAAAATAAATTTAGTTTTGAAAATTTTATCATATAATACGTATTTGAGTATATTATTTTAATTTGGACAATCGAGTATATAAAGATTTTGAATATACGTGTAATTAACGGATATTCGAAGTTTTAATATGCTGGATAGATATAGAATCACACTCTAGTCGCCCGAAGATGATTCTGATGATTGCTAGCGTCATCGGTGTTTATGTTCAAGTTTCGAAAGTGGTATATCTGTATATTTCCAACTAACTGGTATAAGAACCAAAACTAGTTAGGATTTATTGCTGTGATTTGCACTAAAAATATGATTTTTGACTATATATAAAATTTATATATATTTAAAAAGTTGATCACCTAATTGATTGCCGGTTGTGATGGTTGATAATTAGTTTAACTAATTAAAATATCGGAATAATGATTAATTTAACCAATATGAGAGAGAATGATAAATTTAGCTAAATCGAATTTAATTTTGAACTGAATTGAAAATTGATTAGAATTGAAAGTTGAGTTGATTAGTAAAACAACTTTCAGCTCCGTTCCTTTTCGAGGACGAAAAGATTTTAAGTGGGGGAGATTGTAACAACCCGGAAAATCGGAATCAATTTAAAAATTTTATTTTAACAATTTTAATGGATTTAGTATATTTAAAATAATTTATTTTAAATAATAACGACGAAAAATTTATTTAAATCGAAGTTAGAACGGAAAATTTTATTTTAATTATAAAACAAGCCTGAAATGGCGTTGTAGTTTGAAAATTTGATTTCAAATTTCAATTGAATGTACATGATTAAAATAAATCGGATTTCAACAAAACCAGAAATATTTGAATCTGTTTGAAAATATCTTTCTAACGAATCTGAAAAATTTAAATTTCATAACGGGAATCAAAAGTTATGCCAAGTTTAAAATTCAGAATAGTCGCTATGGAATTTATATATATATATATATATATATATATATATTAATAATAGCCACTTTGCAAACGACATCCGTTTTCGACGTAACCACTTTGGTTGGACCCGGAATGTCAAATTATTGCAAGATTCCAAATTCCATAATTTTTGAAATTAATATGTGAGCATGGCAAAAGAAAACGTGTTTTGTCAGTTTCAGTCAATTTGGATCGACCAGAAAATGACAATTTTTCAAACGGTCTCCAAATTTGACGAAATTAATTTTTTTAGGATCATATCATCAAAACATAACTAGATTTATTTTTCGGGAATTTTTGGAGCCTGTATGAGGCCCTGGTAAATTAAAATGTACGTTTAAATTAAATATACATTGATTATATTTTAATTTTGATAAAAACCTATCGAAACAGTCGAATTGGCTTACCAGACATATTCCATTGTGTCCAGAATAAGGGTATTTAGCTAGAGGCGATAGT
Organism: Allium sativum; assembly: GCA_030737875.1. NCBI lineage: Eukaryota > Viridiplantae > Streptophyta > Magnoliopsida > Asparagales > Amaryllidaceae > Allium > Allium sativum. The sequence continues at coordinate 606,595,368 of CM060926.1, read as the reverse complement.
CGTTGCATTGGAATTGGAGTTCGTATCAACAAGTGAATATTTTTGTAATTAATAGAATCAAATATATTAACATTAGAAATAGTATAAATACCACCGTATACCGTATTATACACTTAAACCCTAATCTCGTTTTACATCAGCCACCGTTCTTCATCTCACGGCTGAAAATACACGAAACAATCTCGTTAGTCTCTCCTAACATATCACGAGTTAGTTCATGGATATTAAAAAATAATCGAAGAGGAATAAGAGAGCTGTAAATTCATATGGCTATGATCATCGTTGGTCAACTGCAGTGGTCAAAATCGTGCAAGGAAGGCACGCCATTCATGCCCAATTTCGGAGACGCTGGGGGCATCGAACATGGAGCTAACACCAGCGCTGGAAGAGGGTGCATCGACGGTCAGAACGGTAGCCATGGATCCGGGTCCGAACTTCTGGAATGGTGTGCGAAATCAAGGGAGGTGGTGGAGGTTTTGTTCGATGTTGGGTTTACAAAAGTTACGGGGTTTGGCTATTACAGGAAGAAGGATTAATGACAGCGCTTTTCCCAAGTGTGATTAGGGTAATGAATTTACCTAATTAGTTAGTTATTAATTAATTTATCTTAGTTAAAAATGTCAGGTTTTTAAAATAAATAAAACTGTTTAAATTTTGGTTTTTAATATGAATAATATTGGTTTAAAAATAAAAGGATCATTGTTTTAAAAACAAAAAGGATCATTGTTTTTAAATAATGAAAATTAACATTGTTTTGTAATGAAAATTAACATCGTTTGTAATGGAAATTAACATCGTTTTGTAATAGAAAATAACATGGTTTTGATAATATGAAAAACAGAGAACATTGTTTAATATGTAAATAAAATAGCATTAATTTTGTAAATATAAATTGCTTTGTTTTAAAATATGATTTTTATATAAAGAACATTGTCATAAAAATATGTCTTTAAAAATAAAAAGAAAAAGAAAAAACATTACTTTTCACTATATAGAAAAACTTTACTTTTCACTGTATAGAAAAACAATACTTTTCACTGTATAGAAAAACATTACTTTTCACTGTATGGAAAAACATTATTTTTCATTGTATAGAAAAATATGATTTCTATTTATAAATATCTATTTTTAAAAATGCGATTTTTAAATATATAAACATCATATTAAAAATGTGATTTTTGATATAAACTGCGTGAAAACAGATTTGCGTTGGTATCACGGTGAAGAACACTGCGTACTGGAGCAAATCCAAAAACCATTGTCCGCTAAAGAATGACGGAATGTAAACCGATCAAGGTGAGAACTCCTCACTAAAATTTCTACACAGTTATTTATTTGTTTTCATAACTAATATATATATATATATATATATATAGAATTTCCAGCTTATATTTTTGATTAACATAGCAATGTGTTTATTTTATGCTCTTATATTTTATCTTTTGTAAATAAATAAATGATACTTTGGGTACTTTTATGTGTTCTTACAGGTTGTCAAGAAATGCCTCCTTCGTTTCAAATTAAAGGCCAACTACAAAAAAAAAGCTACTTCCCCGTATTAAAGCCATCTCAATTACAAAAGACGTTGTAGCTCATTGGTAAATGCATAGAGATTTGTAGTGAGAGACTTGGGTTCGATCCTCGTCAAGCTCACTTTTTGCCAAAGAACGGAACTTTCACACTGCCCTTTTTCTATGAAGAATATATTAATTAGTGTTATATTATATATATACATATTCATGTGTATGTATAATATTCACTAATAGACATTTCAAGAGTAGTCATGGAAATCAATTCAGAACATTCATTTTTCAATTTCCAATTAGAAGAATTTCTGATTGATTTATTGCCAAGAAAAGATCAATTTTGAAGATTTTATCCTTTGGAGTCTATTGAGTATCCTTGTTTGGAAGAATTAATCACGTGGAATCTGCTCATCAATCAATCAATCAATTTGCTACATGGAAGATTTGGAAGATATTCACCATGTTTTGCTTTCCAATCAAGCTTGGGCAAGGAAGGCAAGAAATACAATGGATGATGAGGCCCAGTTATTCATAGACTTAATTAGGGTTTCTAGTTCACCTATAAAAGCACGTGTACATTCCATTGTAAAAATATCCATTCTTTTGTACTCTCTTTTACTTTTAATAAAGCTCTTCTTCATTTAGTTTATTTGCTTTACTTTCATAATAATTTGTGATCTACTCAATTAGTTTTGGTAGACAGAAATTGTTATTGTTATTTCTATTGCTTATTAGTGATTATTCGTTTGATTAGTTTCAACGACAATCCTAATTTACTTTTTGTTGTTCTTCTTTTCCTGCCATTTTACTTCCTGCATTTTATTTCTGTTTAGCATTTTAATTTCCAATTGATAGTTGTGATTTGATCGTCGGTTCAATTAGATTTGTTCTGAATCGGATCGCAGTTTCAATTTTCATTGTATTCAAAACCAACCTCGAAAATCGTCTAACTCGCCCAAGAATAAATAAATAATAATTTTTAGTTACACCTCCCTGTGTTCGACCTGTATGCTACACACCTGTATGCTTGCAGAATTTAATTTAAATGTCGCGCTTTTCTGATTCATAGATTAGCGACGACCAAGTTTTTGGCGCCGTTGCCGGGGAGGTAACGATTAAATTTTATCGTTTATTTAATTTCTGATTCATGTTTTTTTTTTTTTTTTTGTTTTGTTTAGAAAAAAAATCTCTTTATTAGTTGATTTTGTATCAAACATTGGTGCTAGAATCATCTAAACAAGAGAAGAAAAAAACATCTTGCCTTTTTTCTTTGATTTGTTTCCTCTTTTCAATTTCTTTTCTATTTTTTTACAATCACTTCTTTTCTTTCTCTACAATTTCTTTCCATTTTCTATAAAAAAAATCCCTTACATCTTTTTATTCTCCTTTCTATAAATTTCAAGCCCTCCCCTCACAAATTCAGTTCAAACCATCCGCCCCACATCCACATATACCCAGTTCTGCCAACATCCGTCCAGATTTCACCATTCATAACCAGACCCCCACTGCCATCACATCTTCAACCATCTTCCTATTGCAAACTCCAGGAGTTCAAGCACCTACAGCAAACTTCACCACTTCAACCTGCCATATTCACCATACTACCCTTCACGTCCAACACCCGTCCATACACCAACAGCAGCGCCATCTTTAACCACACTTTTCCACCTCCATACTCCCGACGTCAGTTCCACCCTCAAAAAAAAAAAAAAACCATAACGTCGTTCACCATCCTCCTCAACAACTCCTCTGCAACTTCCTCCTCCTCACATCCGCAACACCAAGCCAGTCCAACGTCATCAGCATCTTCCATTGCCATCATCCCTCCATAATCAAATACCCCCACAACTCTATACTTCATCCTTTAAAGCAACCTTTCCAGACCAGTTCAAAGCACAAGAACCGTACAACACTTCATCAAATAGCTCCACCATATTCAAACGCCACACAATCCGAATACCCAGCGTGAGATCCCATCAACATCCCTCATCAATCACCAAACCCTCTCCCCCCTCTTCTCTTCTCAGTTACTAGTTCATCAACCCCCTCCGCCACAATCTGAACTGCAAATCTCACCACATCTGAGACCCCAATTGCCATCCATCACTACTCCTCGCTGAACGGCCATCCTTCTTCAGCACCCACCGCTTCTCAGAGCACGATCCCCAAGACCGCCCAAAATCAGCACCGAATCATCACAACCCGGTTCGACACAGAAAAGGGGGCAGATCCGAAGTGAAATCCTAACTCGAAGACCCCATCTGATTCGAATCTCCAGAAAAGAAAAGGAGGGCACAAGTCTTGTTATTTTTTTCTTTCTGTTCGAATTTACTTTTGTTTTCAGAAGAGATAATTTTGTTGGCAGCGTTTTATAGACAAAAAAAAGGGATGTATTGCCTGTTATTGCATATTGAGTAAGGCATGATTTGGTCTTGACATTAAGGCCGACGTTTTATTTGTTTTGTGGCAATTTTATTTGTTTTCAATTGTTTTCTTCTTTTGTTTGCTTTGAGAGAGAAGGGATCAAATTAATTAAAAAAAGGGAAAGGCCAATCAAAAACAAAGACCAGAGTGAAGAAAATCGTTCAAGGAAGGCGAACAAAGGTATAAGAGTCAAGCATTTGCAGCAAGTGAGATTTTAATCGTTCAAACTGCTCCAACTTTCAGGGAGGACTGCCATACCCCACTGTAAGAATTTTCTAAACTCTACAGGTGCTCTGCTGCAAAAAGAAAAAAATATAGACAATTATTGTAAAAAAATTCTACAGGGGCAGCGACTTGAATGTAAAATTTTTAATTTCTGCAATTGTTTTGTGTGATTGTTGTTATTTCTACACTTTTTATTCATTCTGTTAAGGGCAATACCCCAATTCACATAAGGTGAGGGATTTCATCACCCACAAGTTGCATTTCATCGTAGAACCTGACTAATAATAACGGTTAGGTGTTGGAATTAAGGGAGTCACGGGCTCATCTAGGGCTTAATTGTATTGTGATAGTTGATTCATTTGGAACGAATTATTTCTTGGTGTCTAGACTACGGCAGAGAAATAACCGTTTATAAATATTACGGTGATTCGTAAATATTATATCGGTTGTTACTCTGAAGGTACTTAAACCTTCGGCTGCATTACTAGGGTGATTCCTGGTGCACCGATAACTCCTGTCCGTTAACTGGCTGAGAAATCTTTTGATCTAAGTAATCAAACGCGTCACTTTATAATTTTGGGTTAGGAGCCATTAAGGACAGAAAATTTAATTGTAGCTAATTTCTGTGCTTGCATTTAACAACAATGAGTGAAAAAAGCGTTAGCCAATAAAATTCTCCTAGGGGTTCTCGAATCAACCAAAATTTTCCAACCGAATTGGATCAAAATCGAGTGAATCAAAACTTTCCAAACTTTGGGGATCAAAATCGAATAAATCAAAATTTTCAAAATCTCAATAACCAAATGGATAGACCCTTGTCTCTTCGTGATCGATGTTATCCAACTAGGACCGTTCAACCCTCTGTCATCGTGTTCCCACCAGCTGAAGGAAACAATTTTGAGCTAGAACATTCTTTTATCCAAGGGGTACCAGAATTCACTGGGTCTGAAAATGCTTATGAATTTCTGAGTGAATTTGAATTGTATGCTTCCACAACAAAAATGCAACAACTATCTAACAAATCAGTCAAGCTAAGGCTAATCCCATTTGCACTACTTGAAAGCGCTAAAAGATGGCTAAATTCTCTTCCAAGACATTCCATAAGAAGTTGGGATGAATTTATTACTGCATTCTTGAAAAAGTTTTTCCCTTTCCATAAAACTCTAAAAATCCGAACCGAGATAAATCAATTTTGTCAAAATGAGGGGGAAACTTTTTCAAAATGCTTTGAAAGATTCAACCAACTATTACATAGTTGTCCTCATCATGGAATTCTAAAAGACCGCTTATGTCAAATTGCATATGAAGGGCTAAACTAGCAGTCTAGAACTCAATTAGAATCAATGTGTGGAGGAGAGTTTATGTCTAAAACAGCCGATGTAGCTTGGCGGTTCTTAGAAGATTATTCTGAAAAGGACATGCAGTGGGAATCGATTCGTGTTCCTATTCGTACTTCTACTAGAGGAGTGCATGTCGTGGACCCAAGTCAAATTCCTTTAGAAAATCAAATTCCTCAAGCCGGAGAAGGGTTACCCCACTATTACTCTCAGGACCAAGCTAATGCCATCGCTCAAAATAATCCTTACTCATCCACATACAATCCTGGTTGGAGGAACCACCCAAATTTTTCTTGGCCAAACCCCAATAATTCGGCTAACCCATCTCACGTGCAACCCTTTATCCCAAATTCGAGTTATCAAGCTCCACCCTCCAATTCTCAAACTTCTCAAACTTCACCTCAATCTAAACAACCTTATAGGCACCCCAATTTTCAATCATCAAACCAATCCTCTCAATCGTCACCAGAAATTGTGCGTTTAGAAAAACAAATGGAACAAATGATGAATATGATAAAGGAACTAGCGAAAAATAATGAGAAAGGAAAGTTGCCGAGTCAACCTGAGGTGAATCCAAAATATAACTCTCGTGCTGTGAATTCTTGTGAGTACGAAAACCATAATCCAATCAACGCTATTACAACCCTTCGATCTAGAAAGAGGATTGATAATAACGTGGGCGAACCTTCTAACTCGACCCCAATCCCTAATCTTGATGATCACCCATTGGCTTCGAAAGCCAATTCTTCTAAACCTCCATTTTCCTCAAATGTTGACAATCCCAACAGTTCCTCTCCTAGTGTCGGCAAACTCGACCCACCTTCGAAAATTAATGTTGGCAATACCAACATTCAATCTTCTACGACCTTACCACCTTCTTTTTCCTTAGATAAACCTTCTTCTTCGAATGATGAAACTGATCACAAAGTCGAAAAACCAATAGCTCCATTTCCCCCATAGACTCAATAATAAGAAGAAAGCGGCAAATTTCGATAAAATTTTGGAAATTTTCAAACAAGTCCGGGTGAACATTCCTCTTTTAGACACAATTGAACAAATTCCTCAATATGCCAAATGTCTTAAGGAATTGTGCACACAAAAACGTGCGACTAATGTCCCAAAAACTGCATTTCTAACTGCGAATACAAGCTCTGTTCTTTCGAATCTTACCCTAGTCAAGTACAAAGACCCTGGCTGCCCTACGATTGATTGCAAAAAAGGAAACACCCATATCTCTCGTGCCCTACTCGACCTTGGTGCCAGTGTCAATCTTCTTCCTTATACTTTTTATTGTCAACTTGGGTTAGGGGAAATTAAACCATCACTCTTCAGTTAGCCGATCGATCTGTCAAAAAGCCATTGGGAATTATCGAAGACGTCTTGATACAGATCGAACAGTTTTACTTCCCTGTCGATTTCATAGTTTTAGACACAGAGCCTGTCTCAAATCCCAAAGTTCAAATACCGTTGATTTTAGGATGGCCCTTCTTAGCAACCTCAAATGCCGTCATTAATTGTAGGAACGGTCAACTTCGACTTTCCTTCGGGCACCTAACCATTGAGCTAAACATCTTTAATCTCAACAAACAACCTAGGGATTTTGAGACCGATGAAATCGACATGATTCAAACCATAGTTGACGAAACCTCTAACGACACTTCTGAAGCCTTGAAAATGTGTCTGGAACATTTCAACTCCGATTTCGATGAACTTGAATACATTTCTGAACTGAATGAATTTCTTGACTTAAATCCTTTGTCTTCTGAATCTAACCAAGGAATGTCAACTAATGTTAACACTCAAGAACATCCTAAGTTGGATCTCAAACCCTTGCCACAAGACCTTAAGTACGCATACTTAGACTCCTCAGAAACTCTTCCCGTAATCTTGGCCTCTAATCTTACCGAGGACCAAGAAGAAAAACTCTTAGAAATTTTGCAGGAAAATAAAGACGCTTTAGGGTGGGAACTAAGTGATATAAAAGGAATTAGCCCGTCAATTGTGGAACATCGCATACATTTAGTTGATGAGGCTAAACCCACCCGTGAGGCTCAAAGGCGATTAAACCCAAACATGAGAGAAGTGGTCAAGGAGGAGATAATCAAATGTCTAGACAATAACATCATCTATCCCATCTCTGATAGTACCTGGGTGAGTCCGGTACAAGTCGTACCAAAGAAATCGGGAGTCACAGTGATCAAAAATGAAAGTAATGAGCTTGTCCCAACAAAAATCAAAACAAAATGGCGTGTGTGTATCGACTATCGAAAGCTTAACTCAGCCACACGAAAAGACCATTTTCCCTTACCTTTTATTGACCAAATGCTCGAACACTTAGCGGGTCATGAGTACTATTATTTTCTCGATGGATACTCTGGCTATAACCAAATCCCTGTTGCTTTAGAGGATCAACACAAGACCACCTTTACTTGTCCCTTTGGAACCTTTGCTTATCGTCGCATGCCTTTTGGTCTTTGTAATGCCCCCGCGACTTTCCAAAGGTGTATGATGAGTATCTTCTCTGATATGGTGGACGAATTCTTGGAAATATTCATGGATGATTTTTCAATCTATGGATCATCTTTTTCCCAATGCCTCACTCATTTAGAACTCGTCCTAAAACGTTGTAAGGAAAAATCACTCGTCCTTAATTGGGAAAATGCCACTTCATGGTAAAAAGGGGGATAGTTCTAGGTCATGTTGTCTCCAAAGATGGCCTTGAAGTCGATAAATCTAAAATCGATTTGATTGCTAATCTGCCTCCTCCTAATTCTGTTAAAGATGTCCATTCATTTCTTGGCCACGTGGGATTCTATAGAAGATTCATTAAGGATTTCTCGAAAATTTCGAAACCTCTCTCAAATTTACTTTCCAAAGACGCTAAGTTTGAATTCTCCAATGACTGCAAAACATCTTTTGAAACTCTTAAATCAATCTTAACCACAACTCCTATCATTCAACCTCCTGATTGGACTCAGCCCTTCGAACTTATGTGCGACGCTTCTGACTTTGCAATTGGAGCCATCTTAGGTCAACGTATCGATAAACTCCCTCGAGTCATTTATTACGCTAGCAAAACCTTAAACGAGGCCCAATTGAATTACTCAACCAGTGAAAAGGAATTTTTGGCAGTTGTCTTCGCTCTTGAGAAATTCAGACCATATCTCATAGGATCCAAAGTCATAGTTTACACTGATCATGTTGCCCTACGATATTTGCTTTCTAAAAAGGATGCCAAGGCCCGCTTGATTCGTTGGATCCTTCTTCTTCAAGAATTCGATATAGAAATACGAGATAAAAAGGGTTCTGAAAATGTTGTAGCTGATCATCTCTCTCGAATTGTGCACGAAAATGTTGACGACACCCAAATCGATGACTATTTTCCTGACGAACAAATTCTTTCCATCTCTAACACCCCTTGGTACGCTGACATTGTGAATTATCTTGTCACGCAAAAAACACCCGCTGAATGGTCGAAACAAGATGAACAAAAATTGCTCTCGAAAGTTCGAAACTTCTATTGGGACGACCCGTATCTTTTCAAATACTGTCCAGACCAAATCATTCGAAGGTATGTGCCCGATCATGAACACCAAAGTATTCTCTCTTTCTCACATAACCATGCTTGTGGCGGTCATTTTGGAGCAAGAAAAACTACTGCAAAAGTTTTGAAAAGCGGTTTTTATTGGCCCACACTGTTTCGTGACGCTTTCGAATTTTGCTCTAAATGCGATCGATGTCAAAGAACGGGTCGAATCACTAAGCGAAACATGATTCCTCTCAACCCCATTTTAGTGATTGAGGTATTCGATGTTTGGGGCATCGATTTCATGGGACCATTCCCTAATTCATTTGGGAATATTTACATCTTGCTTGCGGTAGATTATGTCTCAAAATGGGTTGAAGCCATTCCAACCAAAACCAACGACAACAAGGTTGTTGTCAAATTACTCAAAGAAAACATCTTTTCGCGCTTTGGTACACCTTGAGCTATCATTAGCGATAATGGCACTCACTTCTGTAATCGTGCTTTTGAGTCCTTGCTCAAGAAATACTCAATCACACACAAGCTGTCGACCCCTTACCATCCACAAACTAGTGGGCAAGTAGAAGTTTCCAATAGATAAATCAAACAAATTCTTGAGAAAACCGTGAATTCCAATAGAAAAGATTGGTCCTTAAAACTGATTGATGCACTTTGGGCTTTTCGCACTGCTTATAAAACCAATCTAGGGATGTCACCATATCGATTAGTCTTTGGAAAGGCTTGTCACTTACCTCTTGAATTAGAGCACCGTGCTCTTTGGGCCATAAAATTTTTGAATTTTGACTTAGAGAAAGCCGGCTCACATAGGAAGTTACAAATATCTGAATTAGAGGAATTAAGAAATGAGGCATATGAAAATGCAAAAATCTACAAAGAAAGAACCAAAGCCCAACACGACAAAAACATACTTCGTAAGGAATTCAATGTAGGTCAAAAAGTTCTTTTATACGACTCTAGATTTCACTTGTTTCCAGGAAAACTCAGTTCTCGATGGACTGGACCTTATGTTGTGAAAACATCATATCCTCATGGAGCAGTGGAAATTGAAAACCCAAGGGATGGAAAAGTCTTCAAAGTACATGGTCAACGACTGAAACCATTTTTAGAATTCGAGCAATATGATGAAGATGACCTTATCGATCTTCATGAGCCTGATCATCCACCATGAAATCAGGTGGTACACGTTCTTTTTCTTTTGTTTTTCTTTTTCATGTATTATTATTATTATTTTTGTTTTTCTGCCATTTTGGTCTGCATACCTTAGACAGTTGGGACACTGTCTCATTCTAGTGTGGGGGAGTCAAGTCTACATCACATCTCCTCCATCTTCATTTAAAAATAACACACACATACACAATCACACCGACGCGACTCATTTTAGAGTGATACCACGAAATAAGTTTACAACTTTTAGTCAGTTGATAGTATTTTTTTCTCTCAACTTAGATCGAATAAGAAATATAGTGAAAAGTTTAATTTCGAGGGATAATAGTGTAACCGATACATAGGGAGATTCTTAGGTGATGGCCATGAAATCTATTCTATATTGTAGACTTTGTTTAAATAAGTGGAGGACTTACAATACTTATATTGGCTTTTCGAATTTTTAAAACTAAGTTGTGTTAAGTTGAATTCGCATAACTCTCTCTTTTGTGCTTATAAATTCAATAATAATAATAATAGTAATCCAAGGGTATCCAACATTGCTTGTATATCAAGTGTTGGTGTGCAAACCCGCCCAGCTCTTTCCGACATGTTGTTGACAAAGTCAGCGTTGGAATATCTTGGTCTCATTTTATGAGATTGGACACCTAAGGATTACCGACACGTTGTTGACAAAGTCAAAGTCGGCCTGCACAATCCGCCAAGCTCTTTACCCATTCACCGTTAGTCCGTGAGGCAATGCTGGGTGGTAAACCTTGGTCTTCTAAGTTAAGTGTATATATTTAATCATAAATTTTAAAATTTTATAGAATAAAGAATAAGCGATGATGCCCAAACACTTCTTGACCTTATTGATTTGAATAGCCATACACAAGAAAACTATAATACCACTTTACAAACTGTGCCAAGCAACTAAGAATTTATTTCATGGCTGCACTATGTTATCGACCGAAACAACTGGCCAAACTGGAATTTAACATTTGAAAACTTGATTTATATTGAAAATTTGTGACAAGTTGAGGTATCTAAAATAAAATCAACTGACTAGAAACTATAAACTTAATTTGTTGTACCACTTTCCTGAAACAAGTCGTGTTGCAATTCTTGTTTTCTTTGTTTTTTGTATATAACCATTGCATAGTTACATTAGATCCACACATACTGCATTTGGATTTTGTGGGTAGTATCCGCTGAAAACCCTCACAAGACACCACTCGTCCTACTAGGGACACCTAGAGGTTTAACGGCTTGTTGCATACACTCAATGCAATCGTGTTTCCTACGAAAGTGTGACCTATCTAGTTAGTTTTTCATTTTCTTTTTACTCGAGGACGAATAAAAGATAAGTGTGGGGGTATTTGATTAACATAGCAATGTGTTTATTTTATGCTCTTATATTTTATCTTTTGTAAATAAATAAATTATACTTTGGGTACTTTTATGTGTTTTTATAGGTTGTCAAGAAATGCCTCCTTCATTTCAAATTAAAGGCCAACTACAAACAAAAAGCTACTTCCCCATATTAAAGCCATCTCAATTACAAAAGACGTTGTAGCTCATTGGTAAATGCATAGAGATTTGTACTGAGAGACCTGGGTTCGATCCTCGTCAAGCTCATTTTTTGCCAAAGAACGGAACTTTCACACTGCCCTTTTGCTATGAAGAATATATTAATTAGTGTTATATTATATATATACATATTCATGTGTATGTATAATATTCACTAATAGTCATTTCAAGAGTAGTCATGGAAATCAATTCAGAACATTCATTTTTCAATTTCCAATTAGAAGAATTTCTGATTGATTTATTGCCAAGAAAAGATCAATTTTGAAGATTTTATCCTTTGTTGCCTTTGGAGTCTATTGAGTATCCTTGTTTGGAAGAATTAATCACATGGAATCTTCTCATCAATCAATAATCAATTTGCTACATGGAAGATTTGGAAGATATTCACCATGTTTTGCTTTCCAATCAAGCTTGGGCAAGGAAGGCAAGAAATACAATGGATGATGAAGCCCAGTTATTCATAGACTTAATTAGGGTTTCCAGTTCACCTATAAAAGCACATGTACATCCCATTGTAAAAATATCCATTCTTCTGTACTCTCTTTTAGTTTTAATAAAGCTCTTCTTCGTTTACTTTATTTGCTTTACTTTCATAACAATTTGTGATCTACTCAATTAGTTTTGGTAGATAGAAATTGTTATTGTTATTTCTATTGCTTATTAGTGATTAGTCGTTTGATTAGTTTCAACGAAAATCCTAATTTACTTTTTGTTGTTCTTCTTTTCCTACCATTTTACTTCCTGCATTTTATTTCTGTTTAGCATTTTAATTTCCAATTGATAGTTGTGATTTGATCGTCGGTTCAATTGGATTTGTTCTGAATCGGATCGCAGTTTCAATTTTCATTGTATTCAAAACCAACCTCAAAAATCGTCTAACTCGCCCAAGAATAAATAAATAATAATTTTTAATTACACCTCCCTGTGTTCGACCTGTATGCTACACACCAGTATGCTTGCAGAATTTAATTTAAATGCCGCGCTTTTCTGATTCATAGATTAGCGACGACCAATTTTTATTAGTTAAATCATCATAAATTGTATACGGTGCCTGTTAGATCACCTCCCTCATCCATAGACCATGGACGATTTAAATTGACTGTATTGTGTGATTATGTGTGATGTTGTGATGACTACCATATTAAAAATAATGTTAATATTGATGTAGTGAGTGGAATTGAATTATAAATATTCATTTATAATTTTAAATAGTGAAAAATGTTAATTAGAAAATAATTCAAATTGAATTAGAACTGGTTAAATTTATTAACCAGTGATTATTTTAAATAGACTATTATTGTGTGAAAACCCCACACGGGTGTTGGGATGATATTTTACATACACTAGTCCCAATATTTAATTATATGTCAATTGATGGATTGAAAGTCTGTGATAAGCGTTGTTTATTTATTTTAACACTCACACAGTTGTAAATTTCACTATGGATGTGAATGGACTGTTTAATGAGTGTTTATCATTATTGTTGTATACCTGCGGTGTATGAAATCCATATAACTGAAATTATATGGTAATTGATTGAGTCGCATTCCTATTCAGAAATAAACAACGTTTTTATAATAAACAATATTTTAGAAAAAAAAACATTTTAGAATGAAAATAACATTATAATGTAAAAAGACATTTTAGAATTAAAATGACATTTTTGTGGAAATAAAATATTTGAAAACAAAACTTACATTTTTTGTTGAAATAAAATAGTTGAAACCAAATTATTATTTTTGTTGAAATGAAATATTTAAAACAAAAATAACATTTTTGTTAAATAGATTTGTATCAAAACAAAAATAACATTTTTGTTAAATAGATTTGTGTTAAAACAAAATTGTCAATTTTGTTGAATTAGTTTATTGTAAATAAAATGAAGTTATCAATTCAATTCATTTTGTTAAAATAGAATTGTTAACAAAATGAAGTTGTCGCTTGTTAGTCATTTTGTTGAAATAGAATTGTCAACAAAATATAAGAACCATTTAAATGTAATCAAACATTATTAATGTAAATAATGTAATAGAACATTTTTACGTAGAATAACATTTTAATGTAAAAGAATGTAAAAGAACATTTTTATGCAGAATAACATTTTAATGTAAAAGAATAATAAAAGAACATTTCAATGTAAAGAACATTTTAATGTAAAAGATTATTTTAAATAAAGAATATTTTAAAGTAGAGAATATTTTAAAATAAAAAATATTTTAAAATTATATACGGTGAAGAATAAGATTATGATTTTAATGTCCGTCTTTGAATGGACACACAAATATAAAAATATGAAGCCGGGTTATGTATAGAAACGCCATTTTAACCCGAACGGGTTTATCGATCGATTTGATTCATTTTATAATGGGCATCGAAAAGAGGAGATTTCAAAAATATAATATTTTGAAAATATTATCATATAAATATGATAAAGATATAGAATATTCAATTTTGATTTAAAATTGAAAATGAAGTTAAAATCGTTTTAAAATGAATTTATAAACGATTTATAAAATACGTTGTAAAGGAAATCGAAGAAATATTTATATAGTATGTATTATATATATTTAACGGCCTGAATAGAACGTGCCGCGTAGTGACTGTTCGCGAATTTCGACCATCAACTTCAAATTGGCATAACGGGAGATCCGACCGTCGGATTCTCCTAAAACCGGAACCGTTGGGTTCATATCGATAAGAGCTTTCCAATGAATATAAGAAGTTTGAAATCTAACAGTTGGATTTGGAATTATGACCAAATCAAATTTGGAAAAGGTCGTTATGGATGTAGTTCGGTGGCCGTTATTGGAAACCGACTGTACTGGCCGTGATAAAATTATTTAAAATATGGAAAAATTATGTAAAATCATAATAAATGATTTGGAAAGAATTTGGATGAAAATTCCAATTTTGTAAAGATAAAAATATATTTTTTATCAAAAATGAACTAGTTATTAACTAGAATAAAAATCCAATTAATTAATATTTAATTGGAATTAAAGAGAATAAACTGGATTTTGGGTTGTCGTGAACGGTGTCTTTAATAACATTGTTCTTAAACCCCGATTAGAAAAGAATAAATCTTTTAAATAAGATTTAATTAAGTTTTCCAATTAATATTTAATTGGAATTAAATAGAATATAATTTTGGAATTAATAAATCTTTTAATTAAGATTATTAGAGTTTCCAATTATATCTGGTAATTGGAATAAAATGAAATGTGAATTGGGTTTATTGTGAACTGTGTTTTTAACGACATTTGTTCTTTAACCCAATTAACAGTGAAAATATAATTTGGAATTTATAAATCTTTTATTAAGATTTAAATGGAAATTTTCCAAAGTAAAGTTTTCCAATTTAATATATTAAGTTGAAATTGAATGGAATTTGATTTTGTAATAGTCGAGATGATCTTCTATGAATGAAGACCGTTACTATATATGAAAATTAAAAAGGCTTGTCATTATTCCATTTATATTATTGGTCTGATACAGAAATTTATATCGATTATATATTGATCTGATTTCTGTGAAAATTTCATATTTAATGGAAATTGATTTTGGTTTTGTCGTGAACTGTGTTTTTAATGACATTGGTTCTTTAATCCAAGATTAATTTCTTAAATTTGAATAATCATTAAGTGATGATTTTTGGAGATTAAACCAAATTGGTGTTTTAATGTACCTTGTTAATTTCAGGAAGATTTAAGAATAAATTTAAAAGAATTTATCTTTGATAAAATTAATGGTAACCTTTCCCTAATAATGTGAATATTTTATTAAAAGAATATTCTAAATTGGAATGAGGCGTATGGTGTATTTTTATAGCACTTGATTATAAAATACGTGAATTATTCGAAAAGACCAGGTTTAACCCATTCTAAATAATTTCTACTACGATTAAGAGTCGAAGATGAAGACGGTGGTTGAAGACTGGAGTTCTTCACATCGTTTGGGTGATTACTGATGTCTTGATTGGGTCGTACACCCAAGACAAGGTAATAAGTGGTGATTGTCCAAACGTACTTGGAGATCGACGGATATGTGAGGACCACTATCCTGTATTGGACATAAGGGACGAGGAATAAGGTGCCTTCGGATTCGTTCAGACCCAAAACAGACTTGTAAATGGATGGTGTGTTTGACGTTGTATTCCTTTATGCTGTATTCATTGATCTCTGCTAAATATATATCTGTTTGGTGGCGGAGAATTTATTCTCTTGCTTAACACCCTTCTCTGAGATGTACGAGCTTAGAGGTTATATATTGGCAGAAATCGATGGTATGGATTGACAATGTGGCAGCTAAGATGCAAATGATCAAGGCTTATTGTTGAAAAGCAAAGACTTATGGTTGATGATCAAAGCACAACTTATTTAGGCATAGCTTTGTGTATAGCGTTACTTCGCGAGCCTCACACCTCGGTATGAACTAGAAACGGGAGAAGGACTCCAGGGAAATGGACATATGTTAGTTTCTAGCTAGGAGTAACGTCATGGTATGGAGCCCAGACTGTTTACTCATGTGGATGTTGCTTATTACTTGATGGATAAAGAGGCGCCTCAGATATATATATATCGATAGTGTCTGGTCGACATTACTGAATAGATTATTTTATGCCCCATAGGGCAGGTTAACATATAGTTTATGGTATAACTAATCATCGACGGATGACCGGCCCTGGTGCTCCTAGGTGCAGTTGCGGCTGAGTCCTGAGGCACATGCTAGAGTGTCTCGAATTCGGTAAGGACAATCCTTTGCCTTGGTTCATAGATGGAAATCCAACTTCTAATATGACATCATGCGGTTTTGATTGTAGAACTAGTATGGCGACATGATATATGGTACCCATGCCGCCTATGATTGATACGTTTATATTTGAAGTTGATTTCTTCACTTATAGTAATAATAAAAGATGAAATTTCGCATATCAAGCATTTTTGGCTATTATAAGGGAAAACTCTGTCCTTCGACTTGCGTTGCATTGTATGATGGGACTTGAGTCTTATAATAGCTTCATTTTTACAAAAAGCATTGTGTTGTTTTCTTTTAAACTAGGGGTCATGTGGAGTAAACACATTCCGTGTTATACGGCGTGGTCCTATGATTTACCCAACTTTAAAATTAAGATAATAATTTTTTTAGTTCTCACACCAGTCCCATGACTGACTTGGAGTTTATTATTTTAACCTAAACTCTGGGTGCCCATATTTTCCACATGGGCAGCTAGTAGTTTTGGTTTTGCAGATATTATATTCACAGGATCTTGGTTTACAGCTGAAGCGATATTCGGAGAGCTCTGTATCCGTGTATTCCTTCCAGTTGTATTTTGTATTATTTTTCCGTTGCTATTCAAATGTAATTTAAATCTCTGATATTGTATTGTATTTCCAATGTATATTATTCATTTATACTCTGTGATATTCTTGTACTCTGATGTAATTGTTGTAATAAGCAATGAAATGTTCTTCTGTTTGTGTTCTGATGAGTGTTGTTCTCAAAGCAATCTGTACTTTCCTTTACGGGGAAGTTTGGGTCGTTTCAAAAGGGGTAAAGTAATTAATTAATATAATAAATTTCTCGTTTAATTATCCAATGTTTTAAATAACGATATCTTGTTCATACGGAAACGGAATCGAACGATTTCAGATCCGTTGAAATCAGAAAAATGAGAGCTTCACGATGGAACTGACCAGAACCAAAACGGAGCAAATTAGAATTTCAGGTAAATTCAAAACCAAACAGAACAAAAATTCAGAAATTAAGACTGTCGGAGTGGAAACCAAAGGTGAGAACTCGCTCACTAAAATATTTTTACAGTTATTTATTTTATAACTGCATATATATCGATTGGCAATGTTAATTTTTATCTGTTTTTAATTATCATGAAATGTTGAAATTAAATTATAAATATCCGTTTATAATTTACACTGTGAGAATTATATTTTTTTTTAATAATTAAAATTAATTAATTATGATTGTGTTTAGAAATCTCTACGAATCCGCTGTTAAATTCAATTTGTTGTTATATGTGATTTGATTTGGGTTGATTGATGCTATTATGTTGATCTGTTAATTTGATGGATTATTTTGTTGAAATGAAATTGTCAAAACAAAAATTAACATTTTTGTTGAAATAAAATTGTCAAAACAAAAATTAACATTTTTGTTGAAATAAAATTGTCAAAACAAAAATTCAGTTTGTTGTTAGATGTGATTTGATTTTGGTTGATTGATGTTGTTATGTTGATTGGATGGATTATTTTATTGAAATAAAATTGTCAAAACAAAAATTAACATTTTTGTTGAAATAAATTTGTCAAAACAAAAATTAACATTTTTGTTGAAATGAAATTGTCAAAAAAAAATTAACATTTTTGTTGAAATATAAAGTGTCAAAAACAAAATAATCATTTTGTTGAATTAGAATTGACAAATTAAAATTGTCATTTTTGTTGAATTAGAATTGACAAATTAAAAATATCATTTTTGTTAAATAGATTTATGTTAAAACAAAATTAACATTTTTGTTAAATAGATTTGTGTTAAAACAAAAATATCATTTTTGTTAAATAGATTTGTGTTAAAACAAAAATATCACTTTTGTTAAATAGAATTGTGTTAAAACAAAAATATTACTTTTGTTGAATAGATTTGTGTTAAAACAAAAATGTCAATTTTGTTGAATTAGATTATTGACAAAATAAAAGTATCCTTTTTAATTGTTTTGTTGAAATAGAATTGTCAACAAAATAAAAGCATCCCTTTTATTCATTTTGTTGAAATAGAATTGTCAACAAAATGAAAGAATCATTTTTATTCATTTTGTTGAAATAGAATTGTCAACAAAATAAAGTTATCATTTTTATTTATTTTGTTGAAATGGATTTGTATGAAAACAAAAATGAAAGAATCATTTTAATCATTTTGTTGAAATAGAATTGCCAACAATATGAAAGAATCATTTAAATCATTTTGTTGAAATAGAATTGTCAACAAAAATGAAAGAATCATTTTAATCGTTTTGTTGAAATAGAATTGTGATAACCCCAAACTCCCGTAGTACGAAAGTAAGGATAATCATTGGAATATAACACATAAACAATAACAGCATAATAGAAATATAGAATTATAGCAGATAAATTACATCAAATTATACTGGAAATAATATATCATCAGAGTTACACAGCATAATAGGATCATACTTAGTACATAATACAGTTTTCAACTTAATATAAAATGTCTGCAGCGGAATCAAACATAATATAATAAATGAAATCTGAACAGCTAATAGAAATGGTAAGATCCATCTTAAGCTCCATAGCTATCCAGAATGAATCTGTTAGAACCTGTATACAAGGCTGCCCGTGTGGAAAAGAGGGCACCTGAGTTTGCAAAGTGAAACAAACTACGAGTCAGTCATGAGACTGGTGTGAGAAATCTAATTAACCTATTTAATAATAGGGCTAATTACAGGACCACGCTGCTAACACGGAACGGGTTTACTCCATTGGATTGCCAGTGCATAAATAAAGTGAATCGTTAAACAACGCAATGCTTTTTAGAAAAATGAAACCATTATAAGACTCAAGTCCCATCACACAATGCAACACAAATCGGAGGATAGAGTTTTACCTTATAATGGTCAAAAATGCTTGATACGATAAAACGGATTTAATACTATTATTAGTGTATATATGTTTCCAAAAACATTTCAATCATAATATATCAATCATAGATGGCATAGCTACCATATACTATGTCGCCAGATATAGGTTTACAATCAAAACCGTATGGGTCGTATTGGAAGTTGGATTTCCATCATGAACCAAGGCAAGGGATCGTCCTTATCGAATTCGAGACAATCTAACCCATGTCTCAGGATACAGCCGCAACTGCACCTAGGAGCGCCAGGGCCGGTCCACAAATATGTTAGTGGATTAGTTATGCCTGAACAATACATCTCCCCACCCTATGGGGCGTAAAATAGAGCCACTAGGGACTCAAATCCAAGGTACATTGCTTTCCATCATCCACATAAGTAAAAATATCTGGGCTTGTAAAACCCAGACACCATTTCCAGCTAGAAAGAAACACATGTTCTCCCAAGGATCCTTCTCTCGTTTCTGGTTCATACCGGGGTGTGAGGCTCGCGAAGTAATGCTATACACAAAGCTATGCTAAAATAAAGTTGTGCTTTGATCATCAACCACAAGGCTCTTCTTTTCAACAATAAGCCTTGATCATTTGCATCTTGGCATGCCACACTGACAATTCACCCCATGCGACTGATATCTATCAATATATAACCTTTGAGTTCGTGCGCTTCAGAGAAGGGTGTTAAGCAAGAGAATAAATTCTCTGCCACCAAACATATATATATCAAATAGAAATCAATCAGCAAGGAATAAAATCCAATGTCAAACATACATCCATTTACAAGTCCGTTCTGGATCTGAACGAAACCGTAGATACCTTATTCCTCGTCCCATATGTCCAATATGGAAGAGAGGCCCTCGCATATCCGGACGATCAACAAGTACGTCTGGACAACTACCACTGTAACCCTCTCAAGGCAGCAACTCCAATCAAAGGCATCAGTAGTCATCCATTCGATGTGAAGATCGCCAGTCTTCAATCACCGTCTTCAAATCTTCGACTTCCAATCGTCGTATAATTGTTTGAAATGAGAGTTAACTCGGACTTTTTAAATAATTCTCGAATATATAAAATTTAAATCAATTCTTTTCATTCCATATCATTTATAATATTTTATAATGAATTATCGCTATTTTTATTTATTTAAAAATAGCCATTTTCAATGAAATGATGCTTCGGGTCATTACATGGCCCTGGCGCTGTTTTCATCAAAATTTGATTTACACATTTCTCAAAATCTAACCGTTGGATCTTAGCAAACTTTATATCGTTGGAAACATCTTTCCAAAACGAACCCAACAGTTCCAATTTTGGGAAAATCCGACGGTCGGATCTTTCGGTATAATCGTTTGAAGTTACGATTTCAAAACGCGAACTGCAACAACGCGATTCGATTTATTTTAATTTGTATTTATATATAAATATAAATCGTTCAACGATTTCAACACCATTTTCGATTCAACATTGATTTCTTTTATATATGAAATCATATATTACATTAAAAATGAAATTTTTAATGTTAATACAAATTCGTCCAGCATTGATTCTTTTATATGATTCATGTATTACATAAAAATGTAATTTATTTTATCATGCATCTATAGCATTAAAATTGTAATCTTTTATTTCAATACAATATTACATTGAAAAATGTAATCTCTTATTTCAATATACTATTACATTGAAATATGTAACTTTTTATTTCAATGTACTATTACATTGAAAAATGTAACTTTTTATTTCAATATACTATTACATTGAAAAATGTAACTTTTTTATTTCAATATACTATTACATTGAAAAATGTAACTTTTTATTTCAATACACTATTACATTGAAAAATGTAACTTTTATTTCAATATACTATTACATTGAAAAATGTAACTTTTTGTTTCATTCTTTATTACATTGAAAAAAATGTAATCTTTCTAATGAAATCTTTTATTTCATTAAAAATTTAAACTTCAAGGAAAAACATATTTTATATACCAATGGACATTCTTAATGTTTCATTACATTAAAAGTGTAAATTCCAATGTCAATACATTTTATTTCAAAATGTTTATTTTTAATATTGCATTTACATTAAAAATGTATATGTCAATGCCAATACATTTTATTTATCAATGTTTTATTATAAATGTAGTATATACATTAAAAATGTAAATTCCCTATCAACTCATTTCTATTTCAAATGTGTTTACTTTTTAATGTTGCATTACATTAAAATGTTAAATTTCAATACAAATACATATCTGTTTTTCAAATCTGTTTATTTTTTTAATGTTGCACTACATTTAAAATGTAAAATTTCATATTAATACATTTCTTTTTCAAATGTGTTTATTTTTAATGCATAACATTAAAAATGTAAAATTTCAATACAATACATATTTGTTTAACTAATGATCATTTTCAAAGTTCCATTTAAATTAAGAGTGTATATTTCAAAGAAAACATGTTTTATATAACAACAGACATTTTTAATGTTTCATTTACAATAAAAATGTAAATTCCAAATGTAACTTATTTTATATCACAATGTTTATTTTTTTAATGTCTCATTTACATTAAAAATGTAAGATCAAATGTAAATTCATTTTTATATCTAAATGTTTATTTTTAATGTCTCATTTACATTAAAAATGTAAAACCAAATGTAAATTCATTTTTATAAAACCGGTGACCATTTTTTATTTACAACAAAATATAGATTTTATTTTGACATATAATGATCATTTTCATATATATATATATATATATTAAATCTAATTTTCATATTATTCAAACAATTAATATAAAATAACATGAATATTTTATAACACAAGAAGATTTCAGAAAATTTCGGCAGCATAACGACAGGGTAATTAAAACTGGTACCGTCCCGATGTACGGCTCCTCGCACTACCTTAGGCCTCGCGGCGTTTACAATGGGTTTAATTTCCTAATACATTTTTCTATGCAATCTAATCCCACAATATCAACCAATTTCATTTCAACCACAATCAATCACCAAAAATCAACCAATTACACACCACAAAACAATCAAGTCGTCCATGGTCTGCGGACGACGGGTGTCGGAAGTTTCTAAACTCCGTCTTCATCCTAATATAATTTTATTTAATTAATTTGGATTTAGAGATCTCACTTTGCTTTTTATTTCTTCAAAAATTGTAGAATGCTCCAAAAATTCTGTGGTCTCTTCTGAAATGTAGATCTCGATTCAAGGATTCCAACGCTTCCCATTTCATCGAATTTCGTTATCGTATGACCGAGATATGATTTTATGAAGGTTGATGACATTTTATAAGATAATAAATTAATTAATTCATTAAATAAACAACCTCCTTATTCTTCAAAACACTACAGGCCGACGTTTATCACAACCCTTCGAAACTAGGGTTCCCTTTCGCGAGCAATACTGTTGACTTGAAGATGATCAGCCGCCACCCCTTCGACGGCCTTCGAGAGGGCTAGCCGCGCCTTCGTCCTTGATCAACTCGCACGCTCCCTGGCGGTGCGGTTCTCAGGTGAACGGCGAGAGTTTGGGTGCATTGTTCGAGCAATATACTGAGTGCTAGCATATCAAAGTCGTACTGATTTAAAGAGGGCAATATCCACAACAAAATTCCCTTAAGAATCGATTGATTTTAATGTGAGGATCGAACATAATTGAGGAGGAATATTTTGAGCATCTCACGCCATTGATCGATAGAGAAGGCGGCTGAATAACGATAGTTTAGGATTTGTACTGAATACAGTGTATTTTATATGTATTTTTTATTTATTTTATTTTACTTAATTCCATTTAATTCCAATATAATTTCTATATCGCTCCTAACTCCAAATCAAACCCAGCGAGTGTCGCCATTAACTAAATACACCCGTTTCGGACACAATGAGATATGTCCCGTAAGCCAACTCAATTGTTTTGATAGGTTTTTCTTTAAATTTAAATATAAAACATTTAATTATTTAATTTGATCGTAAATTTTAATTTACCGGGGCCACAGAATGACTCAGAAAATTCCAGAAAAAATAATCTAGCTATGTTTTGACGATACGGTCCTAACAAAATTAATTTCGTTGAATTTGGTGATCGTTTGAAAAATGGCCAATTTCTGGTCGATCGAAATTGATCGAAATTGACAAAAAACATTTCATTTGCCACGCTCACATATTGATTCCAAAAATTATGAAAATTGGAATCCTGTAATAATTTGACATTCCGGATCCAACCAGGGTAGTTTTGTCGAAAACGGAGGTTGTTTGCAAAATGGCTATTTATACGGGCTATATATTATATTAAATTCCATAGCGACTATTCTGAATATTCAACTGGCCATAACTTTTTATTCCCACTAGGAAATTTCAAATTTTCGGATTCGTTGGAAAGATAGTTTTAAAAAGATTCTAATATTTTTGGTTTCACCAAAATCCGATTTATTTCGCATCCTGTACAGTCAGTCAAAGTTCAAATTCAAATTTTCAAACTACTGCGCTATTTCTAACTCCTTTTAAAATTAAAATAAATATATTCGTTCTATCTTCGATTTAAATAAATTTTTAATCGTTATTATTTAAAATAAATTATTTTAACTATTCAAATTCAATAAAATAGCCAAAAAAAAAATTGATTCTGAATTTCCGGGTTGTTACAATCTCCCCCACTTAAAAACTTTTCGTCCCCAAAAAGGAAACAGTTTTAAAGTAGGAAACAAAACGAAAAATGAAAAATATTGTAAACGTACCTTGCACTAGAGCTAGTCAGAGATATCCACTCTGCACTGGGGATAAGCTTATTTGATGCTTTCCTCGGTCTCCCATGTACAGTCTCTAGGATCTCCGCTCCACTGCACTTTGACTAGATGAATTATTTTGTTCCTCAGAACTCGGGTTTCTTTGCCAATGATCTTTACCGGCTCCCTTCTTACTGCTAAGTTCAGGGCAATCTCCAAATCTTGCTGTGCAGCTTCCTCCACAATCGAGTCTGGATCATGTACATGCTTCCGAAGTTGAGACACATGGAACACATCATGTACCCCTGGCAACCAGTCAAGCAACTGAACCCTATAAGCGAGAGTTCCAATTCTTTCTAGATTAGGGAATGGACCAATGAATCTAGGAGCCAACTTTCTAGTCTTCCCAATACGAACTACTCCTCTTAATGGAGAAACTCTCAAGTACACATAATCGCCAACAACAAATTCTAAATCTCTTCTTCTTGAATATGCATAACTTTTTTGTCGTCTCTGAGGTGTTAGTAATCGATTTTTAATGAAATCAACTTTATCCGAAGCTTCACGAATCATGTCGGGACCTAATACTAGTCTATTGCCTAGTTCTACCTAACATGCGGGAGATCTACAAGGCCTACCATACAATGCTTCGAATGGCGACATTTGCAAGCTTGCTTGGTAACTGTTATTATAAGAGAACTCAACCAAGTGCAAGTGATCTTCCTATGACCCGCCAAAGTCAAGAATACATGCCCGTAACAAGTCTTCTAGTATACGGTTCACCCTCTTTGTCTGGCCATCTGTTTGAGGATGATAAGCGGTGCTCAGATTTAATTTTGTCCCTAGCTCCTCTTGGAATGCTTTCCAGAATTTACTAGCGAATATAGGGTCACTTTCACTAACAATGCTACTGGGAACTCCATGTAGTCGGACAATTTCTTTGAAATAAATTTTCGCCAAACTTTGAGCTGTTCTAGTAGATTTGATAGGAATAAAATGGGCAGACTTCGTGAAACGGTCTACGATCACCCAAATACTGTCATTACCTTTCCTGGTTCGGGGTAAGCCATCAATAAAATCCATGGAGATTTGATCCCACTTCCAACTTGGAACTTCTAGTGGTTGTAACAATCCGGCAGGTTTTTGCTGATCACTTTTGACTTGTTGTCAAGTAGAACACCTGCTGACATAAATGGAAATGTCTCTTTTCATATATTTCCACCAGAATGTGCACTTGAGATCATGATATATCTTACTTACCCCTGGATGAATACAAAGTTTGGATTTGTGACATTCATCCATTACTTCTCTTCTGATCTCGGGAATATTCGGGACACAAATTCGGCCTTTTAACCTCAGAAATCCCTTGTTATCAATTTGGAAACTCGAGGGTTCGCCTTCTCGAACTCTCTTACTAATTTTCTGGATAAATTCATCATCTTTTTGGTATCAGAGATTTTGTCAATTAATGAAGGTGTAATGATGAGATTGGCGATGATAAGATCGACGACGACCGCATTCTTCCTGCTAAGCGCATCGGCTACAACATTGGCTTTCCCTGAAGTATACAAGATGTCCAGATCATAGGCCGCAAGAAATTCTAACCAACATTGCTACCTCAAATTCAAGTCTCTTTGGGTGAACAGATACTTCAAGGATATATGGTCTGTATATAATTCGAACTTCTCACCCAAAAGATAGTGCCTCCATATCTTTGAAGCATACACGATGGCCAACAACTCGAGATCATGAGTTGGATATCTCTTCTCGTGTGGCTTCAATTGACGGCAAGCATAAGCAACTACTTTGTCACTTTGCGTTAATACTGCACCAATACCTTCAATAGAAGCATCTGTCCAAACTTTCAAATCTTTATTGCCATCAATAATGGTCAACACGGGAGCAGTGGCCAACCTCAGTTTCAGCCCTTGGAAAGCTGCCTCACATTCAGGTGTCCAATTAAACTTTGTGTTCTTCTTTGTAAGCTTCGTTAATGGACAAGATAGTTTCGAAAAATCCTTAACAAATTTTTGATAATAGCCATCCAATCCTAGGAAACTTCTAACTTTTGTAGGAGTGCTAGGCTGCTTCCAATCTTGAATGGCAGTGATTTTACTGGGATCCACTAAAATTCCTTCCTTTGATACTACATGTAACGACCCGGGGAAAGCACCGACAATCGGGTCTTCGACAATAATGCATAAACCCGTATTACTTGCCAAAAACCCAAGTATCGAACCCCCAGATTGTCAATAGAAAGAATTTAGAGGGTGAGGATAGAAAGAAAGAAGGATTAGAATAGAAGAAAGAAGAAGAACACATCAGAATCTCACAGCGGAACGAATAAAATATAATATCTCAAATCTCTTTATACAAAAGAACTGTATATATACATACCAATCATCAGAGTTCAACAGATATCAATCACAGCGGAAATAACTAGCGGTGGAGCCTCCTGCTTCGAGTTCCTGAAACTCCAAGCGAAAACCTAACCTGGAACATACTCGGTCTGACCCGAGCACATTTGATTTAAAACAAAATACACCGGGTCAGTCTGGAATACTATCAGTGATAAATTCATAGCACACACAACTTGTTTAACTTTGGAAATCCTTTATGAAATCAAAGGATAATAGTAAGACCAGTCCATACATAAACACGGACGGTTTTTACCTTACTATAACCCAAAACGTTTTGAAATCAATATCTTATTCTGATATTATAATAGTGTCTAAATACAAGTAAATATCAATCTAGAGGAACGCTTACATCTCACGCTCCCCATAATATACAATCGAAAACCGTGGCGCTTATTGGATATTGGATTCCAACTTAACAAGGTATGGGACCACCTTCCGCATGTGTATCTCTAGAGGCGGATACACTGGGTTCAACAAGAACGTCTTGCAACCCGGCCTTCACATGACCGACCACTCATTTCGCTTGAGTGTATCGAATGTATATCACCGACGGTTGGGATCAGCAACCGCCACCCGAATAGGGTCAGCATCGAAACATAGATTTAAGAAGCAAAAGGAATTTCTCTAGATAGGTGATCATACATCCTAATGGGAGCGACCCACATAGCCATGCTGCCTGCCCGATTTTTGTCATCTCCCGGTTGATGAGGCTTGAGGCTAGAATTAATCTCTTCGAACATCTGGTCACCATTCACTTTGAATGCCACATCGTCAGATCCGCCGGACATCACTAATTGACGTCCACAAAAATACTCTGCGGTTAGCTAAGAGAAGGTGTACGGCCTCCTCCGCCATCTACAGAAATACGTTTGAAGAAATCAACGTATGTGACCCCTTTGGAAATACTCTGTCAGACACTCGTCCATACAAGTCATCCAGGAACAGGATGAACCGAAGGCACTCTCCTACTGCATCTCATATAGGAATCACCCCATGGATCATTAGCGAGAAGTCCTTGTAACCCGTGGATTCCAACCACGACAAAACCATAGTTTATCTCTGACCGCTAAACCAGAGATTTTTAGCAGTTCTTCCGCTTATGAAGATCCACGGTCTTCAAAGCTCCATCTCGATCATCTTCTAATATCTTCACGTACTTGTTGGTCGGAATGGTTTTCGAATATACATTCGATCCCGGTCTTTCCATACCAATAAGCGTATTGGTCAGGTTTGATAGTCGGTGTTTTAACTATCAAATAACAAATGTGTGACCAAATTGAGTTGTTGATTCAGTACTTGACACTGCTTGGCCTCTTTAAAAATATTTGACAAAATGGTTAAAAACAAATGTCGACTTATAACCAAATATTCTTATTCACATTGAAACCACTATTGTAGTAGTGTTTATAATCCAAAATCTCGTACTTATGTTCATTATATCTCGTGTGGAATACTATACTAATTTCAACACCCTTTTACTCGTTTCAACCCAATACCATTCCTCGACAATAATGAAGCCGTTCAAGTTGGGGTATTTTATTTACCTCTCAGACCTTGATTGACACCGTTCTTATCTCAGAATGAATACCAGTTTGTAACTTAACCACCGCTATTAAAATCACGTTTACCACCTTGATCTCAAAACTGATCTTATAAACCCTTTTGAAATCTTCGTTCGAGATCCTTGATTCCTTTAATTAAGGAAATCTTCAATAAACGCCACTTTTGAACTTGACACATTATTTCACTTATCATCCTATCTACAATTCTCATTTGAACACTCGGATTTATAATCCCTTTATAAAATCTCTTATCGTCCTTTTCGATTAAAGTTTTCTCGTCACTTAATCACTCATTACTTGGATTCCCATTTACAAGTCACCGCTTATCATTAATTAAAATAATAATTTATTAAAAATTACCATTTAATTGTTCTAAAAACAATTAACCCATTTTACCAAACCCGTAGGTAAATACTTTGAACTTTTTGCTTTATAACTTGTTTACATCATACAATTTTGCTACCTAAATCATTTAAATAATTCTTTTACAAACTCGATTAAATATTTATTTACAAATTTCTAATCTAATTAATCATATAAAATGATTGAAATCTTCGATTCGGTAAAAAAATAATTTATAACTTTAAAACTGCGTCAATTCACCGAAACGGTAAACCGACGACTAAAACAACACATTTTAGGCCATTCACTGCCAATTACCCAATCAACACTATCGGTTGATTTTAAACACAACACGGGTGAATATTTGTTCAATCATCACACTCAAACAGGTTTTTCTACCATATGGTGTTCAATCAGTTCAAATACCAACGATATAAAACAAACACACCACATATATAATATTTGAGGAATCCGGTCGGATCCCTCCAACCTGTTCTTCCCTGCATCACAGCCGTTATACATTTCATAATAATACATGAAATAAATTCAATCATCTATAGATAACAGCAACCAATAATCATCCAATAGCAACCAGTCAACCAATTTATATTTTTAAGGGTAAATTATATTTAAATATGAATTTACCACATCACATAATTCCAGAAGGTGTGAGAATTAACTCACATGTTTTGTGTTTGACGGTGTTGCGTTGTTTTATACAGTTTCAAACCGGCGTCCGAAACCACCTAAAATTTCAACGTCCTCAGAATCACTTCATTTCAGCTTGTACATGTCAGTATCATTGATACGATCCCCTCGATATCAGTCTCGTTCAATTCTGTATACGAACGCAAAAGTCATACGTTTTAAACTGTTTGATTTAAAATAGATTAACCATCATTCTTAATATAAATTAATAAATAATTTAAATTCACTAATTATAATTTTTAACATTTTATAACCAATATAAATGTTCATGTGTAATTAGTTTTCTTCCTAAAATCCAAAACTAAGGTCCGACCTTCCAGCTTGAAATCCCATTCTATTATGACCGGTTTGATTTTTTAATTACACAATTTGATCATCATGCCATCATTAGCTTTTAACTAACCTTATTAACGTTATTAAGTTCAAAGTATTAATTACCTTATATAAATCAGATTCCACGTCATCATAGTGGACCAGTCCACGGATTTGTCTCTCCTCACAAATGAAACGTGATATCCATCTGCTCCTCTTTTTCTTATTTTCCTCTTTTTTTTCTCTTTGAAAACCCGTAGCGTGAAATAGCCTGTCTCCCTTCGCCGTTGATGAACTTCTGGCCGTCGCGACCCCAGCTCCGACTCGCCGCCGTCCAACCATTCCCCTGAGACCGACATCAGCAACAACGGTGGCCCACAACTCAACTATCGTTCAAAAAAAACCCAACTCATATCCGGAAAACAACTGTGTAAAACAAACCCCGTTCATCAATTAACTGCTCCGCCTCCGACCACCCTGGCGCCACCGAACCACCACCTGAACCCCCGTTTACCTCTGCCACCTTGCCCGAGCGTTGCGCCACTTGCCAGCAGCTCCTTTTCCACTCACCGTTCACACTCCAGCACCTCCCCCATGCCTTGCCACCATCGCATGGAAACTCCACCAGCCCAAGTCCTCCCAACACTGACCGAACATACCCCATCATGGCACCTCCTTTCCAACTCCCTCTGATGAACTTCACGGGCCCCCTACTACAGATCCATGCGTCTGGACACCGCCTCAAC
Source organism: Allium sativum (assembly GCA_030737875.1). Lineage (NCBI taxonomy): Eukaryota > Viridiplantae > Streptophyta > Magnoliopsida > Asparagales > Amaryllidaceae > Allium > Allium sativum. The sequence goes on along the minus strand of CM060926.1, from coordinate 606,565,088 downwards.
AGTCAGCCTCACCCTGCCTTTTCATTTTGTTCTTCAAATCCACGTCAGAAGATAAGTATGCGGTTCCCTTCTTGTTGCTAGCCCGAACCCGAAAGCTTGCCTGCTAACACCTCTTCTACTCCACGTCTCGTTTTGCTTCCTGTACATGGCTTGAACCCTTTCGATTCAACACAGCACCCACGTCCTGTACTTCAATATCTCCACTTCCTTTCTGTTTTTGTTTAGGGAATAGGTGCAGTTGAAAGTTATCGAGAGAAGGAAATGGGGTTAGCCGTTTTGAGAATGAAACGATGGTATTTAAAGGAGAAAAATACTTGGAGCGCACGGTTATAATACCTTGGAAGGCACGGTTCTAGTTGTTTAGCGCCCACGCAAGTAGTTGGTTAGGTAATAGGGTAGGTCTATAGGTGGATGGGTCTTTTCTTTTCATTGTCTGGGTGATGGGATCACCTATACGCACATAGGTCCGCAAAAGGCTCGTGCTAATTCAATTTCCAGAAAGGAGTGATAAGGAAAATTTGAAAGATTTCACATCTTTCGATCCAGATTTGGTGCATCTTCAGGAAGTTTATTTAATTGTTTTTGAGAGGTAATATAGGCATACTCAATTATTAAAATATGGTTTGTGAAACTCCAGCGTGAAGTAACACGGCAAAACCACCACAAACGACTTCCGTCAACTGATAAAAAAGCTAATCTTGGTGTAAACAGGTATTCCGAACACAATGGGACAAGTTTCGTCGAATTCCGACTTCGTTTGGAAAAATTTCCTTTATAAAACCATAAATGAACACGCATTTTAATTTTTTCACGGTCACTAGATAAATCAAATAAATTTGAAACCTCGATATCCTAAAATAATTCTTCAATACGAACCCAACGGCACCAGTCTCGTCGCACTCTGAGACTGTTTCCCCGGTAGGCTATTTTTAGGCGTACCGCACTGCCATTTCGAACACCAATTTAGCCGGTCTCCAAAAATTACAAACCATATATGCATCCTGACTCAAATCGACGATACGAACTCAACGGAACTGGTTTCACGGCCTAATTCGATCGTCTGCTCACATTATCCTCAAATCCCCCTTTATTAATTTAATTCGCGTTATAGAAATTGAACGAGCGTTTATGGCTACCGTGGTCATATAAGACCTCGGTTTGCCACGCCATTCAACACCATATAATAATTTAACGATACGGTTCTAACGAAACTAATTTCGTCGAAATCTGAGTTCGTTTGCAAAATGGCTATTTTAAGGCCGATAACGATTTTCATAGCGTTTTTTTTTCAAAATTTGATTTAGCCATAACTCGCAATTTATAACACGGAATCTGGATTTATATCTTTCATATGAAAACCATCGTCAACACGATCCCAACATTTCTTGTTTCACAGAAATCCGACTTATATCGGGCCCTGTATTCTCAGTTGAAGTTCAAAACTCGAATTTACGAACTGCACGCCATTTTCAAGCTAGATTTATAATTATATAAATATATAACGTTCGAACTTCGTTTAAATAGAGAATTAAATATTAGATTCCATCGATATTCCATATATAATATTTAAATTAAATAAATTAAATTAAATATATGATGGACGAAAACACGGGTCGTTACATTCTTTCCCCCTTAAAATAATTTCGTCCTCGAAATTGCTAAGGTAAGAAAATGACGTTATATTCCATTATCTTTATAATAATAATTAATTTAAAACTCGAATTTATTTCAAACCGACCCAATTGGTTTTTAAAACCAATTTATTTCAAGTAAAAGAATTTTCCAAAGATTTCAAAAAAAAAAAAAAAAAAATTCTAACATCTTAAATTTTGGAAAAATTTCGGCAGAGTCTCCCCTGTACGGAGGACAGCTACAAAATCGCAGGTTCAAGAAATATATATATCTCGACTCTCATGGTCGGAAAATTAAAAATCTAAACTCAAAACCCAAATAAAAAAAACCCAAAAATTTCATATTTGCGTGGGCATACCTTTTTGCGAGCGCTATTACGCGATAAACGATATATCATACTTGAGTTTGCTTAATCAATTATGCAGCTCTACGCAAACTGGGTTCAATTAACTCCAGAATTTCTCTTCGATGAAATTTTAAAGCCAAACTGACACTTCTACACCTGTTCTCAACTCAAACAAACTCATTAGTCATCAACCAATATCAATTAGGTTCAAAACATCCATTACACAATTCAATCCATACGGGTTTATAATCACTTCATTTATTCCTTAATTATCCATTCGGATTTATTTATCTGGATTGATTATCCAACTTCTTTATTTCATATTGGTTTTAAACCAAATCGATTCAGGTTTAGGTTCATATTCAAGAGATCGAGCACACCAACCAAACATATCATACAAATCAACCTTAATAAATAAATCTATTTGCCCATATTATAAAAATTTGAAAAATCATTACTTTATTATTATAAAATAAATTGGGCAAAACAGATTTCAAAAATAATTTTATAACAAATTACAAATACGCGCTCTCGTATATATACTCAAACTCAATCTAGGGTATTACTAACCCCATCTCTATCGAGTTACGCCACAGAGCCAAGGTTATCACTAAACCAATAGCTCTGATACCACTGTAACGACCCGGGGAAAGCACCGACAATCGGGTCTTCGACAATAATGCATAAACCCGTATTACTTGCCAAAAACCCAAGTATCGAACCCCCAGATTGTCAATAGAAAGAATTTAGAGGGTGAGGATAGAAAGAAAGAAGGATTATAATAGAAGAAAGAAGAAGAACACATCAGAATCTCACAGCGGAACGAATAAAATATAATATCTCAAATCTCTTTATACAAAAGAACTGTATATATACATACCAATCATCAGAGTTCAACAGATATCAATCACAGCGGAAATAACTAGCGGTGGAGCCTCCTGCTTCGAGTTCCTGAAACTCCAAGCGAAAACCTAACCTGGAACATACTCGGTCTGACCCGAGCACATTTGATTTAAAACAAAATACACCGGGTCAGTCTGGAATACTATCAGTGATAAAATCATAGCACACACAACTTGTTTAACTTTGGAAATCCTTTATGAAATCAAAGGATAATAGTAAGACCAGTCCACACATAAACACGGACGGTTTTTACCTTACTATAACCCAAAACGTTTTGAAATCAATATCTTATTCTGATATTATAATAGTGTCTAAATACAAGTAAATATCAATCTAGAGGAACGCTTACATCTCACGCTCCCCATAATATACAATCGAAAACCGTGGCGCTTATTGGATATTGGATTCCAACTTAACAAGGTATGGGACCACCTTCCGCATGTGTATCTCTAGAGGCGGATACACTGGGTTCAACAAGAACGTCTTGCAACCCGGCCTTCACATGACCGACCACTCATTTCGCTTGAGTGTATCGAATGTATATCACCGACGGTTGGGATCAGCAACCGCCACCCGAATAGGGTCAGCATCGAAACATAGATTTAAGAAGCAAAAGGAATTTCTCTAGATAGGTGATCATACATCCTAATGGGAGCGACCCACATAGCCATGCTGCCTGCCCGATTTTTGTCATCTCCCGGTTGATGAGGCTTGAGGCTAGAATTAATCTCTTCGAACATCTGGTCACCATTCACTTTGAATGCCACATCGTCAGATCCGCCGGACATCACTAATTGACGTCCACAAAAATACTCTGCGGTTAGCTAAGAGAAGGTGTACGGCCTCCTCCGCCATCTACAGAAATACGTTTGAAGAAATCAACGTATGTGACCCCTTTGGAAATACTCTGTCAGACACTCGTCCATACAAGTCATCCAGGAACAGGATGAACCGAAGGCACTCTCCTACTGCATCTCATATAGGAATCACCCCATGGATCATTAGCGAGAAGTCCTTGTAACCCGTGGATTCCAACCACGACAAAACCATAGTTTATCTCTGACCGCTAAACCAGAGATTTTTAGCAGTTCTTCCGCTTATGAAGATCCACGGTCTTCAAAGCTCCATCTCGATCATCTTCTAATATCTTCACGTACTTGTTGGTCGGAATGGTTTTCGAATATACATTCGATCCCGGTCTTTCCATACCAATAAGCGTATTGGTCAGGTTTGATAGTCGGTGTTTTAACTATCAAATAACAAATGTGTGACCAAATTGAGTTGTTGATTCAGTACTTGACACTGCTTGGCCTCTTTAAAAATATTTGACAAAATGGTTAAAAACAAATGTCGACTTATAACCAAATATTCTTATTCACATTGAAACCACTATTGTAGTAGTGTTTATAATCCAAAATCTCGTACTTATGTTCATTATATCTCGTGTGGAATACTATACTAATTTCAACACCCTTTTACTCGTTTCAACCCAATACCATTCCTCGACAATAATGAAGCCGTTCAAGTTGGGGTATTTTATTTACCTCTCAGACCTTGATTGACACCGTTCTTATCTCAGAATGAATACCAGTTTGTAACTTAACCACCGCTATTAAAATCACGTTTACCACCTTGATCTCAAAACTGATCTTATAAACCCTTTTGAAATCTTCGTTCGAGATCCTTGATTCCTTTAATTAAGGAAATCTTCAATAAACGCCACTTTTGAACTTGACACATTATTTCACTTATCATCCTATCTACAATTCTCATTTGAACACTCGGATTTATAATCCCTTTATAAAATCTCTTATCGTCCTTTTCGATTAAAGTTTTCTCGTCACTTAATCACTCATTACTTGGATTCCCATTTACAAGTCACCGCTTATCATTAATTAAAATAATAATTTATTAAAAATTACCATTTAATTGTTCTAAAAACAATTAACCCATTTTACCAAACCCGTAGGTAAATACTTTGAACTTTTTGCTTTATAACTTGTTTACATCATACAATTTTGCTACCTAAATCATTTAAATAATTCTTTTACAAACTCGATTAAATATTTATTTACAAATTTCTAATCTAATTAATCATATAAAATGATTGAAATCTTCGATTCGGTAAAAAAATAATTTATAACTTTAAAACTGCGTCAATTCACCGAAACGGTAAACCGACGACTAAAACAACACATTTTAGGCCATTCACTGCCAATTACCCAATCAACACTATCGGTTGATTTTAAACACAACACGGGTGAATATTTGTTCAATCATCACACTCAAACAGGTTTTTCTACCATATGGTGTTCAATCAGTTCAAATACCAACGATATAAAACAAACACACCACATATATAATATTTGAGGAATCCGGTCGGATCCCTCCAACCTGTTCTTCCCTGCATCACAGCCGTTATACATTTCATAATAATACATGAAATAAATTCAATCATCTATAGATAACAGCAACCAATAATCATCCAATAGCAACCAGTCAACCAATTTATATTTTTAAGGGTAAATTATATTTAAATATGAATTTACCACATCACATAATTCCAGAAGGTGTGAGAATTAACTCACATGTTTTGTGTTTGACGGTGTTGCGTTGTTTTACACAGTTTCAAACCGGCGTCCGAAACCACCTAAAATTTCAACGTCCTCAGAATCACTTCATTTCAGCTTGTACATGTCAGTATCATTGATATGATCCCCTCGATATCAGTCTCGTTCAATTCTGTATACGAACGCAAAAGTCATACGTTTTAAACTGTTTGATTTAAAATAGATTAACCATCATTCTTAATATAAATTAATAAATAATTTAAATTCACTAATTATAATTTTTAACATTTTATAACCAATATAAATGTTCATGTGTAATTAGTTTTCTTCCTAAAATCCAAAACTAAGGTCCGACCTTCCAGCTTGAAATCCCATTCTATTATGACCGGTTTGATTTTTTAATTACACAATTTGATCATCATGCCATCATTAGCTTTTAACTAGCCTTATTAACGTTATTAAGTTCAAAGTATTAATTACCTTATATAAATCAGATTCCACGTCATCATAGTGGACCAGTCCACGGATTTGTCTCTCCTCACAAATGAAACGTGATATCCATCTGCTCCTCTTTTTCTTATTTTCCTCTTTTTTTTCTCTTTGAAAACCCGTAGCGTGAAATAGCCTGTCTCCCTTCGCCGTTGATGAACTTCTGGCCGTCGCGACCCCAGCTCCGACTCGCCGCCGTCCAACCATTCCCCTGAGACCGACATCAGCAACAACGGTGGCCCACAACTCAACTATCGTTCAAAAAAAACCCAACTCATATGGGGAAACAACTGTGTAAAACAAACCCCGTTCATCAATTAACTGCTCCGCCTCCGACCACCCTGGCGCCACCGAACCACCACCTGAACCCCCGTTTGCCTCTGCCACCTTGCCCGAGCGTTGCGCCACTTGCCAGCAGCTCCTTTTCCACTCACCGTTCACACTCCAGCACCTCCCCCATGCCTTGCCACCATCGCATGGAAACTCCACCAGCCCAAGTCCTCCCAACACTGACCGAACATACCCCATCATGGCACCTCCTTTCCAACTCCCTCTGATGAACTTCACGGGCCCCCTACTACAGATCCATGCGTCTGGACACCGCCTCAACAGTCAGCCTCACCCTGCCTTTTCATTTTGTTCTTCAAATCCACGTCAGAAGATAAGTATGCGGTTCCCTTCTTGTTGCTAGCCCGAACCCGAAAGCTTGCCTGCTAACACCTCTTCTACTCCACGTCTCGTTTTGCTTCCTGTACATGGCTTGAACCCTTTCGATTCAACACAGCACCCACGTCCTGTACTTCAATATCTCCACTTCCTTTCTGTTTTTGTTTAGGGAATAGGTGCAGTTGAAAGTTATCGAGAGAAGGAAATGGGGTTAGCCGTTTTGAGAATGAAACGATGGTATTTAAAGGAGAAAAATACTTGGAGCGCACGGTTATAATACCTTGGAAGGCACGGTTCTAGTTGTTTGGCGCCCACGCAAGTAGTTGGTTAGGTAATAGGGTAGGTCTGTAGGTGGATGGGTCTTTTCTTTTCATTGTCTGGGTGATGGGATCACCTATACGCACATAGGTCCGCAAAAGGCTCGTGCTAATTCAATTTCCAGAAAGGAGTGATAAGGAAAATTTGAAAGATTTCACATCTTTCGATCCAGATTTGGTGCATCTTCAGGAAGTTTATTTAATTGTTTTTGAGAGGTAATATAGGCATACTCAATTATTAAAATATGGTTTGTGAAACTCCAGCGTGAAGTAACACGGCAAAACCACCACAAACGACTTCCGTCAACTGATAAAAAAGCTAATCTTGGTGTAAACAGGTATTCCGAACACAATGGGACAAGTTTCGTCGAATTCCGACTTCGTTTGGAAAAATTTCCTTTATAAAACCATAAATGAACACGCATTTTAATTTTTTCACGGTCACTAGATAAATCAAATAAATTTGAAACCTCGATATCCTAAAATAATTCTTCAATACGAACCCAACGGCACCAGTCTCGTCGCACTCTGAGACTGTTTCCCCGGTAGGCTATTTTTAGGCGTACCGCACTGCCATTTCGAACACCAATTTAGCCGGTCTCCAAAAATTACAAACCATATATGCATCCTGACTCAAATCGACGATACGAACTCAACGGAACTGGTTTCACGGCCTAATTCGATCGTCTGCTCACATTATCCTCAAATCCCCCTTTATTAATTTAATTCGCGTTATAGAAATTGAACGAGCGTTTATGGCTACCGTGGTCACATAAGACCTCGGTTTGCCACGCCATTCAACACCATATAATAATTTAACGATACGGTTCTAACGAAACTAATTTCGTCGAAATCTGAGTTCGTTTGCAAAATGGCTATTTTAAGGCCGATAACGATTTTCATAGCGTTTTTTTTTCAAAATTTGATTTAGCCATAACTCGCAATTTATAACACGGAATCTGGATTTATATCTTTCATATGAAAACCATCGTCAACACGATCCCAACATTTCTTGTTTCACAGAAATCCGACTTATATCGGGCCCTGTATTCTCAGTTGAAGTTCAAAACTCGAATTTACGAACTGCACGCCATTTTCAAGCTAGATTTATAATTATATAAATATATAACGTTCGAACTTCGTTTAAATAGAGAATTAAATATTAGATTCCATCGATATTCCATATATAATATTTAAATTAAATAAATTAAATTAAATATATGATGGACGAAAACACGGGTCGTTACACTACATGACCGAGGAACTTCACTTCTCCTTGCCAGAATAAACATTTAGAAAATTTGGCTTTTAATACATTCTTTCTCAGAATTTCCAAAACTTATTCCAAATGCTTTTCATGCTCAGCAGTTGACTTGGAGAAGATTAAAATGTCGTCGATGAAAACCAACACAAATTTATTTAGGACATCGCGGAATACTCGATTCATTAAATCGACAAAATAAGCTAGAGCATTGCATAAGCCGAACGACATTACTAACCATTCATAAAATATGTCTGGTCCTTTGAAAGCTGTCAAAGGAACACATTCTTTGGCAATCCACAATTGATGGAAACCTGTAGCTAGGTCCATTTTAGAAAATACTTTAGCTCTATTCAAACGATCTAATAAATCATCTATGCAGGGCAATGGATATTTATTCTTGAGTGTCTGCTTATTTAAATCTCGGTAATCCACACACAGTCTGAGAGTACCATCTGACTTTGGGACAAACACTACTGCTGCACCCCAATTTGAAAAGCTAGGCCTGATTAATCTTTCCACACTAGTTGTTTAGTCTGATTACCCAGTTCTTCTTTCTCTTTCCATGTCATTCTTCGAATAGGATGCACCACTGGCCTTGCATTCGAAACTAAATCAATCCTGAAGTCAATTTCTCTACGCGGAGGTAAGCTGTCAACTTCTTCGAACACATCCGCAAAATTTTTAACAATAGGGACATCTTCAATAGTAGTAGGAGAAACATCAAGAGCAGACCAAAATTCTTTTCTATCTGAATTCGGACCTATGCATGGTATCGTTATAAAAAAATTATATTTGGTCTTCGCCTTAATGATTCTTTCTGCACATTTAACCTCAGCTTCATATTTGGTTAACCAGTCCAGCCCAAGAATGATGTCAAATTCAGAAAAATCCATGATGATCAAATCAAAAGAAAACCGGTAATGAAAAAAGGAAATAGGCACTCTACAATACACACCGAGAATAAGAGAACCCTCTATCGGGTTATGAACTCTAACTGATTCCTTAAGGTTCCTTAGTTTTAACTTAAACTTCTTAACTGTATTGCTTGAGATAAAGCTTTGTGACGCGCCCGTATCAAATAATACTTTAACTGGAATATTGTTGACAGTAAGTGTACCTTCCAAAACATCTGGCCTTTGCTGACTAGCCGAGGGTGCTAGAGCATCTGTCGTGCTATTGATATGAGCTTCTGCCACTTTATTGAATTGAGCCACCTTTTCGTTTTTAAAAGCGGGCAATCTTGCTTTACATGACCAATCTGATGGCAAAGATTGCATCCTCTATCCTCTTGAAACTTCTTATTGGATTTAGATTCATCTATTCTTTGTTTCTTCAAAGATTTGCAATTTCTTAACAAATGCCCTGGATTATTACAGGTATTGCATATGGCAGTCGTTAACGGTTCTTTCCTCGATCTAACCCTTTTCTTATCAGCTTTTGGCTTCTTACTGACCTCATACTTTGTACTTGCCTCAGGGCTATCAATTTCAAACTTCCTTTTGCTGCAAGAGCCGCCTTCTTCTTCATCTTCCCAACCATGTTGCTTATCATTATACTCATAGCGGTAAGCCATTTGTATCATTTCATAGAATGGGAGATTCACATGAGCAAGTACTCTGCCTTCGTATTTCTTTTGAAGTCCTTTGATAAATCTCAGATTCTTCCTCACAGGATCTTGAATTAGTTCTTGGGCAAAGCGGGAAAGTTCGTTGAATTTATTCTGATATTCTTGTATGGTCATATCTCCTTGTTTCAGATTGTAAAACTCATCATATAGCCGCTCAGTTGCTTCTGGAGGAATAAATCTTTCTTTGAAAATTTCTTTAAATCTATCCCAGGTAATATTACCTTCTGGATTTTCCTCAGTAACAGTTTCCCACCAGATTAGAGCTTCGTCTTTGAGTGCCCAAGATGCCAGTAATCTTTCCAGATCTTCTCTCAGCAGAACGCATCCATGCTTGTGTTTCAATAACAGATTCTTTACTTGAGAATTGTACTCCACCCAGATTCTGATACTTCATTACTAGAGCTTCTAGTTCTGGTTCTGGTTGTGGGAGCACGATTGGCTCATTAGATTGTCGAACCATAGAACTACTTTTTCTGTTTCTGCCACTCATTTTCTACTATGTCTGCAAGTAGAAGACAAAGAGTCAGGCCAACAGAATAGATATTGTAAAGCATAGAGACATATATTTAAATGTAAATGAATCTATGGGGGTGTGTTTTATTCAGCCATACTCATTCTAGGACACTACTAGTCCTATCTATGATGAGTTATTCGCCTTAGAGTACTGCTGATTCCACTTCTATCTGGTTTATTTATATGTTATATTCCGAACTAAGTTTAACCAAAGCCTTGATACCAAATGTGATAACCCCAAACTCCTGTAGTACGAAAGCAAGGATAATCATTGGAATATAACACATAAACAATAATAGCAGAACAGAAATATAGAATTACAGCAGATAAAGTATATCAAATTACAGTGGAAATAATATATCATCAGAGTTACACAGCATAATAGGATCATACTTAGTACATAATACATCTTTCAACTTAATATAAAATGTCTGCAGCGGAATCAAACACAATATACTAAATGAAATCTGAACAACATAATAGAAATGGCAAGATCCATCTTCAGCTCTATAGCTATCCAGAATGTATCTGCTAAAACATGTATACAAAGCTGTCCGTGTGGAAAAGAGGGCACCCGAGTTTGCAAAGTGAAACAAACTACGAGTCAGCCATGGGACTGGTGTGAGAAATCTAATTAACCTATTTAATAATAGGGCTAATCACAGGACCGCACCGCTAACGCGGAACGGGTTTACTCCATTGGATTGCCAGTGCATAAATAAAGTAAATCGCAAAACAACGCAATGCTTTTTAGAAAAATGAAACCATTATAAGACTCAAGTCCCATCACATAATGCAACGCAAATCGGAGGATAGAGTTTTACCTTATAATGGTCAAAAATGCTTGATACGATAAAACGGATTTAATACTATTATTAGTGTATATATGTTTCCAAAAATATTTCGTCGAATTTGGAGACCGTTTGAAAAAATGGTCATTTTCTGGTCGATCGAAATTGTCAAAACACATTTTCATTTTCTACGCTCACATATTGATTCCAAAAATTATGAAAATTGGAATCCTGCAATAATTTGACTTTCCGGATCCAACCACAGTGGTTTCGTCGAAAACGGAGGTCGTTTGCAAAATGGCTATTTATACGAGCTATATATTATATTAAATTCCATAGCGACTATTCTGGATATTCAACTGGCCATAACTTTTTATTCTCGCTATAAAATTTAAAATTTTCAGATTCGTTGGAAATATATTTTTAAACAGATTCTAATATTTTTGGTTTCACCAAAATCCGATTTATTTCGCATCCTGTATAGTCAGTTAAAGTTCAAATTCAAATTTTCAAACTACCGCGCTATTTCTAACTTCTTTTAAAATTAAAATAAATATATTCGTTCTACCTTCGATTTAAATAAATTTTTAATCGTTTTTATTTAAAACAAATAATTTTAACTATTCAAATTCAATAAAATAGCCAAAATAAAAATTTTAAATTGGTTCTGATTTTCCGGGTTGTTACAAGAATTGTCAACAAAATTGAAAGAATCATTTTTAATCATTTTGCTGAAATAGAATTGTCAACAAAAATGAAAGAATCATTTTGTTGAAATAGAATTGTCAACAAAAATGAGAGAATCATTTTTAATCATTTTGTTGAAATAGAATTGTCAACAAAAATGAGAGAATCATTTTTAATAATTTTGTTGAAATGGAATTGTCAACAAAATAGGAATATCATTTTATTTGTGTTGTTGAAGTAGAATGGTCGACAAAATAAAAATATCATTTATTGTTAGAATTAGATTTGTATGCAAATGAAAATGTCATTTTTATTTGTTATGCTACATGTTAATGTAGGAATGGTACAACACATAAAAATATCATTTTATGTTACGTGTTAAAGTAGGAACTGCAAACAAATAAAAATATCATTTTTATTCATTATGTTAAAAATAGATTTGTAAACAAATAAAAATATTATTTTTTATTTGTCATATTAATATAGGGATTTGTATACAACATTAGAACATCATTTTTATTGGCTATGTTAAGATATAGAAATATCATTTTTGATTGTTATATTAAAAATAGAATTGCATACAATATAAAAGAGATACTTTTATCATCATATTATGCATCAGAATCGTATACAGTATAAAAGAGACATTTTTATCATCATGTTATATATTAGAATTGTATACAATATAAAAGAGACATTTTTATCGTCATGTTATATATTAGAATTGTATACAATATAAAAGAAATATTTTTATCGTCATATTATGCATTAGAATTGTATACAATATAAAAGAGACATTTTTATCGTCATGTTATATATTAGAATTGTATACAATATAAAAGAGACATTTTTATCGTCATGTTATATATTAGAACTGTTTACAATATAAAAGAGAAAGTTTTATCGTCATGTTATATATTAGAACTGTATAAAATATAAAAGAGATATTTTTATCGTCATATTATGCATTAGAATTGCATACAATATAAAAAAGATATTTTTATCGTCGTATTATGCATTAGAATTGTATACAATATAAAAGAGACATTTTTATCGTCATGTTATACATTAGAATTGTATACAAATTAAAATAAACATTTTTATGTGTCATGTTATACATTGAAATTATATACAAATAAAAATATTTCTTTTTATTTGTTAAAGTTAAAAATAGAATTTGCATACCAATAATGAATATAAAAATTATCTTTTTATTTGTCATTAACGACATTGTAATGTAAATAAATTACATATTATTTGACATTAGACAACATGTAGTGAATGTATGCAAATGGAATACATTTTATTTGACATTAGAAAACATGTAGTGAATGTATGCAAATGGAATACATTTTATTTGACATTAGAAAACATATAGTGAATGTATGCAAATGAAATACATTTTATTTGACATTAGAAAACACGTAGTGAATATATGCAAATGAAATACATTTTATTTGACATTAGAAAACATGTAGTGAGTTATGCATATAAAATACATTTTTATTTGACATTAGAGAACGTGTAGAAAGCCATGCAAATAAAACTTCTCCTTATATTTGACATTGGAATACACTGGAAATGTATGCAAATAAAAATATCTATTTATTTGTTATTAGAAAATATAAGAATTGTTCGCAAATATAATATCTCTTTTTATTTATCATTAAAAACATTTAAATGGTTATGCAAAATAAAACATTCTTTTATTTGGCATGTCAAACACGTTAGTGGAATCATCGAATGATTTATATTTATATATAATTTTATATATACAAATATAAATTAAAATTAAACGAATCGTGCGCGGTAGTTCGCGTTTCGGAACCGTAACTTTAAACGATTGTACCGAAAGATTCGACCGTCGGATTTTCCCAAAACTGAAACCATTAGGACCGTTTTGGGAAGATATTTCCAACGATATAAAATTTGTTAAAATCCAACGGTTAGATTTCAAGAAATGTGTAAATCAAATTTGGGTAAAAACAGTGCCAGGGCCGCCTATTGACCTGAAGCGTCGTTAAATTAAATTGAACTATTTTTATATAAAAAAAATAGCGATAGATCGTTATAAAATAATATTAACGATATGAAATGATTTTATATTATATATATTCGAGAATTATTTTAAAAGACCAAGTTCAACCTCATTTCAAATAATTATACGACGATTTAAATCGAAGATATTGAAGACGGTGGTTGAAGACCGGCGATCTTCACATCGAATGGATGACTACTGATGCCCTAGACTGATTTTCTCCCAGGAAACGGTCACAATGGTAGTTGTCCGGATGTACTTGTTGATTGTCCGGATAAGCGAGCACCTCTCTTCCGTATTGGACATACGGGACGAGGAATAAGGTGTCTCCGGTTTCGTTCAGACCCGAAATGGATGTGTGTCTGACGTTGAATTTCATTCTATGTGAATTAGTTTCTATTTAATATATATCTGTTTGGTGGCGGAGAATTTATTCTCTTGCTTAACACCCTTCTCTGAGATGCACGAGCTCAGAGGTTATATATTGATAGTTATTGATCGAATGGCATGGATTGTCAATGTGGCTTGCTAAGATGCAAACGATCAAGGCTTTTGTTGAAAAGCAGAACTTTGTGGTTGATGATCAAAGCACCGCCTGTTTAGATATAGCTTTGTGTATAGCGTTACTTCGCGAGCCTCACAACCCGGTAGGAGTCAGAAACGGGATAAGGGAACACAGGGAGTGCATACGTTTCTTCCTAGCTAGAAGCAGTGTCATGATATGGAGCTCAGACATTTTAACTTATGTGGATGAAGGATTATGAGGCCTCGGATATGTTGGTCGATAGCGGCCAATTGATAGGTCCAATAGGACCGGAAAACATGTGTTCAGGAATTGCCAATCCACTAAAGTATTTGTGGACCGGCCCTGCAGGATTCAAGGGTTGCCTGTAGGTGTGATCCTGAGACATTTGCTAGAGTGTCACGAATCGGTAAGGAGATCGTCCCTAGCCTTGACTCATGATGGAAACCCAATTTCCAATACGACATTATGGATTTTGTACCACCCCACGTCCATTAATGTCACTCACTAAGGGAATGCATTAACTTTCATGGAGCGATATAAGTAAACAGAACAAAATATTACAAGATAGATACTTAAAGTAGTACTTGAAAAAATTTATAACTTTATTGCAGTAGAAACAGAAATAAGTTTGGTTACATCTTTCAAAACCACAATACCAAAACTCAAGTACATAAATATCAGCCATCAGAGAAGACCGGATCCATGCACGCACATGACCCAGTTGGAATGCGCCATCAACACCCCTCGCCATTATCAGAGTGAACCTCTTACAATTAGTTCAGTAAGCGTGCCCGGACCCCTCTAGTGTTGGGTCATAGTTTTGATACCAGAAAAGGGTTACTGACTAATATGGGTCTCAAACAATAAATGATACAAGTAATTACCCTTCCTAACCTTGTGTCCCCAGACTAACAGATTTCAGATTAACTTACTTATAGATTTCAAATTTACAAAGTTCGGATTAATTCATTCTCAGATCAGACATATAGGTTAACAAGTTTTCAGACTAACGGATCAGATATACAAATTAACAAGTTTTCAGACTAACGGGTCAGATATACAGATTAACAGACTTACAGATTGTTTCACCTAACCTTATATTGGGCCTACAGATTTACGAAACGGGTTTATTAGATTCATCCGCCCAGTTGATTCAACCTTATCCACCCAATATGTTTTAGGCATCATATTTATCCTAGATTTGCATTAATTAATTACTAATGCACAGACCTCTCACATTAGGTCAGTAGCTTGTGGCCGCTAGATGTGTCGGGCGGTTCTGGGCAGACTTCTGCCACAAGCCTGACCTAACCTCGTGTCTAAGCATCTTTATGCCTACGACCTCTCACATTAGACTGACAGTTTGCGGTTGCTGGTTAAGCCGGTTGGATTCGGGCAGGCTTCTACCGCAAACAGAGTCTAACCTCGTGTCTTAGCATTCTTATTTTAGCTAAAGTATTCATTCACAGATAAGGCCAATATCAGACTAATTATGCCAATTCAACAAATTAACTTCTTTACAAGGTACAACAGATTATTCAAAGTTCTATTAACATGTTTTGCTCAATTTTAGATAGAGCCTACAGATTTTCATACCCCAAATTACCGTATTTAGTTTCAACAGATTCAACATATTAGGCAATTTAACAGATTTAATCATCCCTTAAAGTTCCATTGACATATCTCGCCTAATCATAAAATTAAGCCTAATTTTACATGCCCAAATTATGGTCATAATTCACAATATAACATATGCCCAAATTTTAATTAAATTTACACAGTACAGAATATTCTCTAAAAACCCCAAATCAAGATATACAACAAAATTATGCCAAATTATAGCCTTTGATTTCAGCGTATGCCAAATATCCAAAAATCCCCATTTAGGAGTGTTCACGTTTAATAGTTATCATATTTTAATATAGATCTTTACACCTAAGTCATATACAAAATAATTCTCCTTCTTCCAAATCGCAGACTATCATATATAGTATACCCAGATCTAAATCTTAAATTACAACATATGTTCTTTCCTCAAATCAGTCATGTCCAATTATGCATCATTCACTATTTTCCCAAAATTTAGCGTTCGCGTGTCAATCTCTTATGAGATTTGGCACAGGCTCGCGGTAGCCTGGCTATAGAACAGAAGGAAGGAAGAGATATATAATAGTTACAATAATATTAATAAGATAGATCTACACAGAAAAACAGATCTGATAAGAAAGAATATGCATAATCTCAAATTCAGATTTATAACCAGGTCAAGATCATAATTAAATTTCATATCCGAAAATAACTGTACTCACAAATCATGATTTAAGAAAGAGAAGAACGATTCTGGGATTTGATTTCTGGAGTTGATTAGCTTTTCGTTGATGTAGGCGTTGATTTGTTATCTTTATTTTCTCGCTTGAATTGATTGATTAGGGTGGAGGCTAAGTCACTTTAGGTTTTAGGAGCATGGAGGCGCCATTCCTCTTTATTAATGAATTAGGGTTGGGTCTTGCTATGTATTTATAGGTGTAGAGAGTGTTTTAGAGCCCTTAGATTGACCTAGAAGCCATCATATTCGTACAACACATAAAAAAACACGTCACAGGAAAAACTGCCCAGATCTGGGGGATAGGTCGACCCCCAGGTCGACCTCCCATGGGGTAGGTCGACACCCAGGTCGACCCAGGTCGACCTGCTTGGTTGATTGTAACACCCCACACCCGCTAAGGTCACTCACTAAGGGAATGCCTTATCTTTGGTGGAGTATTTAAGTGAATATAGAACTGAAAAATTACAACAAGACAGATATAAGTGATACTTGAAATTTAAAACATCATTTCATTGCAGCAGAAGGTAAACATGTTTGGTTACATATCAAAAACCCACAAGACTCAAGTACAAAATATCCATCTCGTTAAAACATAAGTACGTAATCCCACTACATACTAATAGCCATAATAGAAAAGATAACCGAGCTTTTCTTCAAGAGTCCAAGCTCCAAAAGATAGATAAAGCAATCTGATCAAAGCCCACTAGTGCTAGGCCCACTCTGAGAACCTGAGGGTTGGGGAAAAAGATAAAAACAACGGGGTCAGACATAAGTCTGAGTGAGCCCTATAACTTTAACAATACAATCATTAAAGTAATTAGGGTATGATATAAACCTAGTACGGTACGACTGGGGATAAATGACTACACTAAGCAGCGAACTAGACTTAGGATAAACTAAGATAACGGTAAAGACGCGCCTATCCACCCAAGGATAAATACTACACCGCACCACCCCAGATCTACCCACCCAAGGGTAATTCCTACACTGCACCACACCAGATCTACCCACCCAAGGGTAATTCCTACTTAAAGGTTGATCCCACTAAGTGTACTTAGTAAATTTTTTAATATTAGTTTCGTGTACCCCTAACTGACTACATAGGTGTCGTCTGCCCCTATCTCCACTAGGTGTACCCACAGCTTAGTAATTTTATTAGTAGTCTCGTGTACCCCTAGCTGACTACATAGGTGCCGTCTGCCCCTATCTCCACTAGGTGTACCCACTACTCCCATTCGATCGGCTCCCTAACGTAGATACCCGTGCTGGCCCCACAATGGGGTGTATCACTCCCCAAAGTGGCAACCCGATACAACAAATGGTGCACGGCTTATACCTACACGATGCAACAATGTCTTACCTACCAGCCCGGGTCCACACACGCATATGAAACCCGTTGGACTTGCGTTGCCACGGCTACCCCGTTTTGGCCTCTTATAATCAAGCCTAGTACGCGTGTCCCGTCCTCGACATGGGTCGAGCCCAATAAGATACATATGGGTTACTGGGTGAAATGGGCCCCCCACAAGATACCACCTAAGCTTGTCATTTTTTCTAGTGCATCCACTTAACCCTTTTTAATAATCATGTCCACTTACATGTTCAAAGTTTGGTTAAGTCATCTACTCATATTTCAATTGCCACTCAAGGCACCCACTAGATTTCCCCATGCCACCCAAGGCACTTACTTGATTTCCACATGCCACCCAAGGCACTTACTTAACCCTTTAATCATGTTTAATTACATGTTCCTCTTTGGTTAAGTATTTTAATCTTATATTCCATTGCCACCCAAGGTAACCACTAGATTTTCCCCATGCCACCCAAGGCACTTACTTAACCCTTTAATCATGTTTAATTACATGTTCAACTTTGGTTAAGTATTCTAATCGTATTTTCTATTGCCACCCAGGGCAACCACTAGATTTTTCCACATGCCACCCAAGGCACCCACTTAACCCCTCATGTCCCTCTACATGCTAATATGGTTAAGTGTTTCTTAATTGATTAAGAACGTAACCGTTGTAAAGACCTCTCACATTAGACTATCTTTTATGGCAGCTGGATTTGCCGGTCGGATCCGGGCAGCCTTACGCCATAACTGAGTCTAACCTCGTGTCTATACACTTGTCACGTATTTAGTTTGTGCCTAAGACCTCTCACATTGGGCCAATCATTTGTAGCCGCTGGATTTGTCGGTCAGTTCCGGGCAGTCTTACGCAACAAAAGGGTCCAACCTCGTGTCTTAGTCGATTAATTACAGCTAATTAATCACCCCCATATTTCGAATTAATTTTCCCTAATTAATTCCAATTTTTAACGATGTACATAATTGACTCAATTATGTCCATCTACATTATGGTATGCATAATCATACCAATTTCACACCATTTCATTAACATGTATATTAACCCCATCGTTCCCCACGTAATTCGCTAACATGACATAAAAGGGAAGATTCACCACAAATACAATGGGTTCAACTTGCATAACATTAGCATCAACATGGTTTTAAAGGTGTCAACATGCATATAGCATCAACCCAACTAGCATAAATAATCAACCCAAACTTGCATGAATCACATATGTCATAAAGAGGTTAACTTGCATAAGTTATTTATGTCATACAAAGGGGTAAACTTGCATGTGTATGTGTGACATACAAAGGGGTTAACTTGCATATGTATGCATATCATACTAAGGTGTAAACTTGTACATGTTACTTGCATACAATCAAACACCAAACCTGCATAACATATCATGTATGAACTAGCATATAAGCATACACTAAACTTGCATATCATGGTGTCATAATGGATCAATGTTTCTCATATGACTTGCATATCCTGCATAACATCATAAACACATAGCATATGACTTGCAAAACTTGCATAACACCACAAACACATAGCATATGACTTGCATAACTTGCATAACATCATAATCACTTAGCATATGACTTGCATAACTTGCATAACATCATGATCACATAGCATATGACTTGCATAACATCATGATCACATAGCATATGACTTGTATAACTTGCATAACATCATGAACATGTATCATATGACTTGCATAACTTGCATAACTTCATGATCATATAGCACATAACTTGCATAACTTGCATAACATCACAAACACATAGCATATGATAACATAATCTTGCATTGATCCACATTCATAGCCATAACCTCATTATATCCTATCATAGTCATTTCAACAATTGGTTATTAAGGTGTAACGACCCAGAAAATCTGAACCAATTTAAAAATTTTAAATTGGCTAAAATAATGGATTTTAAATATTTAAAATAAATATTTTAAGTAATGGCGATGAAAACTGAGTTGAATCGACATTTGAAAACCAATATAATTAAATATAATTATATATAGAATTGAAAATAGCGCGGTAGTTCGAAAATTCGATTTCTAATTTCAAATGAATATACAGAATTCAATATAAGTCAGAATTGAACGAAACAAGAAATATTTGAATCTGTATAACTATATCTTTATAACGAAGTTAACAAACTGAGGTTTCATCTTAGGAATGATAAGATATGTCCAGTTTGAAATTAGAAATAGTCGCTGTGGAATTTATATATATTTATATATATATAAGGCCCTTAAAAATAGCAATTTTGCAAACGACCTCGGATTTCGACGAAACCGGTTTTGTTGGGTCCGTGATGTTAAGTTATTGCTAGATTCCAAATTTCATAATTTTTCGAATCAATATGTGAGCGTGGCAAGAGAAAACGCGTTTGACCAGTTTCTGTTGAATTTAATCGACTGGAAATTGGCCATTTTTCAAACGGTCTCGGAATTCGACGAAACTAGTTTTGTTAGGACCGTATCGTCAATACGAAGCTAGAAAATATTTTTCTGGAATTTTTCTAGTTAGTATGTGACCCCGGTAATTTGAAATGTGCGTTTAAAATTCAATATAGTGATTTAAATGAAAATTCAAAAGGAAACTGATTGTAACAATCGAATCAGCTTGCGATACATATCCCATTGTGTTCGGAATGGGGGTGAAACGCTATGGGCGACAGGCGGTGGGCCTCGTTTCGAGGTCGTATGTAAAAGTCAACCCTTTTGCAAACTTAAATAATAAAATAAAAAAAAATATAATTTTTAATTTCTTCTTCCCCCCCTCCTTTATCTTCATTGGCCCCCCCCTTTCATTTTTCCGTTTCGATTTATACAGAGAAAAAAAAAAAAAAACCAAAACCCTAAGTCTAGAATCGCCGCCGCCCAAGACGTCGACGCCACCGCCCTGTCCTGCTCCAAGCCTCGCCTCCGCCTGTGCCCCTCCATCAATCGAAGCCCCACCTCCCCGTTCGAGCGACGAAGCCCCACCTCCCCGTTCGAGCCTCGAGCCTCCGACCATCGGCGAAGACCTTCCCCCCCGCGCCTCTGTAAGTTTTTAATTTTATTTTATTTTTATTTTATATATAATACTGATTTGTTTATAGAGTTTTAAAAAAAAAAAAAAAACAGAATTTAGGAAGAAGAAATAAAACTGAGTTTTTTTTTTAGATTTTTAAACTGCTTTTTTTAAAAAAAAAAAAAACTGAATTTTTAAAAAGGTTTAAAACTGAGATTTATTAAAAGTATAAAAACTTGAATTTTAAAACAGAAAAAAAATAATAAACTGATTTTATTTTAGCCTATTAAAAACTGAATTTTTTTTTATACAGTAAAAAAAACTGGTTTTTTTAATAAAAAGTAAAAACTGATTTGAAAAGATTTTTTTTAAAACTGATTTTGGTTTTAGAAATTAAAAACTGAAATTTTTAAAAGAGGATTTAAACTGATTAATTTTAAAGTATTTTAAAACTGGATTTTTAAAAAGTATTTTAAAACTGAAATGATTTTTTTTAAGTATAAAGCCTGATCTTATAAAAGTATATATAAAAAAAAAAACTGATTTGAAAAACATTTTAAAAACTGATTTTAAAATGATTTATAAACTAAAAGGAGATTAGAAATTTAAAAGTAAAAATCATATTTTTATTTATTGAAAGCCGAAGTAAAAATCATATTTTTATTTATTGAAAGCTGAAGTAAAAATCATATTTTTATTTATTGAAAGTCGAAGTAAAAATCATATTTTTATATATTGAATAGCGAAGTCAAAATTCGATTTTTATATATCGAATAGCATAGTAAAAATTCTATTTTTACATATGCAGAGAATACGGGCGAAAGCGACAAAAGGCGAAGATTTCTATTAAGAAGAGTCGTGAAGTGGATAGCTATTGGTGAGATTTCTGATTTAAAAATATAAATATATGTGTGTGAATATGAAAGTGAATTGCTATATATTTATATATATATATATACGCCCCCTCGTCCACAAACCATGGACGATATTTATTGGTTGAAATTGTGGTGAAAATTGAATGATTGTTTGGGATTGTTTGTGATTGATATTGGTTGATTGTGGTTGAAAAATACCCATTTGTGGTTGTGAAATATTTGGTTGAAACCACATAGGATTAGTTTGTGGAATTGAAATAAATATATATACATGCCGCCTGCGTGCGAACTAGATGCATGTTTCCCATTGTCAAAAACCGCGAGGTTTTAAGGTAGAGCGAGGAGCCGTACTAGGGACGGTGCCGGTGTAACTACCCTGCCGTTATGCTGCCGAAATTTTGAATAATATTTGTGTGTTTGAATTATTTTCATATGCTTAAACTATATTTATTCCTTATATAGAAAACATTCATGTGTTGAATTGATATTCATTCGTTGTTTAGAAATTCATGTGTTGAATGGTATTCATATTTTGAAATAAATTGCTCGATAATAAAAATCACATTTTTATCTATATATAGAAACTATTGAAAACATTCATGTGTTGAATTGATATTCATTCGTTGTTTAGAAATTCATGTGTTGAATGGTATTCATATTTTGAAATAAATTGCTCGATAATAAAAATCACATTTTTATCTATATCTAAAAACTATTGAAAACATTCATGTGTTGAATTGATATTCATTCGTTGTTTAGAAATTCATGTGTTGAATGGTATTCATATTTTGAAATAAATTGCTCGATAATAAAAATCACATTTTTATCTATATCTAAAAACTATTGAAAACATTCATGTGTTGAATTGATATTCATTCGTTGTTTAGAAATTCATGTGTTGAATGGTATTCATATTTTGAAATAAATTGCTCGATAATAAAAATCACATTTTTATCTATATCTAAAAACTATTGAAAACATTCATGTGTTGAATTGATATTCATTCGTTGTTTAGAAATTCATGTGTTGAATGGTATTCATATTTTGAAATAAACTGTTAGATAATAAAAATCACATTTTTTATCTATATCTAAAAACTATTGAAAACATTCATGTGTTGAATTGATATTCATTCGTTGTTTAGAAATTCATGTGTTGAATGGTATTCATATTTTGAAATAAATTGTTTTATGATAAAAATTCTATTTTATCACCTACATGAACTATATAGAAAAAAATAGTGTTTTGAAATGAGTTGTTTTACAATAAAAATCACATTTTTATTGTATGCATAAATCGTTAAAATATGAAGTGTTAAAAATAGCCACTTGTTCAAAATAAACATATATGAGTTAAAATATTCATTAATTAGCTAATGAAATGATTTGCACCTATTTATGTAACGTTAGAATGAATGGAGTTTTTAAACCAAATAGAAATCAAATATGAAGTTGAATAGAAAATGAAAAATGATATGAACTGTATATATATGTACATGCATATTCATTGAACAGGTTATAGCAAAGGGGCTAGAGAAGAGGAATAAAATTTTGTGCCCGACAAATAGGTACACATTTACTGATTTGTTTGGGTGATGATTTTGAGCCTGATTGGCTAGCCGCTTGGCTTTTTCTTTTTCTTTTTGAGATTAGAAGGACCGGGACGCTATTTGCGATTTCCCGACGCTCCCGGTGCAGGGGAGGTTATGGCGAAATTTTTCCAAAATTTAAGGTGTTAGAAAATTTTTTGAAGTGAAAACGATATAGAAATCCTTGAATGAACTATATTTATATAACTATATAAATATAAATAAAATTAAAACGAAACGAGGCCGTGCAGTTCGTATTTTGAAACCGTGATTTCAAACGACTAGTACGGGAAATCCAACCATTGGATTTTCCCGAAACCTCAACCGTCGGGTTCGCCTTGGAATAATCTTTCCAACGGCACCAACCTTGTAAAAATCCAACGGTTGGATTGTCTGGAATGTTTAATTCAAATCTGAAGAAAAACAGCGCCAGAAACGATTATATTTATTTATATATATAAATATAATTATATTAAATCGAATAACGACGCTGCAGTTCGTAATTTGAAATCAAAAATTCAAACGATTGTACCGGGAGATCCGACCGTCGGATTTTCCCGAAACTGGAACCGTTGGGTTCGTTTTGAAAAGACATTTCTAATGATGTAAATTTTGTGAAGATCCAACGGTTAGATTTTCAGATATGTGTAAATCAAATCTGAAGAAAAACAGCGCCACGGCCGCCTTATGGCCCGAAGCGTCGTTTTAAATAAATTAGCTATTTTAAAATAAATAAAAATAGCGATAAATAGTTATAAAATATCATAAGCGATATGGAATGGAAATAAACTGAATTTGCTTGATTTATGTGATATTTGATGGTTGAATGTGTTTGGTGTGAAAATTACATTAAAGAACACAATTGGTGTTGTTGAATAATTTAACCATTGAAATAAATCGATTTGAAATTCTAAATATACGTGAATTATTTGAAAAGGCCGAGTTAATTCTCATTTCGAATAATCGACCGACGATTGAAATTCGAAGATGAAGACGATGGTCGAAGACCGGAGATCTTCACCTCGTTTGGATGGTAACCGAGGTCCTGATTGGGAGGCATCCCGAAATATGGATAATGAGTGGTGATCGTCCAGACGTACGTGTTGGTCGAAGGGTTTGCGAGGTATTTAGTGCCTCCGGTTTCGTTCAGACCCAGAACGGACTTGTAAATGGACTGTGTGTCTGACATAGGATTTATTCTGTGTGGCATGCTAAGATGCAGTGATCAGGGCTTCTGTTGAAAAGCAAAGTCTTGTGGTGATGATCAAAGCACCGCCTGTGTGGCGTAGCTTTGTGTATAACGTGAATTCGCGAGCCTCACACCCCGGTATGAACCTAAAACGGGAGAGGACATCAGGGAGGGCATGCGTTTCCTCCTAGCTAAAAGTGGCGTCAGTGGTTTTACACGCCCTGACGAGTTTGACTTATGTGGTTGTTGCTGTCGCGAGGCGCCTCGGTTAGATCGGACGATCCGGGTCCGATGGAGTCATTCGTTGGCTCGCTTACGCCCCAAAGGGCGGCGAAACGTAGTGCTCAGGCATTTTAATCCACTCCGTGTGGACCGGCCCTGACGATCCAAGGCTTGCCTGCGCGCTTGCCTGAGACTCGGGCTAGGCAGTCTCGAATTCGGTAAGGACTATCTTTTGCCTTGGTTCATGACGGAAATCCAATTTCCAAATACGTGACGATGCGATTTTGATTGTATACCTATATATGGCGACATAGTGGTATGGGGCATTAATGCCGTCTATGATTGATAGTTATGATTTGAAATTGTTTTCAAAACATATATACATTAGCAATAATATCAAATGCCTTTGTTTTATTCGTATCAAGCATATCTTGGCCGTTATAAGGTAAAAACTCTATCCTCCGGTTTGCGTTGCATTGTGTGATGGGAACTGAGTCTTATAACGGCTTCATTTTTATAAAAAGCATAGCGATGTTTAAAAGAAAGATTTGTTTTAAAGCACTGGCAATCCAATGGAGTAAACCCGTTCCACGAAAGTGGCGTGGTCCTGTGATTAGCCAAATTATATATGTGTTGAGTGGATTTCTCATACCAGTCACATGACTGACTCGTAGTTTGTTTCACTCTCAAACTCGGGTGCCCCTTTTTCTACACGGGCAGCCTTGTATTCAGGTTTAGCTGGTTCTTTCTGGATAGCTGGAGCTGAAGATGGATTCTATCATTTATTTCTTTTATGCTGTTCAGCTCCTATTGTACATATTTTGTTTATTTCCGCTGTAGACATTTATGTATAGCTGAACTGTATTTGTACTAAGTAAGATCCTGTATACTGTGTAACTCTGATGATTACTTTTATCCAGTATATTTTGTTGTTCATTCTGGTGTATTTGTTTAATTCTGTTCTGTAATTATATGTTTCTGTGTTATATTCCAAAAGATAACCTTGTTTCCGTGAGAACGGGAAATCGGGTCGTCTCAACGTGGTATCAGAGCTTTGGTTAAGCTTAGTTCTGGAATATAACATTTGAACGAACTCGTCAGAAATAGAACCAGTAGTGTTCTAGGACGGGTGACTCCATACAGATAGGATCAGTAATATCCTAGTATGAGTAAAGCAGAATGAAATTACACCTCGATAGACACATTTACATTTGAAGTATATGTTTCTATGTTTGAAAATTTTCCTTTCTGTGACCTGACACTTGATCTGCTAATTGCAGAAGTACTAGAAAAATGAGTGCCAGAAACAGAAGGAATACAGAACCCGATCTAGAGGCTCTATTAAAGAAATATCGAAATCTGAACGGAGCGCAATTCTCGGGTAATGAATCTATTATTCAAACTCAAGCTTGGTTGAGTTCTGTCGAAAGAATCTTTGAGCATATCCAGCTGAGAGATGACCAGAAACGGTTAGTAGCATCTTGGGCGCTCAAAGAAGAAGCCTTAATCTGGTGGGAAACAATCATCAAAGATAATCCAGAAGGTGATATCACCTGGGACAGATTCAAAGTGATTTTCCTAGAGAGATTTACTCCTCCCGAAGTAACCGAGAGATTATGTGATGAATTTTCTTATCTAATACAAGGTGATATGACCATCCCAGAATATCACAAGAAATTCAATGAACTTTCTCACTTTGCCCCTCATCTAATTGAAAATCCGAAGAGGAAAAATATGAGATTTATTCACGGACTTCAAAGGAAATACCAGAATAAAGTATTGGGGCATGTGAAGCTTCCTTTTTCTGAAATGATATATATGGCCTATCAGTATGAAGATCTCCATAAGAAAGGAATGTTGCGCGACGAAGAAGAAGTCTGTTCTAGTGACAAAACAGAGTCGGAAACTGATATTCCTGAAGCCAGTATGAGGTTTGAGGACAGTAAAGAGCTTAAGGTAAATCGAAAAAGGGCAAGATCTGAAAAAGAACCTGCCACGACTGCCACATGCTCTAACTGCAATAAACAGGGGCATCTGACTAGGAAGTGTAAAACCTCGAAGAAGCGAAAGGAGGGTGGGTCTAAATCCAAGGGCAAGTATCCTGTGACTCGAGAATGCAATCTTTGTCATCAGGCCGGTCATATAAAGCGAGATTGCCGGCTGTTAAAAGCGACCAAGATAGTTCAAGTAAATGAAGTAGCAGAAATTTCTGAGCCCTCAGCTAGTCAAGAAAGGTCTGATGTTTTAGAAGGCACGCTCAATGTCAAAAACATTCCAGTTAAAGTACTGTTTGACACAGGCGCGTCAAGAAGCTTTATTGCAAAGGGTGCAGTCAAGAAGTTGGATTTGAATTTGAAGAAGCTCAAAGAGCCAATGACTGTCCGAAATCCAGTTGGAGGTTCCATCAATCTCAGTTGGGTTTGTGCAGTACCCGTCTCTTTTTCTTGCTATAAATTCCCCATTATCTCTGTCGTCATGAATTTTGATGAATTCGATCTTATTCTGGGATTGGATTGGTTAACCAAATATGAAGCAGAGGTTAGATGCGCCGAGAGAGTTGTTAGGGCTAAGATTAAATCAGGGGGTTATATAACCATTCCGTGTGAAGGCCCAACATCAAATAGAATAGATTTCTGGGCGGCTCTAAATGTTTCTCCAGCCCAAATAGAAAATATCCCTGAAACCACAGAGAATATTCCTGACCTCATCAAAGACATTCCTGTCGTCAAGAATTATGCGGATGTGTTCGAGGAAGTTGTTCGCTTACCTCCGCAGAGAGAAATAGATTTCAAGATTGCTTTAGTTCCCAATGCAAGGCCGGTAGTTCACGCTATTCGAAGAATGTCCTTGAAAGAGAAAGAGGAATTAGACGATCAAACACGACAGCTAGTATGGAAAGGTCTGATCAGGCCTAGTTTCTCTGACTGGGGTGCAGCCGTGGTATTTGTCCCAAAATCTGACGGTACTTTACGTCTATGTGTGGATTATCGAGATTTGAACAAACAGACAATAAAGAACAAGTATCCATTGCCGCGGATTGATGATTTGTTAGATCGATTAAATGGAGCACAAGTATTCTCACGAATGGACCTAGCTACAGGATTCCATCAACTTCGAATTGCCGAAGAGTGTGTTCCAATGACAGCGTTTAGAGGCCCCGACCTATTCTACGAGTGGTTAGTAATGCCATTCGGCTTATGTAACGCTCCAGCTTATTTCGTCGATCTGATGAATAGAGTATTCAGAGGAGTATTGAATAAATTTGTTTTGGTTTTTATTGATGATATTCTAATCTTCTCTAAATCAAAAGCCGAACATGAAAAACATCTGGAACAAGTGTTAGAAATCCTCAGAAGGAATGTATTGAAAGCCAAATTTTCCAAATGTATCTTCTGGCAAGATGAAGTGAAATTTTTGGGCCATGTCGTATCGAAAGATGGAATCGTTGTGGATCCAAGCAAAATCACGGCTATTCAAAATTGGAAACAACCCAGTACTCCCACTGAAGTTCGCAGCTTTCTCGGATTGGCTAGCTATTATCGGAAGTTCGTTAAAGACTTTTCGAAGATATCTGGTCACTTAACGAAGCTTACAAAGAAGCATTCTAAGTTCAAATGGACTCAAGAAAGTGAGGAGGCTTTCGAAGAGCTAAAGCTAAGATTAACCACAGCTCCAGTGTTAACCATCATCGATGGCAACCAGGATTTAAAAGTATGGACTGATGCTTCTAGAGAAGGCCTTGGCGCAGTGTTAATGCAAAGAGGCCAAGTAATTGCCTATGCTAGCCGTCAACTGAAGCCGCACGAGAAAAACTATGTAACTCATGATCTTGAGTTATTGGCTATCATATTCTCTTTGAAAATCTGGAGACATTATCTTCTGGGCGAGAGATTCGAACTGTTTACAGATCACCAGTCGTTAAAGTATCTGTTCACTCAGAAGGACTTAAATTTGAGGCAACAACGTTGGCTGGAGTTTCTTGCAGCGTATGACTTTGAAATTATATATACTCCAGGGAAAGCCAATGTCGTGGCTGATGCGTTAAGCAGAAAGAATGTAATGATCGCCAGCTTTATTATCACAACATCCTTGATTGACAGAATATCTATTCTTCAGAAGGAGGATAACTTTATTAAGGATATGATTAAAAGGATTCGGAAAGGTGAACCCTCGTGTTTTCAAATAAATAACGACGAAACCTTAAGGTTAAAAGGAAGGATTTGTGTTCCTGACATCCCAGAGTTAAAAAGGGAAGTGTTAGACGAGTGTCACAAGTCCAAGCTGAGTATCCATCCTGGCGTGGCCAAAATGTATAACGATCTCAAAAGAACATTCTGGTGGAAGGCTATGAAAAGAGATGTTTCAATATATGTTAGCCGATGCCCTACTTGCCAGCTAGTCAAAAGTGATCAACAGAAATTGGCTGGATTATTACAACCGCTAGAAGTTCCTGGCTGGAAGTGGGAACATATTTCTATGGATTTCATTGATGGTCTGCCCAGAACCAGAAAAGGGAATGACAGTATTTGGGTGATCGTAGATCGTTTCACGAAGACCGCCCATTTCATACCTGTCAAATCAAATAGAACCGCTCAGAGTCTGGCGCAGATTTATTTCAGGGAAATAGTTAGACTGCATGGAGTGCCGCTCAGTATAGTAAGTGATAGAGATACAATTTTCACTAGTAAATTCTGGGAAGCATTTCAAGTCGAGCTGGGAACGAAGTTAAACTTGAGCACCGCTTATCATCCTCAGACAGACGGTCAGACTGAGAGGGTGAATCGCATTTTAGAAGATCTATTGCGGGCTTGTGTTATAGATTTCGGTGGATCATGGGAAGACCATCTGCATTTGGCTGAATTCTCTTATAATAACAGCTACCAGGCGAGTCTGACAATGTCGCCATTCGAAGCATTGTATGGTAGACCGTGCCGATCTCCTGCTTGTTGGGTCGAGCCTGGAAATAGACTTGTGTTGGGCCCCGATATGATTCGAGAAGCGGCCGACAAAGTCGATTTTATTAAGAAGCGATTACTCGCCGCTCAAAGCCGACAAAAGAGCTATGCTGATAAAAGAAGAAGAGATATATCCTTTGAAGTTGGCGACTATGTATATTTGAAAGTATCGCCGATGAGAGGAGTTATCCGGTTCGGTAAAACTGGAAAGTTAGCGCCTAAATTTATAGGTCCGTTTCCTATTCTGGAACGGATTGGAACTCTCGCTTATAGGGTCAAACTGCCTGACTGGTTGCCTGGAGTTCATGATGTATTTCACATATCTCAACTTCGAAAGCACGTTCATGATCCAGACTTGATCGTGGAAGAAGCAGCTCAGCAGGATATTGAAATTACTCCAGAACTAGCTGTGAGGCGTGAGCCGCTAAAGATTATCGGCAAAGAAACCAAAGAGCTGAGAAACAAGAAGGTTCACTTAGTCAAAGTGCAATGGAGTGGAGATCCGCGAGATTGTACTTGGGAAACTGAGGAGAGCATTCAGAAAGCTTACCCCAGATGCCGAGTAGATATCTCTGATTGACTCCGGTGCAAGGTACATTTAACCTACTTTGCCTTACCATTTAATTCTCTATTCTATTGCTATTTCCTTTTCATGGATGTGCACTATTTATTCTATACTCTGAATGATTTATAAAAGAATATAGGAGTTGATTAGTATATTTTGAAAGGTTAAAAACAATTGGATTGGTTGTAGTGTTGTGTGATCGTAGATTTATCAAACCACTTTCGACTTTGTTCCTTTTCGGGGACGAAAAGTTTTAAGTGGGGGAGATTGTAACGACCCAGAAAATCTGAACCAATTTAAAAATTTTAAATTGGCTAAAATAATGGATTTTAAATATTTAAAATAAATATTTTAAGTAATGGCGATGAAAACTGAGTTGAATCGACATTTGAAAACCAATATAATTAAATATAATTATATATAGAATTGAAAATAGCGCGGTAGTTCGAAAATTCGATTTCTAATTTCAAATGAATATACAGAATTCAATATAAGTCAGAATTGAACGAAACAAGAAATATTTGAATCTGTATAACTATATCTTTATAACGAAGTTAACAAACTGAGGTTTCATCTTAGGAATGATAAGATATGTCCAGTTTGAAATTAGAAATAGTCGCTGTGGAATTTATATATATTTATATATATATAAGGCCCTTAAAAATAGCAATTTTGCAAACGACCTCGGATTTCGACGAAACCGGTTTTGTTGGGTCCGTGATGTTAAGTTATTGCTAGATTCCAAATTTCATAATTTTTCGAATCAATATGTGAGCGTGGCAAGAGAAAACGCGTTTGACCAGTTTCTGTTGAATTTAATCGACTGGAAATTGGCCATTTTTCAAACGGTCTCGGAATTCGACGAAACTAGTTTTGTTAGGACCGTATCGTCAATACGAAGCTAGAAAATATTTTTCTGGAATTTTTCTAGTTAGTATGTGACCCCGGTAATTTGAAATGTGCGTTTAAAATTCAATATAGTGATTTAAATGAAAATTCAAAAGGAAACTGATTGTAACAATCGAATCAGCTTGCGATACATATCCCATTGTGTTCGGAATGGGGGTGAAACGCTATGGGCGACAGGCGGTGGGCCTCGTTTCGAGGTCGTATGTAAAAGTCAACCCTTTTGCAAACTTAAATAATAAAATAAAAAAAAATATAATTTTTAATTTCTTCTTCCCCCCCTCCTTTATCTTCATTGGCCCCCCCCTTTCATTTTTCCGTTTCGATTTATACAGAGAAAAAAAAAAAAAAACCAAAACCCTAAGTCTAGAATCGCCGCCGCCCAAGACGTCGACGCCACCGCCCTGTCCTGCTCCAAGCCTCGCCTCCGCCTGTGCCCCTCCATCAATCGAAGCCCCACCTCCCCGTTCGAGCGACGAAGCCCCACCTCCCCGTTCGAGCCTCGAGCCTCCGACCATCGGCGAAGACCTTCCCCCCCGCGCCTCTGTAAGTTTTTAATTTTATTTTATTTTTATTTTATATATAATACTGATTTGTTTATAGAGTTTTAAAAAAAAAAAAAAAAAACAGAATTTAGGAAGAAGAAATAAAACTGAGTTTTTTTTTTAGATTTTTAAACTGCTTTTTTTTAAAAAAAAAAAAAAAAACTGAATTTTTAAAAAGGTTTAAAACTGAGATTTATTAAAAGTATAAAAACTTGAATTTTAAAACAGAAAAAAAATAATAAACTGATTTTATTTTAGCCTATTAAAAACTGAATTTTTTTTTATACAGTAAAAAAAACTGGTTTTTTTAATAAAAAGTAAAAACTGATTTGAAAAGATTTTTTTTAAAACTGATTTTGGTTTTAGAAATTAAAAACTGAAATTTTTAAAAGAGGATTTAAACTGATTAATTTTAAAGTATTTTAAAACTGGATTTTTAAAAAGTATTTTAAAACTGAAATGATTTTTTTTAAGTATAAAGCCTGATCTTATAAAAGTATATATAAAAAAAAAAAACTGATTTGAAAAACATTTTAAAAATTGATTTTAAAATGATTTATAAACTAAAAGGAGATTAGAAATTTAAAAGTAAAAATCATATTTTTATTTATTGAAAGCCGAAGTAAAAATCATATTTTTATTTATTGAAAGCTGAAGTAAAAATCATATTTTTATTTATTGAAAGCCGAAGTAAAAATCATATTTTTATATATTGAATAGCGAAGTCAAAATTCGATTTTTATATATCGAATAGCATAGTAAAAATTCTATTTTTACATATGCAGAGAATACGGGCGAAAGCGACAAAAGGCGAAGATTTCTATTAAGAAGAGTCGTGAAGTGGATAGCTATTGGTGAGATTTCTGATTTAAAAATATAAATATATGTGTGTGAATATGAAAGTGAATTGCTATATATTTATATATATATATACACGCCCCCTCGTCCACAAACCATGGACGATATTTATTGGTTGAAATTGTGGTGAAAATTGAATGATTGTTTGGGATTGTTTGTGATTGATATTGGTTGATTGTGGTTGAAAAATACCCATTTGTGGTTGTGAAATATTTGGTTGAAACCACATAGGATTAGTTTGTGGAATTGAAATAAATATATATACATGCCGCCTGCGTGCGAACTAGATGCATGTTTCCCATTGTCAAAAACCGCGAGGTTTTAAGGTAGAGCGAGGAGCCGTACTAGGGACGGTGCCGGTGTAACTACCCTGCCGTTATGCTGCCGAAATTTTGAATAATATTTGTGTGTTTGAATTATTTTCATATGCTTAAACTATATTTATTCCTTATATAGAAAACATTCATGTGTTGAATTGATATTCATTCGTTGTTTAGAAATTCATGTGTTGAATGGTATTCATATTTTGAAATAAATTGCTCGATAATAAAAATCACATTTTTATCTATATATAGAAACTATTGAAAACATTCATGTGTTGAATTGATATTCATTCGTTGTTTAGAAATTCATGTGTTGAATGGTATTCATATTTTGAAATAAATTGCTCGATAATAAAAATCACATTTTTATCTATATCTAAAAACTATTGAAAACATTCATGTGTTGAATTGATATTCATTCGTTGTTTAGAAATTCATGTGTTGAATGGTATTCATATTTTGAAATAAATTGCTCGATAATAAAAATCACATTTTTATCTATATCTAAAAACTATTGAAAACATTCATGTGTTGAATTGATATTCATTCGTTGTTTAGAAATTCATGTGTTGAATGGTATTCATATTTTGAAATAAATTGCTCGATAATAAAAATCACATTTTTATCTATATCTAAAAACTATTGAAAACATTCATGTGTTGAATTGATATTCATTCGTTGTTTAGAAATTCATGTGTTGAATGGTATTCATATTTTGAAATAAACTGTTAGATAATAAAAATCACATTTTTTATCTATATCTAAAAACTATTGAAAACATTCATGTGTTGAATTGATATTCATTCGTTGTTTAGAAATTCATGTGTTGAATGGTATTCATATTTTGAAATAAATTGTTTTATGATAAAAATTCTATTTTATCACCTACATGAACTATATAGAAAAAAATAGTGTTTTGAAATGAGTTGTTTTACAATAAAAATCACATTTTTATTGTATGCATAAATCGTTAAAATATGAAGTGTTAAAAATAGCCACTTGTTCAAAATAAACATATATGAGTTAAAATATTCATTAATTAGCTAATGAAATGATTTGCACCTATTTATGTAACGTTAGAATGAATGGAGTTTTTAAACCAAATAGAAATCAAATATGAAGTTGAATAGAAAATGAAAAATGATATGAACTGTATATATATGTACATGCATATTCATTGAACAGGTTATAGCAAAGGGGCTAGAGAAGAGGAATAAAATTTTGTGCCCGACAAATAGGTACACATTTACTGATTTGTTTGGGTGATGATTTTGAGCCTGATTGGCTAGCCGCTTGGCTTTTTCTTTTTCTTTTTGAGATTAGAAGGACCGGGACGCTATTTGCGATTTCCCGACGCTCCCGGTGCAGGGGAGGTTATGGCGAAATTTTTCCAAAATTTAAGGTGTTAGAAAATTTTTTGAAGTGAAAACGATATAGAAATCCTTGAATGAACTATATTTATATAACTATATAAATATAAATAAAATTAAAACGAAACGAGGCCGTGCAGTTCGTATTTTGAAACCGTGATTTCAAACGACTAGTACGGGAAATCCGACCATTGGATTTTCCCGAAACCTCAACCGTCGGGTTCGCCTTGGAATAATCTTTCCAACGGCACCAACCTTGTAAAAATCCAACGGTTGGATTGTCTGGAATGTTTAATTCAAATCTGAAGAAAAACAGCGCCAGAAACGATTATATTTATTTATATATATAAATATAATTATATTAAATCGAATAACGACGCTGCAGTTCGTAATTTGAAATCAAAAATTCAAACGATTGTACCGGGAGATCCGACCGTCGGATTTTCCCGAAACTGGAACCGTTGGGTTCGTTTTGAAAAGACATTTCTAATGATGTAAATTTTGTGAAGATCCAACGGTTAGATTTTCAGATATGTGTAAATCAAATCTGAAGAAAAACAGCGCCACGGCCGCCTTATGGCCCGAAGCGTCGTTTTAAATAAATTAGCTATTTTAAAATAAATAAAAATAGCGATAAATAGTTATAAAATATCATAAGCGATATGGAATGGAAATAAACTGAATTTGCTTGATTTATGTGATATTTGATGGTTGAATGTGTTTGGTGTGAAAATTACATTAAAGAACACAATTGGTGTTGTTGAATAATTTAACCATTGAAATAAATCGATTTGAAATTCTAAATATACGTGAATTATTTGAAAAGGCCGAGTTAATTCTCATTTCGAATAATCGACCGACGATTGAAATTCGAAGATGAAGACGATGGTCGAAGACCGGAGATCTTCACCTCGTTTGGATGGTAACCGAGGTCCTGATTGGGAGGCATCCCGAAATATGGATAATGAGTGGTGATCGTCCAGACGTACGTGTTGGTCGAAGGGTTTGCGAGGTATTTAGTGCCTCCGGTTTCGTTCAGACCCAGAACGGACTTGTAAATGGACTGTGTGTCTGACATAGGATTTATTCTGTGTGGCATGCTAAGATGCAGTGATCAGGGCTTCTGTTGAAAAGCAAAGTCTTGTGGTGATGATCAAAGCACCGCCTGTGTGGCGTAGCTTTGTGTATAACGTGAATTCGCGAGCCTCACACCCCGGTATGAACCTAAAACGGGAGAGGACATCAGGGAGGGCATGCGTTTCCTCCTAGCTAAAAGTGGCGTCAGTGGTTTTACACGCCCTGACGAGTTTGACTTATGTGGTTGTTGCTGTCGCGAGGCGCCTCGGTTAGATCGGACGATCCGGGTCCGATGGAGTCATTCGTTGGCTCGCTTACGCCCCAAAGGGCGGCGAAACGTAGTGCTCAGGCATTTTAATCCACTCCGTGTGGACCGGCCCTGACGATCCAAGGCTTGCCTGCGCGCTTGCCTGAGACTCGGGCTAGGCAGTCTCGAATTCGGTAAGGACTATCTTTTGCCTTGGTTCATGACGGAAATCCAATTTCCAAATACGTGACGATGCGATTTTGATTGTATACCTATATATGGCGACATAGTGGTATGGGGCATTAATGCCGTCTATGATTGATAGTTATGATTTGAAATTGTTTTCAAAACATATATACATTAGCAATAATATCAAATGCCTTTGTTTTATTCGTATCAAGCATATCTTGGCCGTTATAAGGTAAAAACTCTATCCTCCGGTTTGCGTTGCATTGTGTGATGGGAACTGAGTCTTATAACGGCTTCATTTTTATAAAAAGCATAGCGATGTTTAAAAGAAAGATTTGTTTTAAAGCACTGGCAATCCAATGGAGTAAACCCGTTCCACGAAAGTGGCGTGGTCCTGTGATTAGCCAAATTATATATGTGTTGAGTGGATTTCTCATACCAGTCACATGACTGACTCGTAGTTTGTTTCACTCTCAAACTCGGGTGCCCCTTTTTCTACACGGGCAGCCTTGTATTCAGGTTTAGCTGGTTCTTTCTGGATAGCTGGAGCTGAAGATGGATTCTATCATTTATTTCTTTTATGCTGTTCAGCTCCTATTGTACATATTTTGTTTATTTCCGCTGTAGACATTTATGTATAGCTGAACTGTATTTGTACTAAGTAAGATCCTGTATACTGTGTAACTCTGATGATTACTTTTATCCAGTATATTTTGTTGTTCATTCTGGTGTATTTGTTTAATTCTGTTCTGTAATTATATGTTTCTGTGTTATATTCCAAAAGATAACCTTGTTTCCGTGAGAACGGGAAATCGGGTCGTCTCATAAGGCTATAGAAAACTCACAACTTGTTGATTAGCACTCCTAAGAATAAGATTAAGTTGCTAGAGTTGATTAGAGATTGATTTGAGAAGCTATCTTCCTCTTTAGATTGATGGAGGCTCCTTCAAGTTGCATTTTGACGGCATAACGGTGTTGTAGCTATTTTTAGTATGAATTAGGGTAGTCTTAGGGTGTATTTATAGATTAGTTAGGTGTTTTAGGCCCTTAGATTAACCTAAATCAGATTAGAGCCGTCAGATCACGTCCTAGCCACCAAAACACAGCCCAAAAGCCAAACTGATGCACCCAGGTCACCTGGGCTCGACCAGGGAGGTCGACCCCCAGGTCGACACTAGGGTCGACTCCCCAGTCGACCTGGTGGGCAGGTCGACTCCCCAGTCGACTCCCAGGGTCTGGCGGGAATTTTCCCGCCACTTCTGAAATTTGAAATTTCTGTTTTTAAATCTGTTTTTAAATTTTCTGAAACTTCTTCGGGCCATATCTGGGTCATACGGACTCCGATTTTCGAAAACTCGGACTCTATTTCGCGTAATTTTTCGAGACGAACGCAATGGCATAGCCCGTTTCCCCTGATTCAGATTTTAAAATTTAATTCTGTCCTGATTTATATTGTAGTAAGTTATTCAACATACGGGGTGTTACATTCTCCCCTACTTAAAGGATTTCGTCCCCGAAATCTCTAAGTCAAGAAGAACGTATCCTACCATCCAAACAACCATCTACTCAAACCATCAAACACCGACATCCATTGTCCTTAAAGTTTCTAATGCTGTATGAACATATGCAAAGAGTGTGTGTGTATATGTTCCCTGTCTAATGCAAAATTAGGCGGTCCACTTATTTAGTTGACCTCCTTAATGCAAACCATGATAGTGCCATACATCCAATATGTATGCGAAAGATCCCTATCGACACATACTATTTCTACATGTGTGCACAACCATACACCAAAATGCATCATCCATATGATAGCACAACCATTTTGCATCCATTAATATAGATACCTACACACAATTATATGCAATATGCAATATGAAGTGATTGAGCCGATCTAGTGCCTAAAGTGTGTGTATATGCATCCACGAGCAACCACTTGCATCCACACGCATCCATCAAACATAACATGTCTCAAACACATGTTTCAACCATATGTTTACCCTATCTAAAGGTCAAAGGTACTAATGAGAGGACATACTAAAGATAAGATAAGTACTAGACAAACGATAAAGGAGAAGTTAAAAGACATAACCTTAAAAAGGAATGGGTACAATGAACGCGTCTTCGCTTCTATCTCCCAAGTAGCATTGCTCTCATCTTCTCCCCATTGCACTTTGACTAGTCGAACCTCTCTGTTTCTCAACTTCCTAATCTCTGACCCAAGGATGCGGGTAGGAGCTCGTCGAATAGTCGCATCACGCTCTACCTCCACTTCTCTAAGCAAGCTCGGCTCTACCACCTCTGCGGTCTCATGTAGGCACTTCCTCAAATGTGACACATGGAATACGTCATGTACCCCACTAAGTCTCTCTAACTATATCGGCCCAAGCAAGATCTTATCCGTAGATTCCCACCAACATGTAGGCGATCGACAAGGCCTTCCATAAAGAGCTTCGAAAGGAGCCATACCAATAATAGACTGAAAGCTGTTATTATATGCGAACTCCACCAATGGAAGATGCTCTTCCCATGTACCTACAAAATCTAAGGTACATAGCCTCTTGCATACTCTTTCAAAACTCGCTAGTGAAGATAGGATCTCGATCACTCACTATGCTAGAAGGTACCCCATGCAATCGAACTACCCCTCGAAGGTAAACTGAAGCTAGCCATGGAGCAGTCCTCTTGCTCTTCACAGGTATGAAATGGGCGCTCTTAGTAAGTCTGTCTACCACAACCCAAATTCCCGTATTACCCTTCCTCGATCTCGGTAACCCATCAATAAAATCCGTCGAGACGCTACCCCACTTCCATTGCGGAACTTCCAATGGGTGAAGCAACCTACCAGGTTTCTTTTGCTCCGCTTTCACTTGTTGGCACACCAAGCATCTAGCGACATACTCGGCCACATCTTTCTTCATACCGGCCCAAAAGAAAACTCGCTTCATGTCTTGGTACATCTTGCTCCCATCGGGATGAATGGTCATCTTCGAACGATGTGCATCATCAAGTATAACCTTCCTCAAACCCTCGTCCTGCGGTACACAAAGTCTACCGTCCCTACGTATCCACCCCCTATCGTCAAGGGTGTACCTACTCAAATGGATGGATGACTCTCCCCCTTATAAGCTTCTCTACCAACTCAACCAACTGTGGGTCGTCCCGCTGTGTCTCGCCAATCCGCCCCAAAAGAGTAGGTCCGACCTCTAAGGATGCTAGCTAACCGGGTATATAGTCAACGGAAGGTCTTAAATCAAACATCGAGATAAATTCCAAGCTTCGTCGTTCCACGAACAACGGACTCAAGGACAACCTTTTTCCGCTCAAGGCGTCCACCACCACGTTACCCTTGCCAGGGGTATACGCTATCTCGAAATCATAGGATGCTAAAAACTCCATCCACCTTTGTTGTCTCAAGACTATGCGCTTGAAGAGTCTCCAACACTTCCCTAAGATGTAGGGCATGCTTTTCTCCACTTCTGGAGAAAACCAGGATATTCTCCCATACAAAATCGTCACAACTATCCATCTCTCACGCAGACCATCCTAGTCGAACTCAACATCCCACAAGTGCAAGCCCCAAAGGCCTAAACCAGTATCAGACAAACACCCAAGGGACACCTCCTTCGAATTCAGACGAACTACGTGAGATGATACTAGTAAAAACGGCTAAATAATTAAGCCCTTGTCCAACTCTGGATGTCCTTGCCAATCTCGCTCCACAACCACCGTTGATCAAATAACTGGCCTTGCTTAACCTATTAAGCACACACGAAAACTTATTTCGCTTTTAGAGAAGACCAAGATGTCATCCACAAAGACCACTACAAAGTTATTTAGGTACTCCCTGAACACCCTACTCATCAAATCAACAAAGTATGCGGGGGCGTTCGTCATACCAAATGGCATCACCAGCCACTCATAGAAATCATCCGGAGCCCTAAAGGTGGTCTTCTCTATACTATCCTCAGTCACTCCCAACTGATGAAACCCCGTGGCTAAGTCCAAATGAGAAAATACTGAAGCGCCAACCAACTGATCAAAAAGATCATCAATCCTCGGCAATGGGTGTCTATTCTTCTTTGTGAGCTTGTTGAGTTCTCTATAGTCTACACAAAGTCCGAGGGACCCATCCGCCTTCGTGGCAAAAACTACTAGAGCACCCCACTCCGATATATTTCGTCTTATGAAACCCACCTCAAGCAACTCCCCTACTTGCTTATGGAGTTCCCTCCTCTCACGAGGAACCATGCGGCGCACTGACAAAGATACTGGTTTAGCATCGTCTACCAGATATATTCGGAGGTCTATCTCCCGCTTCGGAGGTAAGCCCTTCACCTCCTCGAACTCATCCGAGTATTCCCGGACCACTCTAACAGATCGCAAACTCTCGACCGAAGCGTCAAGCGATTCAAGATAACTTAGCATAACAGAATCTATGGGATTTCAAAAGATCTCGAGAGTGTTACCCAAGCGGGTCATGAGCCTAACAACTCTACTTTCACAACCAAGAACGGCACCGTTACTGGATAACCAGTTTATGCCCAAAATCAACCCATAGCCCGTGAAGCCCACAACAAAGGCATCACACCTAAACTCAACGCTAAGTATAGAAATCTTCAAACCCAAACATATCATGGACAAATAAGTGGAGCCCCCCAATTGGGTTTGAAACAACCACGGGATCATCTACTAAACTGGTGTCTAGGTGCAGTGACTCAACTAATAATGATGAGATAAACGAATGTGATGCACCAGAGTCGAATAAAGTTTGAACAGGATGATCGAGAGAACCAAATTTCAACTTAGACGGTCCTACCCCCATCAGGTATACCCGTCATGAGGGAATACATCTACCCTCCAGAAGATCATGTACTTCGTCCTTACCTCTTTGGACAACCCTAATAAGGTGTCCTATTTCTCCAAGACAACTAGCCTTCCCCTTCACATTCTCCTTTCGTGACCTTCTTACCACGATAAGGTTTCGTCCTTTATTTACCTAATAGCTATTTGAACCTTCCTCTCTCGTCCATCTTAAAGGTACCTATAAGCCCTCCACCTCCTTGGACTAACTTCTTGGCCTGGAAAACGTCTTAGTCCCTTGAAGTGGTTCTTCCGTCCTTTATACGGAAGTCCTTATTTATCTTAAAAAGACATCTATACGTGGAGGGGAAATTCAAAAAGAGAAAGAGGAAGAGATTCAAAACGGAGAATCAAAGGAAGGATATATGGCTCTTGGGGATTCTGTTCTTTTCTTTCAAAAACTTTTCTCTTAAAAGACATGTTTTTGAAAATACTTCTTCCAACAATGTTTTTAGAAAAATAGTTTTCTAAAAATTTTATCTGTTCTGGTAACCTTAAGCTCTGATACCACGTGTAACACCCCACACCCGCTAAGGTCACTCACTAAGGGAATGCCTTAGCTTTGGTGGAGTACTTAAGTGAATATAGAACTGAAAAATTACAACAAGACAGATATAAGTGATACTTGAAATTTAAAACATCATTTCATTGCAGCAGAAGGTAAACATGTTTGGTTACATATCAAAAACCCACAAGAGTCAAGTACAAAATATCCATCTCGTTAAAACATAAGTACGTAATCCCACTACATACTAATAGCCATAATAGAAAAGATAACCGAGCTTTTCTTCAAGAGTCCAAGCTCCAAAAGATAGATAAAGCAATCTAATCAAAGCCCACTAGTGCTAGGCCCACTCTGAGAACCTGAGGGTTGGGGAAAAAGATAAAAACAACGGGGTCAGACATAAGTCTGAGTGAGCCCTATAACTTTAACAATACAATCATTAAAGTAATTAGGGTATGATATAAACCTGGTACGGTACGACTGGGGATAAATGACTACACTAAGC
Organism: Allium sativum; assembly: GCA_030737875.1. NCBI lineage: Eukaryota > Viridiplantae > Streptophyta > Magnoliopsida > Asparagales > Amaryllidaceae > Allium > Allium sativum. The sequence goes on along the minus strand of CM060926.1, from coordinate 606,523,219 downwards.
AGCGAACTAGACTTAGGATAAACTAAGATAACGGTAAAGACGCGCCTATCCACCCAAGGATAAATACTACACCGCACCACCCCAGATCTACCCACCCAAGGGTAATTCCTACACTGCACCACACCAGATCTACCCACCCAAGGGTAATTCCTACTTAAAGGTTGATCCCACTAAGTGTACTTAGTAAATTTTTTAATATTAGTTTCGTGTACCCCTAGCTGACTACATAGGTGTCGTCTGCCCCTATCTCCACTAGGTGTACCCACAGCTTAGTAATTTTATTAGTAGTCTCGTGTACCCCTAGCTGACTACATAGGTGCCGTCTGCCCCTATCTCCACTAGGTGTACCCACTACTCCCATTTGATCGGCTCCCTAACGTAGATACCCGTGCTGGCCCCACAATGGGGTGTATCACTCCCTAAAGTGGCAACCCGATACAACAAATGGTGCACGGCTTATACCTACACGATGCAACAACGTCTTACCTACCAGCCCGGGTCCACACACGCATATGAAACCCGTTGGACTTGCGTTGCCACGGCTACCCCGTTTTGGCCTCTTATAATCAAGCCCAGTACGCGTGTCCCGTCCTCGACATGGGTCGAGCCCAATAAGATACATATGGGTTACTGGGTGAAATGGGCCCCCCACAAGCTACCACCTAAGCTTTTCATTTTTTCTAGTGCATCCACTTAACCCTTTTTAATAATCATGTCCACTTACATGTTCAAAGTTTGGTTAAGTCATCTACTCATATTTCAATTTCCACTCAAGGCACCCACTAGATTTCCCCATGCCACCCAAGACACTTACTTGATTTCCACATGCCACCCAAGGCACTTACTTAATCCTTTAATCATGTTTAATTACATGTTCCACTTTGGTTAAGTATTTTAATCTTATCTTCCATTTCCACCCAAGGCAACCACTAGATTTTCCCCATGCCATCCAAGGCACTTACTTAACCCTTTAATCATGTTTAATTACATGTTCAACTTTGGTTAAGTATTCTAATCGTATTTTCTATTGCCACCCAGGGCAACCACTAGATTTTTCCACATGCCACCCAAGGCACCCACTTAACCCCTCATGTCCCTCTACATGCTAATATGGTTAAGTGTTTTTTAATTGATTAAGAACGTAACCGTTGTAAAGACCTCTCACATTAGACTATCTTTTATGGTAGTTGGATTTGCCGGTCGGATCCGGGCAGCCTTACGCCATAACTGAGTCTAACCTCGTGTCTATACACTTGTCACGTATTTAGTTTGTGCCTAAGACCTCTCACATTGGGCCAATCATTTGTAGCCGCTGGATTTACCGGTCGGTTCCGGGCAGTCTTACGCAACAAAAGGGTCCAACCTCGTGTCTTAGTCGATTAATTACACCTAATTAATCACCCCCCATATTTCGAATTAATTTTCCCTAATTAATTCCATTTTTTAACAATGTACATAATTGACTCAATTATGTCCATCTACATTATGGTATGCATAATCATACCAATTTCACACCATTTCATTAACATGTATATTAACCCCATCGTTCCCCACGTAATTCGCTAACATGACATAAAAGGGAAGATTCACCACAAATACAATCGGTTCAACTTGCATAACATTAGCATCAACATGGGTTTAAAGGTGTCAACATGCATATAGCATCAACCCAACTAGCATAAATAATCAACCCAAACTTGCATGAATCACATATGTCATAAAGAGGTTAACTTGCATAAGTTATTTATGTCATACAAAGGGGTAAACTTGCATGTGTATGTGTGACATACAAAGGGGTTAACTTGCATATGTATGCATATCATACTAAGGTGTAAACTTGTACATGTTACTTGCATACAATCAAACACCAAACTTGCATAACATATCATGTATGAACTAGCATATAAGCATACACTAAACTTGCATATCATGGTGTCATAATGGATCAATGTTTCTCATATGACTTGCATATCTTGCATAACATCATAAGCACATAGCATATGACTTGCATAACTTGCATAACACCACAAACACATAGCATATGACTTGCATAACTTGCATAACATCATAATCACATAGCATATGACTTGCATAACTTGCATAACATCATGATCACATAGCATATGACTTGCATAACTTGGATAACATCATGATCACATAGCATATGACTTGTATAACTTGCATAACATCATGAACATGTATCATATGACTTGCATAACTTGCATAACTTCATGAACATATAGCACATAACTTGCATAACATCACAAACACATAGCATATGATAACATAATCTTGCATTGATCCACATTCATAGCCATAACCTCATTATAACCTATCATAATCATTTCAACAATTGGTTATTAAGGCTATAGAAAACTCACAACTTGTTGATTAGCACTCCTAAGAAGAAGATTAAGTTGCTAGAGTTGATTAGAGATTGATTTGAGAAGCTATCTTCCTCTTTAGATTGATGGAGGCTCCTTCAAGTTGCATTTTGACGGCATAACAGTGTTGTAGCTATTTTTAGTATGAATTAGGGTAGTCTTAGGGTGTACTTATAGATTAGTTAGGTGTTTTAGGGCCTAACATTAACCCTAAATCAGATTAGAGCCGTCAGATCACGTCCTAGCCACCAAAACACAGCCCAAAAGCCAAACTGATGCACCCAGGTCACCTGGGCTCGACCAGGGAGGTCGACCCCCAGGTCGACACTAGGGTTGACTCCCCAGTCGACCTGGTGGGTAGGTCGACTCCCCAGTCGACCCCCAAGTCGACCCCCTGGGTCTGGCGGGAATTTTCCCGCCACTTCTGAAATTTGAAATTTCTGTTTTTAAATCTGTTTTTAAATTTTTTGAAACTTCTTCGGGCCATATCTGGGTCATACGGACTCCGATTTTCGAAAACTCGGACTCTATTTCGCGTATTTTTTCGAGGTGAACGCAATGGCATAGCCTGTTTCCCCTAATTCAGATTTTAAAATTTAATTCTGTCCTGATTTATATTGTAGTAAGTTATTCAACATACGGGGTGTTACATTGATGGCGGGAAATTTCCCGCCCCGCTGCCTGGATCGAATTTCGAACTGTTTTGAATTTTAGTTGAATCTTCTAAAGGCCATAACTTCTTTATACGGAGTCCGATTTACGCAAACTCGGACTCTATCTCAAGCAGAATTCCGAGACGAACGCAATGGCATAACTCGTTTCCCTTAATTCTTCTTTTAAAAATAAGTATACTTTGTTTTGTTTCTTTTATGTTCACAGAAAATACGGGGTGTTACATTCTCCCCTCCTTAAAGGATTTCATCACCGAAATCTTCAAGTTAAGAAGAATGTGTCCTACCATCCAATCACCCATCTACTTAACCATCATCCACAAGCATCCATTGTTCTTAGAAAACTTCTAATGTTGTATGTACATATGCAAAAGTGTGTGTATATGTCTCTTATCTAATGCAAAGATCGGGCGGTCTACTGATTCAGTTGACCTCCTTAATGTGAATTATGTTAGTGTCATGAGTCCAATTATGTATGCAAGAAATATTATTTGATACACATCATTTCTATGTGAGTGCTTAACTATTCATCGAAATGCAACATCCATGTGATGAGTCAATCATTTTGTATCCACAAAAATTGAAAATGCACACACATCCATATGCAGTATGAGAGTATTTTTGAGCCGATCTAGTGCCTAGTGTGTGTATATGCGTCCATGAGCAACCACTAGTAACCACTTGCATCCACTTGCAACCATCAAACATAACATGTCTCAAACAGTTTACACCCATTAGTTTCTACCTAAAGGTCGAAGACTCGATCGATAGGATACAGCCGAGTGATAGAAGCAAGTACAATTAAAACAAAAGTTCTGTTCCCATTAGACATCGGTTAAGAGAATAAATCCCTAAGTATCAACCCCAAAGACCGAAATCAACAGCAGATTGACACTCAGAGAATTACTCCCATTAAACAATGTCAAAAATGGAAATCTACTTCACGGTTCGAGTAAAAACCCCTATCCTTTTCAGAAATATTCAGATACTTACAGACTGCCGGCACAGATCAGTTTGTCAAATGATTCTTAGAAAACTAAGCATGATAAAACCATATCCCACAAAACCCGGAATGTATGCGTCATAGTCAACTTAACGCCTAACACAGATACCCTCAAACCTCAATTTATCACAAACAGATGAGTCGTAACCCTTATGGGGTTTGAGACTATAGCGGGATCAGAAACAAGACTAGTATTAAAGTGCAGAGTCTTAATTACAGAATCAAAATGCCAGAATCAAAAAGAGTTTTTAACTCAATAATCAGACAAGGAAATTAAACCTTGTACATAAATTTTCCTATCTCTATCCTATCCACCAGCCACGAGAGCATTCGCCTGCCCACCAGAAGTAGGTTCTGTCCTCGACCCTTGCCCTCGTTTCTTCGGGCAGTGCCTAGTGAAGTTTCCCATTTCACCACAGTTGAAGCAAGCACCCTTCCTCTTTCTACAATCCTTGTTCAGATGAGTCAAGCTTCCACAAGTAAAGCACATTTTCTCCTTCTTATCTTCAGACTTTTCATCCTTATTTTGTGTTTCCTTTTTGGGCCACGCTTTCTTGTTCTATGGTCCTTCGAGCTTTTCCTCTTTCTTCTCACTTTTGGCTTCCTCTTCATGCATCAATGCCATGTAAACCAATTTCTCGAAGGTAGCCCCCATAGGAATGTGGGTCATAGCTAACCCGTGTAGCGGCTCATTCAAACCTTTAACGAATCTCAAGGTCTTCTTTTCAGGTGTGTTCACCAAGTCTAAGCCAAATCTCGCCAACTGGTTGAACTTGTTGACGTACTCTTTTACTGATAAATTCCCTTTCTTCAATGCTAAGAACCTCTCCATGTATAAATTCTCTTCTGCTCGTGACAGAAATTTCATCTCGAACCTATGCCTGAAATCCATCCATGTCTCTACCGGACGCTCTCCATTCGTGACCTCCCACCAAAAGGAGGCTCCGTCCTTCATTAACCAAGCAGCTAATTGGACCTTCCTTCCATCTTCTATCTCAAAGATACAAAACAAATCTTCCACCTCCTTAAGCCAATTTTGAGTTCAAAAAACATCTCTGACCCGTGAAAAGGTTTCCCGCCCATTGCTCGAAAGTCCTTGCATATCTTTGAAAAAGTATCAACGCGGGGAGGGGGAGGGGGAGGAGAAGGAGGAGGAGGAATGTCTGCTGGGCCAACGGTGGTGGCCCTAGCCTCCAGATACCTTCTGAACCAAGTTGGTATCGGTATGCCCTCGGGTATCTCAGGTACCCCAGACATGTTGAAAAGAAATAGAAAGATATTCAAAACGGAGAATCGAAACATAGATATATTGTAACACCCCGTGAATTCTATAACGTTAAGCTTCACGAATTAAAGTATAATTAATTATAAATGATGAAAGAAAGGGAAATGGGTTACGCCATTGCGTTCGTCTCGAAATTTTGCTTGAGATAGAGCTCAAGTTTGCGTAAAACGGATATCGTATGAAGAAGATATGGATGAACAAAGTTGGGCAGAAAAACCAGAAAACGGGTCAGAATGCACTGGCGCACTTGTGAAGTGCGCCAGAACAAAGTTGAACTGGCGCACTTGGGAAGTGCGCCAGTACAATTTTGGCCTGGCGCACCTGCCAAGTGCGTCCAGGTCAGAAAGACCTGCTGGTCAGGCCCTGGCTGGCCTGGTCAGGGTCTGGTCGAATTCTGATGCTTGGCTGAGTCACTAGGGCTTACATGTCTCTTTCTTATTGGCCTCTCTTGAGATGGATGGTCTGGATTCACCCTAGCTTCATAGATGGCTCAAAACAATTTAAAATTCTATAAATACAAACTCAAGTCTAACCCTAAATTCACACAAATAATAAAATACAAAAGCCGTCATGCTGCTGGAGAGGAACTAGTAATGGCCGTCAATTAGAAAGCCTAGAGACAAGCCAACAAGCCTAAGAGACGAATCAAATTAAAAGAAGATCAAAGCTTAATCAAATCATTCAACGCAACTTTGCTACCCAAAGGAGAGCATCTCCAAATCAGAATAACAGAAATCAGAAAACAAGAATTCATCACACGTTGTAAGTATAGTGACCTTTCAGAATATGAATAAAAACTGTGATGTGATTCGATGTGAATGAAAACAGAATCGTGTTGCTATAATTTTTGTGTATTGTAATGGTTCTACCATGACTTGTGTATTGATGTTTGTGGCATAAATTGATTGATGCAAGCCTATTGAACAATTGTATATGAAAACAATGGCGCTTGCAAGTTTGTGGCAAAAACTAGAAATTGATCCCTTTTTGTATATGTCGATGGCATGGACTATGTATATTCCCTTGGTCTAAATTAGAATTTATGTAAACATGTTATAGACCTTCTATGACTACATGACCCAAAACCCATGAAGTCATTCTTATGTTTATTGGCAAGTATAATTAGATCTATGTTTGCAAGTATAATTGGATCTATGTTTCATAAACTATGCAAGTTCATGTTTATTTGCAAAATATAATTGGTTCTATGTCAAACATCGTTTGGGTTTCATAAACTATGCAAGTTCATGTTGAAATAGGCTATATGATTAGATGTAAAAATTGTACATTTTGATGAATATATAACATGCTAGTCTTGTGGTCGATATTATGCCAAGTTAACATGTTTAAACACAAGTTTGTATTTGCCTAAACTATGCCATTTCATATGTCACCTACTTAGTCATACTTTGATTCGAATGCAAGTTCATATGACTCATGTTATATGTTAGTTCATGCGCCACACAACTTTATGTATTACATGTTCTTTATTTCCCTTTTTCCTCACGTTTATAAAGTTGGGCTGAATTGTGACAAGCCCAACACATGTTATAACGTTGCGAACAAACGGGGGTAATAACGTTGGGTGTAAAATATGAAAATATATGTTGGCATGTTTGGCACATGCCAATGATTATGACACATAAGCGGTATGTATTGAAATACCCATAAATGAAAGATATGACATTTACATATAATTGAAAAGAAACATGTAAATTTAGAAAACACGATATGCTTAACCCAAGGTTGGATAGAGTTGTGATGTAAACCTGCCCGGACCCGCCCGGCTGTCCAGTAGTCACAACAATACCTATCCAATGTGGGTGGTTAAGCATTGAGCCCAATAAGGACCCGCGGTTAGACTGAGCTACGGTGTAAACCTGCCCGGAACCGACCGGCACATCCATTAACCGCAGCAATACCTATCTAATGTGAGTGGTCTGGTGCTCCTAAGAGGCTAAGGACAGATGGTAGGGTTAAGTCAACTATAACACTTAACCAAATTCAATATGTTAACAAGAATTGATGGGTGGGGTTAGGTAAATACAGACACTTAACCACTTAACATGTTTGACTAGAAAATCCTAGTAACGAGGGACCCATTTCAGCAGTAACCCAAAGTTAGGTGTCAACGGTACCCTGAAACTAGGCAGGTTGGGGCACGATTACTGGGCTGATTGTAAACGGTCAAACGACGGCGGTGGGTGCACAGTGCGGGTCTAACGGGGTGCGGGCGTGCACACACTCCAAAGCAGACAACCAGGGCACTGGGGACACCAGTAGTATAACCTATGTCTTCTAGTTTTGTGTCGGGGCCGCCACCATGGTTCTTGATACACCCCATGGTGGGACCAGCATAGGTATCTACAATTCTTGGGGACCGTATGACACATGTTAACGCGAGTAGGAGCCGATCTTTAATAAGAATGGGGATCACTTCACCCTCACCATGGGGTGCCAGTTAGAATGAATTCAAATAGGTGCAGAGATATAGTATGGGTGTGATAGTACATTCGACACTTCCTTAGCTGGTGACACTTTCCTATTTTTAGTTTACATCCATCATACACTTTTGTTATTCACATATTGAAGAGTTACTAGATTTACTCAGGCTTTATGTCTGACCCTATTTTCTTGTCGTCCCCCCCCCCCCCCCGGTCCACAGGGAGGAAACAGCTCAAATCAGTCAGGCTCTTTACAAGCACCAAGAACGTAGATGTATGATTTGGATCTTTCTTGCTCGGGTAATGGCTTTGGATATCACTATGGGGATTTTTGTCACTTTATTTATGTTTTCATGCTTCTTTAATAATCAAGGCAGTTATGAGGTTGTAATGTTGAAAGTATTTTGAGACAATTATGGAAATCTTTGTTTGATACACGTATTGATGGAATAAAAGTTTGTTTGGATTCCGCTGTTTAAAATATGTGTATTTATATCTGTCTTGAGTTCATCTGTGGCTTTTACTTATAAACCTCCACCAAAGTTAAGGCATTCCCTTTGTGAGTGACCTTAATGGAGGTGGGGTGTTTCACTTGGTATCAGAGCATAGGTTTACCAGACAAGATAAAAGTTTTTGAAATTGTTTTCAAAAAGAAAGTTTAAAGAAGCATTTTTTTTAGAAAAAGTGTTACATTTATAAAAAGACAAAATCCCCCAAAGCCATGTGCCCTATCTATCCCTCTCTATCCTTCATTTTGAATTTTTCCTTTCTATTTCAGCATGTCTGGGGACCTTACTCCCCAGCTACAGATGTTGTTACTCCTCCTCCTCCTCCTCTACGTGAACCAGCAAACGGAAGAATCGTCAAACAAGAAGACGGATAATAGTCAAGGAGGAAAGGACCACAACAATAATAACAAGACACGTGAGAAAAATAAATGTTATTTCTGTGGCATTGATGGACATGTGGTGAACGACTGCAGAAAGAAGAAGAGGAAGATGAGTGCTACTTGCTTCCATTGCGGTGAGGCTGGACACATGGCTAGGGACTGCCCTAAGAAGCAAGGGCAAGGCCCGCAAGCAGGACCTTTTGGGGGTACCTCTTTAACTTCTTCTCCTAAACGCTTTGTTTTATCTTGCTTATCTTCTCAATCCTATCGTGAGAACGAGGTAGTAATATTTATGTAGAAAGTGTAGTCTATCTTTATTATCATACAGTTCGTACACTTTTTGACTCTGGCGCATCACACTCTTTTATTTCATCTGCCTTAGTAGAATCTCTGCATCTAGAAACTAGTATGGTAGAAGATTACTTAGTAGTTTCAAATCCAATTGGGGACTCCGCTTACTTGTCAATGGTTTGTTTAGGTTTGAAAATCTCTATTCTCAGCGTTGAGTTTAGTTGTAATGCCTTTGTTTTGGGCTTCTCGGGATATGGTTTGATCATAGGCATGGACTGGCTATCCAGTAATAGTGCCATTCTTGACTGTGAGAAAAAGAGTAGTTAGACTCTTGACTCGGCTTGGTAACACTCTAGAAATTTCTTGTAATCCCTTGAATGCTGTTATGCTTAGTTATCTAGAGTCGCTTGATGCTTCTGATGAGAACTTGTAATCAGTTAGAGTAGTCCGGGAATATCCGGATGTCTTTGAGGAAGTGAAAGGCTTACCTCCGAGGCAGGTAATAGACTTCTGCATATATATTGTGGATAACGCAAAGCCTGTAGCTTTACCTGTCAGACACATGGCTCCAAGGGAGAGAAAGGAGCTCAGTAAGCAGGTTAAAGAACTTCTCAAAAAAGGGTTCATTAGACGGAGCATTTCAGAATGGGGTGCTCCAGTGGTGTTCGCAACCAAAGCAGACGGTTCGCTTCGCCTTTGCGTCAACTATAGGGAGTTAAACAAATTGACCAAGAAAAATAGGCACCCTCTTCCCCGAATCGACGATTTGTTTGATCAGCTTGTAGGTGCGACGGTCTTCTCCCAACTTGATCTGGCAACTGGGTTCCATCAGCTAAGAGTAGCTGAAGACAACATTGATAAGACAGCGTTCAGAACCCCAGATGGTTTCTTCGAGTGGCTTGTCATGCCTTTCGGCTTGACAAACGCACCCGCTTATTTCGTAGACCTAATGAGCAGGGTGTTCAGAGAATTCCTCAACAAATGTGTGGTAGTCTTCATAGATGACATCTTAATCTTCTCAAAGAGTGAGGAAGAACATGCTCAGCATCTGAAAGAAATCATGAATACTCTCCGTGCACATCAACTAAAAGCCAAATTCTCCAAGTGTCACTTCTGGAGAAAAGAAGTAAGGTTTCTTGGGCATATAGTGTCCAAAGAAGGTTTGGCTGTGGATCCCGCGAAAGTGGTGGCAGTACAAGATTGGAAGACACCAAGAAATGCAACCGAAGTTCGAAGCTTTCTTGGGCTAGCTGGTTTTTATCGAAAGTTTATTAGGGATTTCGCGAAAATCTCAGCCCCACTCACAAGGCTAACAAAGAAGAATATGGCGTTCACTTGGGATTTGGACTGCGAGTTTTCTTTCCAATGATTAAAAAGGGCTCTCATAACAGCCCCAGTTCTAACTCTGCCTGACGAAAGCAAAATGTTCACAGTATACACGGATGCATGTGGAACGGGACTAGGCGTTGTTCTAATGCAAGAAGGAAGGGTAGTAGCTTATGGCGGAAGACAATTGAAGGTTCATGAAAAGAACTACCTAACCCACGATCTTGAGTTAGCCGCCATCATCTTTGCACTTAAGTCTTGGCGCCGTTATCTCCTAAGTGAGAAGTTTGAATTATACACTGACCATAAATCGTTGAAATATCTCTTCTTCCAGAAGGATCTTAACTTGAGGCAGCAAAGATGGATGGAGTTTCTTGCCTCGTATGATTTTGAAATTTCCTATACTCCCGGAAAAGGCAACGTGGTAGCAGACGCGTTGAGCCGAAAGAAACTGACCCTAAGCCCTCTCTTTGTGGAAAGGCAAAACTTGGAGTATATAGCCAGTTTTAACTTTAGGCCCTCCTCGGATTTTGTACCGGGTTTGTTAGCATCTCTCGAAGTACGCCCTACTCTCTTAGACTCAATAGGGGCTGCCCAACGTGAAGACCCTCAGCTTGTGGATGTGATTGATAAACTTATTAGGGGTGAGACTTCTAGTCACCTCAGTAGATACGCCATCGATGATAAGGGTTGGCTAAGACGAGATGGAAGATTATGCGTCCCACAAGCAAGGGAGTTGAAAAAGAAGGTTCTCGAGGAAGCGCATTATTCCAAGATGACTATATACCCTGGCGGTGATAAGATGTACAAGGATATAAAAAGGACTTTCTTTTGGAGCGACATGAAGCAAGACGTGGCAGATTTCGTTTCTAAGTGCATAACCTGCCAACGGGTCAAGGCAGAACAAAAGAAGCCTGGAGCACTACTTCACCCTCTAGAGGTCCCACAGTGGAAGTGGGATAGCATTTCAATGGACTTCATTGATGGACTGCCTAGGTCGAGAAGAGGCAACACTAGCATTTGGGTAATAGTGGATAGGCTTACTAAAAGTGCCCACTTTATACCTATCAAGAGTAGAAGGACTGCCTCATCTCTAGCATCTCTTTATCTCAAGGAAATAGTTCGACTCCATGGGATATCCTCCAGCATTGTTAGTGACCGAGACCCTATTTTCACAAGTGAGTTTTGGCGGAGTCTGCAAGAAGCTGTAGGCACACAGCTATGTTTGAGCACAGCCTATCACCCCCAAACAGATGGCCAGACGGAAAGGGTGAATAGAGTTTTAGAGGATCTTTTAAGACTTTGCGTTCTTGACTTTGGAGGGACGTGGGAGGATCACCTTCCTTTAGTGGAATTTGCCTACAACAACAACTACCAAGCTACCATCGGCATGGCACCCTTCGAAGCCATGTATGGAAGACCGTGCAAATCACCCACTTGTTGGTGGGAGTCTACAGATAAGCTTATACTTGGGCCAGACATGATTCGAGAAACTTCAAAGAAAGTGGACTTGATACGTAGGAGAATGAGGACAGCCCAAGACAGACAGAAATCCTACGCCGACAAAAGAAGGACCGACCTTGAGTTTGAGGTTGGGGACAAGGTTTTCCTTAAGGTATCCCCTTTAAGGAACGTCGTTCGCTTTGGATCCGCAAGAAAGCTAGCACCAAGATTTGTAAGAACGTTCCCTATCATCGAGAAGATTGGGAAAATGGCTTATAGAGTAGATCTACCTGAAAGATTGGCCGGAATTCACAACGTCTTTCACGTTTCTCATCTCCAGAAATGTCTACATGAATCAGCGGAAGTGGTGGAGCCAAGCATTCTAGAAGAAGCCGAAGTAGAACGCGAAGCAACCGTGAGGAGAGTTCCAACCCGCATCATAGGAACTGAAGTGAAAAAGCTACGCAACCGCGAAGTCAAACTCGTTAAAGTTCAGTGGAGCGACGCCGAGGAAGACGCGACTTGGGAAACTGAGGACAGAATACGCGCTGCCTACCCTCTTCTTTTTTAGGGTACATCTTTGACCTCTCTTTTTTCTTAAGTTGTGCTTTATCTATATTTTTAGGTATATCTCCTCGATATTATCCTTTATCCTTAGGTAGAAACCCCTTTGGATGTAAACATGTATTTGAAACATGTTATGGTTGATGGCTGCAAGTGGTTGTTAGTGGTTGCTCGTGGATACATATACACACACAACCTAGGTCTTAGATCAGCTCAATCACTTCATACTGCATATACATATGTGTATTCTTATTTGTATATGGTTGTAAATTTGATATGCTATCATATGGTCGTCGTATTTGTATGAATATTTGTGCACTCATGTAGAATTATGAGTAGGAAAATTTTGCATACATAATGGATTCATGACACTTACATGATTCGCATTAAGGAGGTCAACTGAATCAGTAGACCGTCTGATTTCTGCATTAGATAAGGACATGTACACACACTATGCATATGATCATGAAGCATTAGAAGTCTTTTAAGGAAAGTGGATGCCTGTGTTTGTTGGTTGAGTAAATGGACTGTTGGATGGTATACATTCTTCCTAACTTGAAGATTTCGGCTACGAAATCCTTTTAAGTGGGGGAGAATGTAACACCTCGTGAATTCTATAACGTTAAGCTTCACGAATTAAAGTATAATTAATTATAAATGACAAAATCAAGGGAAATGGGTTATGCCATTGTGTTCGTCTCGAAATTCTGCTTGAGATAGAGCTCAAGTTTGCGTAAAATGGATATCGTATGAAGAAGATATGGACGAACGAAGTTGGGCAGAAAAACCGAAAAACGAGTCAGAATGCACTGGCGCACTTGTGAAGTGCGCCAGAACAAAGTTGAACTGGCGCACTTGGGAAGTACGCCAGTACAATTTTGGCCCGGCGCACCTGCCAAGTGCGCCCAAGTCAGAAAGACCTGCTGGTCAGGCCCTGGCTGGCCTGGTCAGGGTCTGGTCGAATTCTGATGCTTTGCTGAGTCACTAGGGCTTACATGTCTCTTTCTTATTGGCCTCTCTTGAGATGGATGGTCTGGATTCACCCTAGCTTCATCGACGGCTCAAAACAATTTAAAATTCTATAAATACATCTCAAGTCTAACCCTAAATTCACACAAATAATAAAATACAAAAGTCGTCATGCTGCTGGAGAGGAACTAGGAATGGCCGTCAATTAGAAAGCCTAGAGACAAGCCAACAAGCCTAAGAGACGAATCAAATTAAAAGAAGATCAAAGCTTAATCAAATCATTCAACGCAACTTTGATACCCAAAGGAGAGCATCTCCAAATCAGAATAACATAAATCAGAAAACAAGAATTCATCACATGTTGTAAGTATAGTGACCTTTCAGAATATGAATAAAAACTGTGATGTGATTCGATGTGAATGAAAATAGAATCGTGTTGTTATAATTTTTGTGTATTGTAATGGTTCTAACATGACTTGTGTATTGATGTTTGTGGCATAAATTGATTGATGCAAGCCTATTGAACAATTGTATATGAAAACAATGGCACTTGCAAGTTTTTGGCAAAAACTAGAAATTGATCCCTTTTTGTATATGTCGATGGCATGGACTATGTATATTCCCTTAGCCTAAATTAGAATTTATCTAAACATGTTATAGACCTTCTATGCCTACATGACCCAAAACCTATGATATCATTTTATGTTTATTGGCAAGTATAATTAGATCTATGTTTGCAAGTATAATTGGATCTATGTTTCATAAACTATGCAAGTTCATGTTTATTTGCAAAATATAATTGGTTCTATGTCAAACATCATTTGGGTTTCATAAACTATGCAAGTTCATGTTGAAATAGGCTATATGATTAGATGTAAAAATTCTACATTTTGATGAATATATAACATGCTAGTTTTGTGGTCGATATTATGCCAAGTTAACATGTTTAAACACAAGTTTGTATTTGCCTAAACTATGCCATTTCATATGTCACCTATTTAGTCATACTTTGATTCGAATGCAAGTTCACATGACCCATGTTATATGTTAGTTGAATCGCCAAATTGCAAGTTCATGCGCCACACACCTTTATGTATTACATGTTCTTGATTTCCCCTTTTCCTCACGTTTATAAAGTTGGGCTGAATTGTGACAAGCCCAACACATGTTATAACATTGCGAACAAACGGGGGTAATAACGTTGGGTATAAAATATGAAAATATATGTTGGCATGTTTGGCACATGCCAATGATTATGACACATAAGCGGTATGAATTGAAATACCCAAAAATAAAAGATATGACATTTACATATAGTTGAAAAGTAATAAAATATGTAAATTTAGAAAACACGATATGCTTAACCCGAGGTTGGATTGAGTTGTGATGTAAACCTGCCCGGACCCGCCCGGCTGTCCAGTAGTCACAACAATACCTATCCAATGTGGGTGGTTAAGCATTGAGCCCAATAAGGACCTGAGGTTAGACTGAGCTACGGTGTAAACCTGCCCGGAACCGACCGGCACATCCAGTAACCGTAGCAATACCTGTCTAATGTGAGTGGTCTGGTGATCCTAAGAGGCTAAGGACAGATGGTAGGGTTAAGTCAACTATAACACTTAACCAAATTCAACATGTTAACAAGAATTGATGCGTGGGGTTAGGTAAATACAGACACTTAACCACTTAACATGACTGACTAGAAAATCCTGGTAACGAGGGACCCGTTTCAGCAGTAACCCAAAGTTAGGTGTCAACGGTACCCTGAAACTAGGCAGGGTGGGGCACGATTACTGGGCTGATTGTAAGCGGTCAAACGACGGAGGTGGGTGCACAGTGCAGGTCTAACGGGGTGTGGGCATGCACACACTCCAAAGCAGACAACCAGGGCACTGGGGACACCAGTAGTATAACCTATGTCTTCTAGTTTTGTGTCGGGGCCGCCACCATGGGTCTTGATACACCCCATGGTGGGACCAGTCTAGGTATCTACAATTCTTGGGGGCCGTATGACACATGTTAACGCAAGTAGGAGCCGATCTTTAATAAGAATGGGGATCACTTCACCCTCACCATGGGGTGCCAGTTAGAATGAATTCAAATAGGTGCAGAGACATAGTATGGGTGTGATAGTACATTCGACACTTTCTTAGCTGGTGACACTTTCCTATTTTTAGTTTACATCCATCATACCCTTTTGTTATTCACATATTGAAGAGTTACTAGATTTACTCAGGCTTTATGTCTAACCCTATTTTCTTTTCGTCTTCTTTTCTTTCGTCCCCCCCCCCCCCCCCCGGGGTCCACATGGAGGAAACAGCTCAAATCAGTCAGGCTCTTTACAAGCACCAAGAATGTAGATGTATGATTTGGATCTTTCTTGCTCGGATAATGGCTTTGGATATCACTATGGGGATTTTTGTCACTTTATTTATGTTTTCATGCTTCTTTAATAATCAAGGCAGTTATGAGGTTGTAATGTTGAAATTATTTTGAGACAATTATGGAAATCTTTGTTTGATACACGTATTGATGAAATAAAAGTTTGTTTGGATTCCGCTGTTTAAAATATGTGTATTTATATCTGTCTTGAGTTCATCTGTGGCTTTTACTTATAAACCTCCACCAAAGTTAAGGCATTCCCTTTGTGAGTGTCCTTAATGGAGGTGGGGTGTTTCACTTAGTATCAGAGAATAGGTTTACCAGACAAGATAAAAGTTTTTGAAATTGTTTTCAAAAAGAAAGTTTAAAGAAGCATTTTTTTTTAGAAAAAGTGTTATATTTATAAAAATACAAAATCCCCCAAAGCCCTGTGCCCTATCTATCCCTCTCTATCCTTCGTTTTGAATTTTTCCTTTCTGTTTCAGCATGTCTGGGGACCTTACTCCCTAGCTAAAGATGTTGTAACTCCTCCTCCTCCTCTACGTGAACCAGCAAACGGAAGAATCGTCAAACAAGAAGACGGATAATAGTTAAGGAGGAAAGGACCACAACAATAATAACAAGACACGTGAGAAAAAGAAATGTTATTTCTGTGGCATTGTTGGACATGTGGTGAACGACTGCAGAAAGAAGAAGAGGAAGATGAGTGCTACTTGCTTCCATTGCGGTGAGGCTGGACACATGGCTAGGGATTGCCCTAAGAAGCAAGGGCAAGGCCCGCAAGCAGGACCTTTTGGGGGTACCTCTTTAACTTCTTCTCCTAAACGCTTTGTTTTATCTTGCTTATCTTCTCAATCCTATCTTGAGAACGAGGTAGTAATATTTATGTAAAAAGTGTAGTCTATCTTTATGATCATCCAGTTCGTACACTTTTTGACTCTGGCGCATCACACTCTTTTATTTCATCTACCTTACTAGAATCTCTGCATCTAGACACTAGTATGGTAGAAGATCACTTAGTAGTTTCAAATCCAATTGGGGGCTCCGCTTACTTGTCAATGGTTTGTTTGGGTTTGAAAATCTCTATTCTCAGCGTTGAGTTTAGTTGTAATGCCTTTGTTTTGGGCTTCTCGGGATATGGTTTGATCTTAGGCATGGACTGGCTATCCAGTAATAGTGCCATTCTTGACTGTGAGAAAAGAGTAGTTAGACTCTTGACTCGGCTTGGTAACACTCTAAAATTTCTTGCAATCCCTTGAATGCTGTTATGCTTAGTTATCTAGAGTCGTTTGATGCTTCTGATGAGAACTTGCAATCAGTTAGAGTAGTCCGGGAATATCCGAATGTCTTTGAGGAAGTGAAAGGCTTACTTCCGAGGCGGGAAATAGACTTCCGCATATATCTTGTGGATAACGCAAAGCCTGTAGCTTTACCTGTCAGACACATGGCTCCAAGGGAGAGAAAGGAGCTCAGTAAGCAGGTTAAAGAACTTCTCGAAAAAGGGTTCATTAGACGGAGCATTTCAGAATGGGGTGCTCCAGTGGTGTTCGCAACCAAAGCAGACGGTTCGCTTTGCCTTTGCGTCAACTATTGGGAGTTAAACAAATTGACCAAGAAAAATAGGCACCCTCTTCCCCGAATCGACGATTTGTTTGATCAGCTTGTAGGTGCGACGGTCTTCACCCAACTTGATCTAGCAACTGGGTTCCATCAGCTAAGAGTAGCTGAAGACAGCATTGATAAGACAACGTTCAGAACCCCAGACGGTTTCTTCGAGTGGCTTGTCATGCCTTTCGTCTTGACAAACGCACCCGCTTATTTCGTAGACCTAATGAGCAGGGTGTTCAGAGAATTCCTCAACAAATGTGTGGTAGTCTTCGTAGATGACATCTCAATCTTCTCAAAGAGTGAGGAAGAACATGCTCAGCATCTGAAAGAAATCATGAATACTCTCCGTGCACATCAACTAAAAGCCAAATTCTCCAAGTGTCACTTCTGGAGAAAAGAAGTAAGGTTTCTTGGGCATATAGTGTCCAAAGAAGGGTTGGCTGTGGATCCCGCGAAAGTGGTGGCAGTACAAGATTGGAAGACACCAAGAAATGCAACTGAAGTTCGAAGCTTTCTTGGGCTAGCCGGTTTTTATCGAAAGTTTATTAGGGATTTCGCGAAAATCTCAGCCCCACTCACAAGGCTAACAAAGAAGAATCTGGCGTTCAATTGGGATATGGACTGCGAGTTTTCTTTCCAACGATTAAAAAGGGCTCTCACAACAGCCCCAGTTCTAACTCTGCCTGACGAAAGCAAAATGTTCACAGTGTACACGGATGCATGTGGAACGGGACTAGGCGCTGTTCTAATGCAAGAAGGAAGGGTAGTAGCTTATGGCGGAAGACAATTGAAGGTTCATGAAAAGAACTACCTAACCCACGATCTTGAGTTAGCCGCCATCGTCTTTGCACTTAAGTCTTGGCGCCATTATCTCCCAGGTGAGAAGTTTGAATTATACACTGACAATAAATCGTTGAAATATCTCTTCTCCCAGAAGGATCTTAACTTGAGGCAGCAAAGATGGATGGAGTTTCTTGCCTCGTATGATTTTGAAATTTCCTATACTCCCGGAAAAGGCAACGTGGTAGCAGACACGTTGAGCCGAAAGAAACTGACCCTAAGCCCTCTCTTTGTGGAAAGGCATTCCCTTTGTGAGTGACCTTAATGGAGGTGGGATGTTTCATATATAGCTTTTGGGGATTATGTTTTTCAAAATAAACTTTACTTTTGAAAATACTTCCTTTTCAAAACTTTTTTGAAAATAGTTCTCAAAAACTTTTTATCAAATCTGGTAACCTACAGCTCTAATACCAAGTGTAACACCCCACGTCCATTAATGTCACTCACTAAGGGAATGCATTAACTTTCATGGAGAGATATAAGTAAACAGAACAGAATATTGCAAGATAGACACTTAAAGTAGTACTTGAAAAATTTTATAACTTTATTGCAGCGGAAACAGAAATAAGTTTGGTTACATCTTTCAAAACCACAATACCGAAACTCAAGTACATAAATATCAGTCTTGTACAAAAGCCTTCAGAGTACATAATTTTAAAGCCATAATCCCCAATAGAAAATGCCATAAATAGGTAGAATCAAAGCCAAGCAATACTTCAAGCACTTCTAGCACTTCAAGCAGAGAGAAATCTAAATCAAGCTCTTACGTTCCCAAACTGAGTACCTGGGGGGAAAAGGAAAGAAAAGAGGCGAAAACAAACGGGGGTCAGACATAAAGTCTGGCGAGTCCAGTGACTTTCAGCATATAAACAGATAACAACATCATGACATGTAAATAAAACTGGATGAGAGATAACCGTAACAGGAGTAGCAGGTTAACAGAAGAAACAGAATGATATAGGCTAAGCTAAGATTCTTACTTGGTTTTCACTTCTCTGCACTAATACTAGTATAACAGAATTAGGTGTTGTCCTAATGTCTAAACAGAAAACAGAACGATCTCTTCAGAAACACGATGCTAGTAATGGGCCTTTACCACCCTAACAGAGACAGGCGTACAGAAACAGAATGCTAGTAATGGGCCTTTACTACCCGAACAGAGACAGACGGTACATAAATAGAATGCTAGTGTTATGTGTACACCAGTGACGGGCCTTTACCACCCCAAAAGATGGTACCACACAGAAATAGACAGGTGTTACCACCCAACAGGAACAGACGATACCCCCACAGAAACAGACAGAACTAGTTGTACCCTAAATTCTACCCTATGCGATCGGCTCCCAAATACATAAATACCATGTGCCGGCCCCACAGAAGGGTTTATCATTCCCTAAAGTGTCAACCTATAGACACAAACCTATTTACAGATGTCACGGTGTCTTACATCCTCAAAGAAGACCGGATCCATGCACGCACATGACCCGGTTGGAATGCGCCATCAACACCTCTCGCCATTATCATAGTGAACCACTTACAATTAGTTCAGTAAGCATGCCCAGACCCCTCTAGTGTTGGGTCATAGTTTTGATACCAGAAAAGGGTTACTGACTAATATGAGTCCTAAACAACAGATGACACAAGTAATTACCCCGCCTAACCTTCTGTCCCCAGACTAACAGATTTCAGATTAACTTACTTACATATTTTAGATGTACAAAGTTCAGATTAACTAGTTCTCAGATCAGACATATAGGTTAACAAGTTTTTAGACTAATGGATCAGATATACAGATTAACAAGTTTTCAGACTAACGGATTAGATATACAGATTAATAGACTTACAGATTGTTTCACCTAACCTTGTATTGGGCCTACAGATTTACGAAACAGGTTTATTAGATTCATCCGCCCAGTTGATTTAACCTTATCCACCCAATAAGTTTTAGGCATCATATTTATCCTAGATTTGCATTAATTAATTACTAATGCACAGACCTCTCACACTAGGTCGGTAGCTTGTGGCCGCTGGATGTGCCGGGCGGTTCCGGGCAGGCTTCTGCTACAAGCCAGACCTAACCTCGTGTCTAAGCATCTTTATGCCTACGACCTCTCACATTCGACTGGTAGTTTGCGGTTGCTGGTTAAGCCGATTGGATCCGAGCAGGCTTCTACCACAAACAGAGTCTAACCTCGTGTCTTAGCATTCTTATTTTAGCTAAAGTATTCATTCACAAATTAGGCCAATATCAGACTAATTAGCCAATTCAACAAATTAACTTCTTTACAAGTTACTGCAGATTATTCAAAGTTCTATTAACATGTTTTGCTCAATTTTAGATCAAGCCTACAGATTTTCATACCCCAAATTACCGTATTTAGTTTCAACAGGTTCAGCATTTTAGGCAATTTAACAGATTTAATCATTCCTTAAAGTTCCATTGACATATCTCGCCTAATCATAAAATTAAGCCTAATTTTACATGCCCAAATTATGGTCATAATTCACAATATAACATATGCCCAAATTTTAGTTAAATTTACACAGTACAGAATATTCTCCAAAAACCCCAAATCATGATATACAACACGAATTATGCCAAATTATAGCCTTTGATTTCAGCGTATGCCATATATCCAAAAATCCCCATATAGGCGTGTTCACATTTAATAGTTATCATATTTTAATATAGATCTTTACGCCTAAGTCGTATACAAAATAATTCTCCTTCTTCCAAATCATAGACTATCATATATAGTATGCCCAGATCTAAATCTTAAATTACAACATATGTTCTTTCCTCAAATCAGTCACAAATCAGTCATGTCCAATTATGCATCATTCACTATTTTCCCAAAATTTAGCGTTCGCATGTCAATCTCTTATGAGATTTGGCTCAGGCTCGTGGTAGCCTGGCTATAGAACAGAAGGAAGGAAGAGATACAGAATAGTTACAATAATATTAATAAGATAGATCTACATAGAAAAACATATCTGATAAACAAGAATATGCATAATCTCAAATTCAGATTTATAACCATGTCAAGATCATGATTAAATTTCATATCTGAAAATAACTGTACTCACAAATCGTGATTTAAGAAAGAGAAGAACGATTATGGGATCTGATTTCTGGAGTTGATTAGCTTTCCGTTGATGTAGGCGTTGATTTGTTATCTTTATCTTCTCGCTTGAATTGATTGATTAGGGTGGAGGCTAGGTCACATTAGGTTTTAGGAGCATGGAGGAGCCATTCCTCTTTGTTAATGAATTAGGGTTGGGTCTTGCTATGTATTTATATGTGTAGAGAGTGTTCTAGAGCCCTTAGATTGACCTAGAAGCCATCAGATTCGTACAGAACATAAAAAAACACGTCACAAGAAAAACTGCCCAGATCTAGGGGATAGGTCGACCCACAGGTCGACCTCCCTTGGGGTAGCTCGACACCCAGGTCGACCCCCTGGTTGACCTGGCCCCCGGGTTGACCCCCAGGTTGACCAGCTTGGTTGATGGCGGGAAATTTCCTGCCCCGCTGCCTGGATCGAATTTCGAACTGTTTTCAATTTTAGTTGAATCTTCTAAAGGCCATAACTTCTTCATACGGAGTCCGATTTACGCAAACTCGGACTCTATCTCAAGCAGAATACCGAGACGAACGCAATGGCATAACCCATTTCCCTTAATTCTTCTTTTAAAAATTAAGTATACTTTGTTTTGTTACTTTTATGTTCACTAAAAATACGGGGTGTTACAGATTTGATTGTAAACCTATATATGGCGACATAGTATATGGTAGTTATGTCATCTAGGAGTGATACATTTACTTTGACAGTATTTTAAAACCGATTAGACACTAATAATAATATTAAATATTATTTTATACGTATCAAGCATGTTTGATCATTATAAGGTAAAACTCTATCCTCCGGTTTGCCTTGCATTGTGTGATGGGACTTGAGTCTTTCAATGATTTCATTTTTCTAAAAAGCATTGCGTTGTTTTAAAGATTTATTTAATTTATGCACTAGCAATCCAATGGAGTAAATCCGTTCCGCGTTAGCGGCGTGGTCCTATGATTAGCCTTATTGTTAGATAAGTTAAATAAGATTTCTCATACCAGTCCCATGACTGACTCGTAGTTTGTTTCACTTGCAAACTCGGGTGCCCATATTTTTCACACGGGCAGCCGAGTAGCCTATTTTGCAGATATATTAAGCAAGATTCTGGATCGAAGCTTAAAGTTGTGTCCAGAGCAATGGTAGTCTTCCGCTGTGTTAGTTTATTGTTCCGTTGTGCATTGTATTACATTTATTGTAAATTATCTTCTGCTGTATTATATTCGATGTTCTCTGATATTCTGTACTCTGGTGTAACATTATTATGATGTTTATAAAAGTCTTCTGTTATTTGTTCTAATGTGTTGTATGCCCAAAGTTAGCGTATGCGGGATTCAAATGGTCTTGGTCGATTTAGCGATCGATTAGGTCCGGGTGAAATCTATGTCGTTACAAATTGAAGACCGTGGATCTTCATAAGCGGAAGGATTGCTTATCGAATATTCTCTGATGTTGCAACCAGAGCTATTTTGATGTGATTCATTCGTAAGTGAGGTTTTACGGATTGCAAGGACTACTCACTACTGATCCATAGGGTAATTCAAGGATGCAGTAGGAGGGTGCCTTCGGTTTATCTAGTTCCTGAATGACTTATATGGACGATTGTCTGACAGAGTATTTCTTAAAAACTACGTACATTGATTTTTATAAATGTACCAAGTCATTAACAAAGAGGGGCACTTCTTTTATACCCAGAGTATATTTGTGGAAGTCAATTAGTGATTTGACGGATCTGACGATATGGCCTTCAAAGTGAATGATAATCAGATGTTCTCAAGCATAAAATTTAAAATCAAGGTAAATTTATAAATTAATTAATTAATTAATTATGACCTCAAGCCTCTTCAACCGGGAAGTGGTATAAAATCGGGTAGGTCGCATGGCTATGTGGGTCGCACCCATCAAAAGGGTATATCATTACCTGATCTGATAAAATTAAATGCCTTCGGTTGTCCCTTTATTTTATTTGTATGCTATCTGTTCGGTTGGCTGGCCCTCAACCATGGTAATGATATATTCGGTACTCTCAAGCGAAGTGAGGGATCGGTCATGTTTAGATAGGGTTGCAAGATGTTCTTGTTGAATCCCTAATGTATTCATCTCCAGAGGTACATTGACGGAAGGTGGTCCAATACCTTGCCATAGTTGGAAATCCATTCTCCAATAAGCGACCGCGGTTTTGATTGTATACTATGTATGTAGAGCGTGAGATGCATGTGTTAAGCTAGATTGCTATTTACTTGATATTAGACATTATTATAATATCAGACGATATATGATTTCAAAAATGTTTTGGGTTATAGTAAGGTAAAAAACCATCCGTACTTATGTGTGGATTTGGTCTTACTATTATCCTTTTCTTTCAGAAGGAATTTTAACTTTAAAATCAAGTTGGACGTTACATATAAACTTAGTGTGTTTTCTCACTCTGGTTCACCAGACTGATTCGTGCATTTGTAATGCTCGGGTTGTATAGGTCCAGGTTATCGGATGGAGTGAAGAAACGATCTAGAGAAGTCCAGATGTATGATATATATTTATTCCGCTGTGTGTTGTTTATAAGGACAGGTTATTATAATTGACCAGATGTGTTGATGTACTCTGATGACTGTAAGTTTTATTTTCAAGCTCTCTATAAAGATTTATTTCTAGATTATATTTTGTTTCGCTGCGATGTGAGACTCTGTGTTGTGTTGTTGTTGTTCTTCTTCTTCTATTCTAATATTTCTTTCTTATCTCATCCTCTATTTTCTTTCTATTGGCATCTGGGTTTCTAGTGCATTTTGGGTTGGACTTGTGTCGTTTTGGTTAGCTCAAAAGGTACCGGAAGTTCGGGTCGTCACACATGTCCCCCGAAATATTAACAAAATCCAAGTCGTGAGTCCAAGTCGCTGACTCAAGCTCGACTTGTCGACTAGTCGCTCGTCGTGATAACAATGGATTAGCATGTGCTTGACCTCTTTTATTTTATCATGTCAGCATCCCATTTTAACTCATAGGTATATAATGCCATTGTGCCTTATTAGCTTTCAGTGATCATAAGCACCCTGTCAGCCTTCCTTATCAATGTAAACAAGCATAAGCATCATGGCATTATATAGGATGTGTGTATAACATTAATACTAACTTAACTGGATTCGATCACCTATATCAAAGGAATATTTCAAAATTGAAAATAAGAACAAACACACTTTCGAATTGTTATGTTATAGTACTGATATAACAGTAAGGAAATAGAGTTACAACACCAATGTTATACTAAAACTAGGTGATATCATTAAGGCTTATTCAAGTAAACTGTATTCCTCATTTTGTTATACCAATTTACGTTTAGAAAATAGTATCCTAAACCCAGTAGAAATGCTGAACTAATCAGCTACAAACATTAGTTTATATTTTGACTATACATTACTTCATTATTTATGACGTCTCCTATAGAAAACAAGTTAAGGACATGCCATATACATGAATTCTTTGAACTAATAAGATAGCTTTTTTACCTTACGTTCTAGCATGTAAACTGTGCATATGCTACACTGTTACCTAGGTTTATTTACACAGCGATAAAATATGTATGTGCAACCATACTTTATTACATGCCAGAGCAATATACAATCCCAACAATGTAAATATTTATATGTAAAAAATCTGGATATAAGATTATATGTTTCATAATTTTCAACTCAAATTATTAACAAATGAATATATAATGCAATTACATGCATAAGACTATGAATTTCTCATACCTACATAATCTGTTCATTTTCTACAACCATGCTAAGGCTGATGTAACCTGGAATCACATTCAAAATAAATAGGAAGTTTAAATACAATTTTCCATCTCTTAAACCTGTATATTTCCATGTTATTTCAAGTTTGGTAATTGAGATACTTATCCACACGACTCTTATATCTTTAATGCTTGTAACACAGCAACTCAACATATTTTTAATACTAAATCCAATCAAAACAATTTTAGCACAACATACATGGTCATGGGATAAATTAGCATCTTAAGGTACTAAGTACTCAAATCAATAAATCATACATGCTCTGTTTATCAATATGAACAATTACATAAAATTTACTTGCTGTCTTGCTTCATATATATATGTATGTATGTATGTGTGTGTATACACACACACACACACACACAGGGGAGAGTTCTGCTCCACCTCTTATATTGCACTTGAACTCTCCCCCTGAATCTCAGCCACTCATTCTCTTTCTTCCTACTAACAAAGAATATACAAATGGGAATGGATGACTGAGATTGAGGGGGAGAGTTCCCGTGCAATATAAGAGGTCGAGCAGAACTCTCCTTTTATATATATGTGTATATATATATACACACACACACACACATATAAATTTAACCATTTTTATGACCTTCTGCATAAGAAAACAGCACAAACATATATCCATTATATGCCGTGATATCTCCCTTAACACCACGGGATACATATAAATTTAACAACAGCAAGCACTACTTATTTCATAGAAAACTAAGCATTCATCTATGCAAATTACTTCAGTCCAACAGGCCTTTGAAATCAGTTCCTATGAAGACTTACAATTATCATTTATATTACATCTTTGCTAATTAAGCAAGCATATTAATTCATCTAATACATAATTTAACATAAACAATTTAGCCACTTCAATTACAAGATAACTAAGCATTCCTAGTTCCTTTCCAAGTAAACGTGCAAACACTTTTCATTTTGCTTCTTCACTGCCTGCAAACATACTTGAAACTGCCTCATTATAAAACGAGATGACCCTAACTCGCCCTTATGTAAAGCCCGGATTGAATTGAGAACACGACAAATTAGAGCATGAATGACATAACATTTCATTGCTATTACAACAATTTACCTCAAAGTACAAGAATATATCAGAGTATAAATAAATATTACACAAAAAATAATATCATAGACTTAAAATACATAACAACGGAAAAATAATGTATAAATACAATGCACAGTGGAAAATACATCAACTGACACAACTGAATGAAATACACGGATACAAAGCTTTCTGAATATAACTCCAGCTGTAATCCAGGATCTTGGGAAAAGAAATATCTGCGAAAACCAAAACTACTAGTTGCCCGTGTGGAAAATATGGGCACCCAGAGTTTAGGTGAAAACAATAAACTCCAAGTCAGTCATGGGACTGGTATGAGAACTAAAACAGTTATTAGCTTGATTTTAAAGTTAGGTAATTCACGGGACCACGCTGTATAACACGGAACAAGTTTACCCCCAAGAATACCAGTGCATAAAAATAACAGCGCAATGCTAAAGAGAAAAATGAAGCTATTATAAGACTCACGTCCCATCACACAACGAACGCAGTCGAGGATAGAGTTTTCCCTTATAATAGTCAAATATGCTTGATACGCGAAATTTCATCTTTTATTATTACTATAAGTGAAGAAATCAGCTTCAAATATAAATGTATCAATCCTAGACGACATGAATGTCCCATACCACTATGCCGCCAATAGTATACAACTAAAGCCGTAAAATGTCGTATTGGAAGTTGGATTTCCATCATGATGGCTCGTGATCCGAAAGATCGATCGCATAGTGCAATATTCAATGGCTTACGTCCCATGCATGAGAAAACACTGTAATGCACATGCGCACAATATCCAGGATATCAAATATCTCAACTGCTTACGTCCTGTGCATGAGAAAACACCCCATGCTTTATCCTTTTGGGAATCGGGGGTGTGCCCTATCACTACCAGGTGTGTAGCGACCACACACAGCCTATCTCGGTCGACCGAATCCATCCTCATATCGAAAGTATACTGATCTAACCATCAGTCACCATCATACTGATGTGTGAGGCTCGCGAATTAACGCTACACAAAGCTATGCTAATTAAAGCTATGCTTGATTATCATCCACCAACCTCTGCTTTTCAACAACAGCTTGGATCACTACAACTCAGCATGCCACACTGTCAATCTATACCGTACCAATGATTTCTGCCAATATATAATCTCTAAGCTCGTACGTCTCAGAGAAGGGTGTTAAGCAAGAGAATAAGTTCTCAGCCATCCAACAGATGTATATTTAGCAGAGATCAACGAATACAGTATAAAGGAATACAACGTCATACATACCATCCATTTACAAGTCTGTTCTGGGTTTGAACGAAACCGGATGCACCTTATTCCTCGTCCCGCATGTCCAATACAGGAGAGAGGCCTTCGCATATCCGAACAATCAAAAAATACGTCCGGACGGCTACCACTATAGCCCCTTCAAGGTAGCTACTCCAATCATGGGCATCAATAGCAACCCATCCATTCGATGTCAAGATCATCGGTCTTGCACCATCTTCAATCTCTTCGACTGTTAGTCATCGTATCAATTATTCAGAATGGGTTAAATCCGGTCTTTTCGAATAACTCGCATATTTTATAATCAAGTGCTATAACAACACATCATACGCCTCATTCCAATCCAGAATATTCTTTTATTCGTATTTCTTTATTCTGGAAAGGTTTTCATTAATCTTATCAAAGATTATCACTTCTAAACACACTGTTTAATCCATTTCTTTGGAAATCATTTCAAAAGATTTTAAAGTATCTTTTCACAGCTTAAACCAAATCAAGGTTTATCAAACTAGTCGGGATTAACGTCTTACCGAAGTAATCATTCATTTTATTATATCCCATCCCAACCTATTCATCCCATGGAGCAAAATTGGTAGTACTCTATATCTAACACCACTGTGTTATCGGTAAATTCAATTATCATTTCACGTTCAAATCTAATTAAAGATTTACCTGTCACATGAAGTAAAACTGGTGATACTCCATTTTCGAACACTTTTCCAATTTGGAAAATTTAATTACCACATTAAAATTTCAATCAAATTAAAGATTCATTAAAACTCCACTTAGTTTTAATCTCCAAAAATCATTGTTTAATGATTATTTAACTTTGGGAAATCAATCATGCCACATTGACAATCTATATTATACCATTGATTTCTACCAATATATAACCTCTAAGCTCGTACGTCTCAGAGAAGGGTGTTAAGCAAGAGAATAAATTCTCTGCCACCAAACAGATATATATTTAGCAGAGATCAACTCGAAATACAATGTCACACATTAAATCCTGTCTTTAATAGGGTTAAAGAAAGAAAGTCCTTTAAAATAAAGTCCACGATAAACCCAAAATCATATTCAATCAAACTGGAACATTCACGGAAAACAAATCAATATATAATCAATATAGATTTCTGTATCAGACTAATAATATAAATGTTATAACAGCAAAGCCTTTTAAATTCCATATATAATAACGGTCTTCCTTCACAGAAGCTCATCTCGATTATCACCAAATCGAATTCCATTCAATTCCAATTTAATATATTAAATTGGAAAAAAAACTCACTTTGGAAAATTCCACTAGATCTTAATAAAAAGATTTATAAATTCCAAATCATATCTTCATTATTAATAAGGTTAAAGAACAAGTGTTATTTAAACTACCGTTCACGATAAACCCAAAAATCCAATTCTTTTATACAATTCCAATTAAATATTAATTAATTGGAAAACTTCACTAAATATTAGTTTAAAGATTTATTCTTTTCTCTACTAGGTTTAAGAACAGTGTTAATAAAGACACCATTCGCGACAAACCCAAAATCCAATTTGATATTAAATACAAGGCTCTGAATAGAAATTATATCGGCTTATATTCAATATCAAATTCTGAAACCAAAAAATATCGTATTGGGAATAACGATATATATATATATATCTTCCAAATTCCTCAACAATATCAGTATATCACGAAATCCCATATCGAAATATTCCGGAGATTATTTCCATTCCAAATCCTTTCCAATTTATTCATCGGAAAATTCTAGTTATTTTAAAAGCACTTTCAAATCCAGTTTATTTATTTCTAAAAATAGTTGGATTATTATTCTAATTATTAACTAGTTCATTTCGATAAAAAAATATTTTTATCTTTTCAAAATTGGAATTTTTCATCCAAAATCTTTCCAAATCATTTATTATGATTTTACATAATTTTTTCATATTTTTAATAATTTTATTAAGGCTCGTACAGTCGGTTTCCAATAACGGCCACCGAACTACATCCATAACGACCTTTTCTGAAATTGATTTGGACATATTTTAAAATTTGACCATTTGATTACCAATCTCTTATACTCATTGGAAAGCTCTTTTCGATACGAACCCAACGGTTCCGGTTTTAGGAGAATCCGACAGTCGGATCTCCCGTAACATCAATTTGAAGTTTATGGTCGAAATTCGCGTACAGTCGCTACGCGTTCTAATCAAGCCATTAATATATATATATATTCGATTTCATTTTAAAATGCATTTTATGAATCGTTTTAACTTCGTTTTAAAAATGATTTCCATTTCAATTTTCAAATAAAAATTGAATATTTCATATCACTATAATATTAAAATGATAATATTATCAAAATATCTGATTTTTAAATCAATTCTTTTCGATATTCATTATAAAATGAATAAAATCGATCGATAAACCCGTTTGGGTTAAAATGGCGTTTAACTACTTAACACGGCTTCACATTTCAATATTTTCGTGTCCATCAAAATTCGAACATCAAAATCATTTTGATTATTCACTGAATATTAGTTTAAAATATTTGTTAATTCTGAATTGGAATCAGACTCAATCAATTACCATATAATTTCAGTTATATGGATTTCATACATCGCGTGTATACAAAAATAATGATAAACAATCATTAAAAATTCATACAACATCCAGAGTGCATTTTACAACTGTATAAGCATTAAAATAAATAAATAATGCTTATATAGTCTGTCAACCCATCGATTGACATACAACTAATTATTGGGATCATTGTATGTCAAATATCATCCCAATACCCGTGTAGGGTTTTCAAATAACAAATACTGATTATAATTTGTGCAGTTGGGCGATGTGTAAAATTCATCGTCCAAATCAATATCAGTTAAATGGGTGTACATAAACGAACCGTCCGATTTATAAATGAATATTTATTTTATTTTATTTTCATGATAATTTTTATATACAATTTATATAAATAATTTTATATATGCAACAATATCAATCAAATCACGCAAATCATCCATGGTTTGTACAAAAAGTAGTGTCAGGAGCTACAAAGCCCCGTCTGCAACCTATTATACAATAATTGTAAAATAATTTGAGTGTGAGAGAGTTCTCATAGTCGGTTTCCACTTCATCGGTTTTTATTTCTGAATTTCTGAACAGTTTGGGTTTGAAATTGTCTGAAATTCTAACTTGCACCATTTCAGTCCTGGTCAGTTCCATGTTGCAGTGCTCGCTGATACGAGTGCAACGCAACTGACATTTCAAAAATTGGATCTCGTACGAGCTAGATATTGAATTAACAAGTTAATTACACAATTATTATACTTAATAAATAATTAAAAACCTTAATTACATTTTAATCCACTCTAATCATCTCTCCCTCTTCGTTCTTTCCAGGTCTGAGAAAACCCATCACGCTCAAAACCTTCTCTCCTCCGTCGCACACCCCTTGACTGCCCTGCCACCGATCAGTGACCACCACGGGGTGCAGCTACGCTCAAGCCACCAATGTCGGCGATCCCTTGAAGTCTGGTCCCTCCCTGGCCCTACAAATCTGATGCGAACATCCCCACTTCGAACCCCGTTTCTGACCAAATTACTTCACAAAACTCAATCAAACCCATACGAGATGATAGCTCTCAAAATCCTCTACCATTTTGGTATTGAATTCGCGTTTTAATTCTTAGGGGATTAGGAGATTTTTCGTTTATTTTCCGGAGCATTTCCGCCTTAGAGACGATGAAGACGGCGGCTGCTGTAGTGGACTAAGGTTTGAAGGAATTTAAATATATATATAATTTATTATTTTTAATTCACAAATTAAATGTTTAACATTCCAACCTCCAAACGAACCCCAATGACAGTCGCCCCTAGCTAAATACCCTCATTTCGGACACAATGGGATATGTTTCGTAAGTCAATTCTATTATTTCGACCAGTTTTTCTTTAAATTAAAATATAAATCAATATATATTAAATTTAAGCGTACATTTTAATTCACTGGGGCCACAAACTGACTCCAAAAATTACAAAAAAATTATTTCTAGCTATGTTTTGACGATACGGTCCTAACAAAACTAATTTCATCGAATTTGGAGACTGTTTGAAAAATGGCCATTTTCTGGTCGATCCAATTCAAACTGAAATTGCCAAACACGTTTAAATTTACCATGCTCACATATTAATTTCAAAAATTATGAAATTTGAAACCTGACAATAATTTGACATTCCGGATCCAACAAAATTGGTTTCATCGAAAATGGAGGTCATTTGCATAATGGCTATTTTTAAGGGCTATATATTATATTATAAAATATATAAAAATTCCACAGCGACTATTTTAAATTTTAAACTGGACATAACTTTCAATTTATATTATGAAATCTGGATTTTTCACATTCGTTAGAAAGATCTAATTAACCAGATTCAAATATTTCTGGTTTTACTGAAATCTGATTTATTTTGAATTCTATACATTCATTTGAAATTTAAAATCGAATTTTCAAACTACCGCGCCATTTCAGGCTCGTTTTATAATTAAAAAAAATTTATACGTTCTAACTTCGATTTAAATAAATTTTTAGTCGTTATTATTTAAAATAAATCATTTTAAATATCAAAATCCTTTTAAAAAGCTAAAATAAAAATTTTAAATTGGTGAAGAATTTCCGGGTTGTTACAATGTCCCCCACTTAAAATCTTTTCGTCCTCGAAAAGGAACGGAGCTGAAAGTTGTTTAACTAACCAACTCAACTTTCATTCCGGCTTTCATTCTTCAACTTTTCAGTTTCTAAGAATTTTCTAATTTCTCAAAAATTTGGCTAATACCCTAAATTTTCGAAAAATTTCGCCATAACCTCCTTTGTATGGGGTGATCGGTAAAATCGCAACTAGCCCCACAGGGCCCTCATGAATCCAAAAGAGAAAGAAAAAGCCAATCGGCTCATTAAATCATCAAAATCCAAGAAATACAATAAACTTGTACATATTTGTCGGGCATACAATTTTATTCCTCTTCTTAGCTTCCATGCTATGACATGTTCAATAGATACACATGTACATGTATGCAATTCTAATCAGTTTTCAATTCAGTTCAATATTTGACTTGATTTGGCTAAATTTTACCCTTTTGTTCTCTTATTGGTTTTATTGTTCCGATATTTTAATTAGTTCAACTAATAATCAAACAACTCAACCAGCAATCAATTTGTGAATTAAATTTCCAAAACATATAACTTTTGTATATATATTCAAAAATCATATTTCTAGTGTCAAATCACAAACAATAAACCGTATCTAAGTTTTGGTTCTCACACCAGTCGATTGGAAATATATAGATATTCACTTTCGAATCTCGAACATAAATACTGATGATGGTATACCGATCATCAGAATTATCCCCGGGCGACTAGAGTGTGATTCAATATTTATCCACTATATTTGAGACTTCAAATACACATGGATCCGACGTATATTAAAAATCTCCTATACTTGATAGTCCAAATTCAATATAAAATAAAACACTCAAATACGTATAATAAGGTATATTTTTTCCAAAATCTAATTTGATTTTTAAAAAATAACCCTCATCAAACTCATTCTAGGATACTACTGATCCTATCTCTAATGAGTTACTCTTATTGGATCTTACCAATCCAATCTCTGATGAATTCTTTCATTCGGTTCTAATGTGTCTTGTCCTCGAGCTTTGTAAACCAAAGCTCTGATACCTCGCTGAGATGACCCGAACTCGCCCTTACGGAAAGCCCGGATTGAATTGAGAACACGACAAATCAGAACGTAAACGACATAATATTTCATTGCTATTACAACAATTTACCTCAGAGTACAAGAATATATCAGAGTATAAATAAATATTACATAGAAAAATAATATCAGAGATTTAAAATACAGCAACGGAAAAATAATGTATAAATACAATGCACAGCGGAAAATACATCAACTGACACAACTGAATGAAATACACGGATACAAAGCTTTTCGAATATAGCAACCCATCCATTTGATGTGAAGATCGTCGGTCTTGCACCGTGTTCAATCTCTGCGACTGTTAGTCGTCATATCAATTATCCAGAATGGGTTAAACTCAGTCTTTCTGAATAACTCGCGTATCTTATAATCAAGTACTATAACAACACATCATATGCCTCATTTCAATCCAGAATATTCTTTTGTTCGTATTTCTTTATTCTGGAAAGGTTCTCATTAATCATATCAAAGATTATCACTTTTAAACGCACTATTTAATCCCTTTCTTTGGAAATCATTTCAAAATATTTTATAGTATCTCTTCACAGTTTAAACCAAATCAAGGTTTATCAAACTGGTCGGGATTAACGCCTTACCGAAGTAATCATTCATTTTATTATCCCATCCCAACCTATTCATCCCATGGAGCAAAACTGGTAGTACTCCATATCTAACACCACTGTGTTATCGGTAAATTAAATTACCATTTCACGTTCAAATCTAATTAAAGATTTACTTATCGCATGAAGTAAAACTGGTGATACTCCATTTTCGAAAACTTTTCCAATTTGGCAAATTTTACCACATTAACATTTCAATCTAATTAAAGATTCATTAAAACTCCACTTAGTTTTAATCTCCAAAAATCATTGTTTAATGATTATTTAACTTTGGGAAATCAATCATGCCACATTGACATTCTATAGTATACCATTGATTTCTACCAATATATAACCTATAAGCTCGTATGTCTCAGAGAAGGGTGTCAAGCAAGAGAATAAATTCTCCGCCACCAAACAGATATATATTTAGCAGAGATCAATGAATACAGCTCGAAATACAATGTCAGACATGAAATCCTCTCTTTAATAGGGTTAAAGAACGAATGTCCTTTAAAACACAGTCCACGATAAACCCAAAATCATATTCCATCAAACTGGAACATTCACGGAAAAAAGATCAATATATAATCAATATAAATTTCAGTATCAGTCTAATAATATAAATGGAATAACGGCGAAGACTTTTAAATTCCATATATAATAACGGTCTTCCTTCGCAGAAGCTCATCTCAATTATCACCAAATCGAATTCCATTCAATTCCAATTTAATATATTAAATTGGAAAAAACTTCACTTTGGAAAATTCCATTAAATCTTAATAAAAAGATTTATAAATTCCAAATCATATCTTCACTGTTAATTGGGTTAAAGAACAAGTGTTATTTAAAACACCGTTCACGATAAACCCAAAAATCCAATTCTTTTATTCAGTTCCAATTAAATATTAATTAATTGGAAAACTTCACTAAATCATAATTTAAAGATTTATTCTTTTCTCAACTAGGTTTAAGAAAAGTGTTAATAAAGATACCATTCACGACAAACCCAAAATCCAATTTGATATTAAATACAAGGCTCTGAATAGGAATTATATCGGCTTATATTCATTATCAAATTCTGACACCAACAAATATCGTATTGGGAATAATGATATACATACGTATATCTTCCCAATTCCTCAACAATATCCGTATAGTCACGAAATCCCATATCGAAATATTCCGGAGATTATTTCCATTCCAAATCCATTCCAATTTATTCGTCGGTTCTGGTTATTTTAAAACCACTTTCAAATACAATTTATTTATTTCTAAAAATAGTTGGATTATTATTCTAGTTATTAACTAGTTCATTTCGATAAAAAAAAATATTTATCTTTTTGAAACTGGAATTTTTCATCCAAAATCTTTCCAAATCATTTATTATGATTTTACATAATTTTTCCACATTTTTAATAATTTTATTAAGGCTCGTACAGTCGGTTTCCAATAACGGCCACTGAACTACATCCATAACGACCTTTTTTGAAATTGATTTGGACGTATTATAAAATCCAACCGTTAGATTTCAAATCTTTTTACTCATTGGAAAGCTCTTTTCGATACGAACCCAATGGTTCCAGTTTTAGGAGAATCCGACGAGCGGATCTCCCGTAACATCAATTTGAAGTTAATGGTTGAAATTCGCGAACGGTCGCTGCGCGGCGCGTTCTATTCAAGCCATTAATATATATATATATATATATATATATATATATATATATATTCGATTTCGTTTTAAAACGTATTTTATGAATCGTTTTAAAAATGATTTCCACTTCCATTTCAATTTTCAAATCAAAACTGAATATTTCATATCATTATAATATTAAAATGATAATATTATCAAAATATCTTATTTTTAAATCAATTCTTTTCGATATTCATTATAAAATGAATAAAATTGATGGATAAACCCATTCGGGTTAAAATGGTGTTTAACTACTTAGCACGGCTTCACATTTCAATATTTTCGTGTCCATCCAAAATCGGACATCAAAATCATTTTGGTTATTCATTGAATATTATTTTAAAATATTCGTTAATTCTGAACTAGAATAAGACTCAATCAATTACCATATAATTTTAGTTATATGGATTTCATACATTGCACGTATACAACAATAATGATAAACAATCATTAAAAATTCATACAACATCCAGACTTCATTTTACAACTATATAAGCATTAAAATAAATAAATAAATAACGCTTATATGGTTTGTCAACCCATCGATTGACATACCACTAATTATTAGGATCATTGTATGTCAAATATCATCCCAATACCCGTGTAGGGTTTTCAAA
Organism: Allium sativum; assembly: GCA_030737875.1. Classification (NCBI taxonomy): domain Eukaryota; kingdom Viridiplantae; phylum Streptophyta; class Magnoliopsida; order Asparagales; family Amaryllidaceae; genus Allium; species Allium sativum. The sequence goes on along the minus strand of CM060926.1, from coordinate 606,487,180 downwards.
CAACAAATACTGATTATTATTTGTGCAGTTGGGCGATGTGTAAAATTTATCGTTCTAATCAATATCAGTTAAATGGGTGTACATAAACAAACCGTCCGATTTGTAAATAAATATTTATTTTATTTTCTTTCATGATAATTTTTATATACAATTTTTATAAATAATTTTATATATAAAACAATATCAATCAAATCACACAAATCATTCATGGTTTGTACAAAAAGTTGTGTCAGGAGCTACTAAGCCCCGTCTGCAACCTATTATATAATAACTGTAAAATAATTTAAGTGAGAGAGAGTTCTCACAGTCGGTTTCCACTCCGTCGATTTTTATTTCTGAATTTCTGACCAGTTTGGATTTGAATTTGTCCGAAATTCTAATGTGCTCCGTTTCAGTCCTGGTCAGCTCCATGTTGTAGTGCTTGATGATACGAGTGCAACGCAACTGACGGCTCGTAAATTGGATCTCGTACGAGCTAGATGTTGAATTTACAAGTTAATTACACAATTATTATAATTAATAAATAATTAAAAACCTTAATTACATTTAATCCACTCTAGTCATTTCTCCCTCTTCGTTCTTTCCAGGTCTGAGAAAACCCATTACGCTCAAAACCTTCTCTCCTCCGTCGCACACCCCTTGACCGCCCTGCCACCGATCAGTGACCACCACGGGGTGCACCTACGCGCAAGCCACCAACGTCGGCGATACCTTGAAGTCCGGTCCCTCCCTGACCCTACAAATATGATGCGAACATCCCCACTTCAAAGCCCGTTTCTGACCAAATTACTTCACAAAACTCAATCAAACCCATACGAGATGATAGCTCTCGAAATCCTCTAACATTTTTGTATTGAATTCCCGTTTTAATTCTTAGGGGATTAGGGGATTTTTTTTTTCGGAGCATTTTCGACTTAGAAACGATGAAGACGGCGGCTGCTGTAGTGGACTAGGGTTTGAAGGAATATATATACATATATACATATATACATATATACATATATAATTTATTATTTTTAATTCACAAATGTTTAACGTTCCAACCTCCAAACGAACCCCAGCGACTGCCCCCCTAGCTAAATACCCCCATTCCGAACATAAGGGGATATGTTTCATAAGTCAATTCTATCATTTTGACCAATTTTTCTTTAAATTAAAATATAAATCAATATATATTGAATTTAAATGTACATTTTAATTTACCGGGGCCACATACTGACTCCCAAAATTACAGAATAATTATTTCTAGCTATGTTTTGACGATACAGTCCTAACAAAACTAATTTCATTAAATTTAGAGACCGTTTGAAAAATGGTCATTTTCTGGTCGATCAAATTTAAACTGAAACTGCCAAACACGTTTAAAATTTACTACGCTCACATATTAATTTCAAAAATTATGAAATTTGAAACCTGACAATAATTTGATATTTCGGATCCAACAAAAGTGGTTTTGTCGAAAACGGAGATCGTTTGCAAAATGGCTATTTTTAAGGGTTTTATATTATATTATAAAATATATATAAATTCCATAGCGACTATTTTAAATTTTAAACTGGAAATAACTTTCAATTTATATTATGAAATATGGATTTTTCACATTCGTTAGAAAGATATAATTGAACAGGTTCAAATATTTCTGGTTTTACTGAAATCCGATTTATTTTGAATTCTATACATTCATTTGAAATTTAAAATCGAATTTTCAAACTACCGCGCCATTTCAGGCTCGTTTTATAGTTAAAATAAATTTATGCGCTCTAACTTCGATTGAAATAAATTTTTAGTCATTATTAACTAAAACAAAACATTTTAAATGTCAAAATCCTTTTAAAAAGCTAAAATAAAATTTTAAATTGGTTCTGAATTTCTGGGTTGTTACAAGAAGAAATTTCAATATGAAGTTGGTAAATGAGAATTTTAATACCGAATTGAGTTAACCAGAATTTAACTTAAGAACAAGTTAAATGAAATTTGAAAATGAAATTGGAAATTAACTATGTTAAGTGGAGTTGAGAATGAATTTTGGGATTAAATAAGATAAATTTGGAATTGGAAAATTGAATGAATAGAAATTGAATGGAAATCAATCGGTTATTTAATCGATTGATATTAGAATGGGTTAAACTAAAGTATTTTGAACCAAAGTAATTATTGATGTTGGATATAAATTCAATTGAATGATTTGATTGAGTCGGTATGCATGGTTGATTGATTTTATGTTAGATGGAATGAGTAAAATTCATTACTGGTTTGACTAAGAGTTAATGATTTGGAAATTAAAGGAATGAATTCCAATAGAATAAATTTTGAGTGGAATCTCATATAAAGTGAAATTAATGGTTTAACCTAGTATTTGCAAATAAACGATGTTATATGTTTAGTTTGGATTTGGGTGTAGTTAATTGGTGGATTAATGAAATATTGTTTAAATTATTCATGTAATTGTTGCTTACATGACATACTGAGTTAAGTACAGGTTCCAAAAGGCTAAAGGAATGATTTTGATTGAATAGATCGCGATAGATTGAGCAAGTATACTCAATAGCGCTCGCATAAGGTACGCCTGCGCGAAAATATGAATTTTTTATTTCTGAAATTTTGTTTTCCGACCATGTGGGTCGATGTATAAATATTATTTGTTATTGCGATATCGCAGAAGTCACTCCGTACAGGGGAGACTCTACAGATTTTTTTCGAAAATTTAAAGTGCTAGAAAATTTTCGATATTTTTGAAAATTTATATTGATTATAATGAATTGGTTTTTGATTTATAATAAATTGAATTTTAAAATATATTGTTTGAAACATATTTTTCCTACCTTAGCAATTTCGGGGACGAAATTCTATTATGGGAGGAAGATTGTAATGTCCTGTATCTTGGGTTATCAAATATTTAATATAATTTATTTATTTTAAATATTATATTTGGAATATTAATCAATTTTAATATATAATTCGTTTATTAAAATGAAGTTTGAACGTTAATTTATATTTAAATTATAAACGAGCACGAAATGGCGCGGTAGTTCGAAATTTACGATTTGAGCTTTAACTAGAAATACAGGATCTGATATAAGTCGGATTTCTGTGAAACAAGAAACATTGTAATCTTATTGATAATAATTTTCATATGGAAGAGAAAATTTCAAATTTCAGTTTATAGATTGTTAAACATGTCCAATTCAATTTTTAAAATAGTCGCTATGGAAATCGTTATTAAAATATAACATTTATTTAATATATTTAAATGGGAAATTTAAATCGTTTAACTCAAAATTGACGATATTGAGTTGTGTAAATTATATTTGGAATTGTATATATATGCTGTTTGGATATATATGTTGGAAATAATTTATTAATATTTTATTGAATTAATTTGGGAATTTATATAATATTTTATTAATATTATATAAGCGTTAGAAATAGCCATTTTTGCAAACGGTCTCAGTTTTCTATGAAATTAATTTCATTGGAACCATATCGTTAAATTATTGTAAGAAAATCAAATTTTCATGGGAAATCGATGTCGTACGTGACTTCGGTGGCCAAAAATGTCTCTATTTCTATTTAATTGTTTGGATTATTTAGACAGGAGTAACTTTTAACGAATAAACAACTGATCAAACAAACTCCAAATTTAACGAAACAAGATTCATTGGATTCGTTAGGAAGAGGTCTAGTAAAATGTCAAGGTCTCATATTTTTTGGATTTTTCCTGTAATTATAGGAATTTTAAACGCTTGATTTGTCATCGATAATTATAAAGGACATTTCACAAACGATCTCGGAATTTGATGAAACCTGTCCCATCAGATCCGGAATATTTTTTTTATGCTAGGATTAGCATTTTTATCGAAAAACGAAGATTGTTTGTAGATGTTTTAAGGCGTTACTTCACTTTGAAGTTTCAATCAAAATATAATATTAATATTTTAGTCCTAACACTATTTATATACATTCCTGGAAACCTAATTTCGGGTCAATTCATTTCTGCGTGGTCAAAAGCGAATAGAGCCACCACCCCTCAAACGAACGCATAACATTTCACAATTTTTCTCCTCTTGAATCTCATCTATCACGCATTAATTCATGAAGTTCATAAAAACAAAAATATAGAGGGTAGCAAGATGTATGTATTGAACGGTTGGGATGGAGTTTTGTCAACCGTGGAGGGTGGAATCTCGTGTGAAGTGACGGTGGCTTAAGGTGGATCTACAGATGTATGGAGGGAACGAAGCAAACCAAATAGGGGGCGAGGGTAGGACGGAGCAAGGGCTTCGGGATGATGCTATCTGATGGTGTTCTGGCGCATCGTGATGGTCATTCTGATGGCACGTGGTATGGCTCTGTATGTCGAGCTTCAAAATGAAGCTTTGCGAGATGGAACCGTAAATAATCGGATCTAAAACCAATGTAATTATCCATTAATATATATATATATATAATTAACTAAATAATTATGTTTTATTTAAAATCCTACTGTTATGGATATTAAACAGGGATGAATGCTTTTCGAACTAGGAAACAAGGACGTGGAATCGGTCTAGGTTGCTAATGGACTTAAACAAAGTGAATAGTGGCGCGAAGTTGATGATCGCTGGCGTGGGTTTCATTTTGGGTAACAGAAGCAGTAGCGGTTGATAATGAAGCAGTAAAGTCTTGCGCGTGGGTATGTTTAAGAATGCAGCAGGGATGGGATGCGAAGTGGAGTAAGTATAACATGGGAAGCTGGGTAGGGTATGGTGCATAGAAACCGAAAATAACAGGAGGAGGAATACTGGAAGGAGAATGAATTAGGTCGGCTTATAAATTGGTTAACAATTTTTTTTAATTAAGTAATTAACTTATACTAACTGTGATTAATAATAACATGAATTAATTAAATGTTGATTTGCAGATGGACTCCAAAGATAATAGAAAGGAATTGTGTCTGAACCCGTATATTTTGACAAAAAAGAAAACAAATAGTTCAGCCGAAACTTATTTAACAGTAATTAGATTATTTAATAAAGGTGATTAAGGAATGTTATTTGATAATTTAATTATATTAACTTAGAACATTAATTTGTTGATTGTGCAAAAACGAGGACGTGATGAGCAGCGGGAAGGAACCATTTTCAATCTAGTGTTCCAACAGTAACCGACCGATAATTTATAACGTAATTAGTTTATACTTATTATATGATTAATAAAATAATTAAGGAATTGTTTAGTATAATTAAATCATTGATGTTATAAATGCTATAACCTATTTATATATTACCAAAATCTGACAAATAAGGTACCGTTGGAATTGTCTTAACGAACACTACATTATGGAACAGAAATGGACGGAATCGGAATAACCTGGATTTTTTGGTAAAATTAAACGTTTGTTTAATTTAACTGAAACGAATGGTTTAAACCACGAATCAAATCAAGGTGAGTTAAACTCACTCAGTTTCCTTCCCACTTAAATTTTATATAAGACGGGTATGTGTGTGATATGGTTGCTAATGATTACTACGGTTGCTAATGATTCACTGTCTGTTAAATACATATCCATATATTGATTGAAACGATGAAATTAAACATTGTTTAATTTCAGTGAAAAACCAAATCGTTATTTTAACGATTGGACCCAATAAAGGTAACTTACCTTGTTGGTCACGTTTATAAAATAAACGTGTTAGTTGTTTGAATGGTTTGGTTAGTATTAAATAAATTGGTTGATGATAAATGGTCATCATTTACTGTTATATCAGTTAAATTGAATGAGTTTATACCGAGATAACCAATTGGGATGCAAAGAAGAACATGTTGGAGGGATCCAACCGGATTCCTCAAATATGATAGATGTTATTTATTTTCATATTATCGTTATATCAACTGTTTAAACCCATCTGTTTGGATGATTGATTCGATTGTTGAGCATTGACCTGAATTTCAACAATTGTTTTATTTTAACCAATGGGAAATATTGGTTGAGTAATTAGTAGCAGTTGGGCGAAAAATCAATCGTTTAAAATATTAATTTACCATCAGGTAAATCGATATAAAAATGAAGTTATGAAATTTATTTTATAACAGAATATAGATTTTTAAATATATTATTTAAAAATGAAGTTTATAAAAAGGGAAATCAGCCGTGTGCGGAGCACGTGCCTCATCATAATTAATGTAACGATTTACAACTGATATTAATTGTTTTTGAGAAACAATTAAAATGGAATTAGATTATTAATTATTTAATATTAATCGAAGTAAATGACATTTATTTCAATTAATTAATTAATTTAAATAAGGTTGTTTAAATTAATTTATTAATTAATTTAAATGAAGAGACGATTTAAAGTTGTTTAACTTGAATAAGATTTTAAAAAGAAATTTAATACTAATTCTAGAATAATGAAGTAAAATATTATTTTAATCATTTAAGTAATTACTTCTTAAATGAAATGCATTTAAGTAAGTAACCGATTTGTGAAATGGAATATGGATGAGTCTTGAAGAGAGGTTATAAACGAGTTCTATATTGAACTCGAGTTTTATAATAAAGTTATAAAGGAGATTTTTAAGCAAAAACGATGGCTTAAAATAAATGTTTACTTAATATTTGAATTAAGTAAAAGAGAACGAGATAAAAGGGGTTTAACCTGAGATTTTATAACAAAGTTTATGAAAGGAAATGAGAAGTCAAAGCGTGATTTGAATTAGCGATACTTAATAATGGAATTAAGTAAAAGGGTTAGAATCGAAAAGAGATTTCCAAAAAGGAAAGATAATGGAAAAGATTTGTAAGTGAATTTGGTTAAGGATTTTAAAATGGGATTTAGTAATGACAAATTCTAATTTTAGAATGAATGTTTTGAAAGAAGTGAAGGTTAAGAAGTGATTTAATCAAAATAGTAAGTAATACTAAGTTGTATTTAAAAAGAGGTATTTAAAAAAAAGTAAGAAGGTTTTATAAACCATATTTTAAAGAAAGTAGTTTAATGAGATTTTTTTGATATTCGAATAAATATCAGTTTTAAATTACAATTTGTATCTATCTTAAGATAAGAACGTTGTTGATCAAGGTCTGAGAGGTAATTCAAATACCCTAACTTGAATGACTTCAGGATTATCTAAGAATGATATTAGTTTGTAATGGAAAAGCGATTAAGAACATTTCCAAATGAAAAATAATAACGCAACGTAAATTGCGAGATTTGAGAATATAATGAAATTTCCAAAGTAACGGAAATAAACAGAATTTGAGAATATATGATGAGATTTCCAAAGTAATGGAAATGACAAGATTTGATAATATAAAATGAAATTTCTAAAGTAACGGAACTGGAAAGATTTGAGGATATATATACATATATATATAATGGTATTTTCCTAAGTAAAAGAAATAAAAGGAGATTGAGAAATTATAATGGTATTTTCAAGTAAAAAGGAAATCAAAAGTGAAGAGTTAAAATAAGTTTATTCTAAAAGAATAAGGATTGGTTGTTGTTTCCAAATAATGAAATAAAAGAGATTCATAACGTTATTTTATGAATGGTAAGATGAATTGATTTCCCAATTATAGCTAATAAGTAATGATATAGGGAATGTTTTGAAATTGATAGTAGAATAGGAAATTGGGTATGATTATAGAATTTTTCCAAAGTATTAAACTAAAATAGTTTTGAAATTTATTCAAGAATGAGAAATGAAAAGCGATATTCGTAATATCGAAATACATTTAAAGAGTTTAAGTTAACATTCGTTAATTGTTTTCAATTAAAGAGGTCAAGTAATGTCAAGTACCGAATCGGTATTCAATTTATTTATATTGTTATTTGATAGTTAAATCACCGACTATCAAATCTGGCCAATACGATTGTTGGTACGGAAAGACCGAAATCGAATTTTATATTCGAAAACCATTATGACCGACAAAAACGAACGTTGAAGACAGAAGATGGAACAATTGAATACCGTGGATCTTCATAAGTGGAAGTATTGCTTGTCGAATATTCTCTGATGTTGCAACCAGAGCTATTCTGACGTGATTCAGTGGTATGTGAGGTTTTACAGATTGCAAGGACTACTCGCTACTGATCCATAGGGTAATTCAAGGATGCGGTAGGAGGGTGCCTTCGGTTTATCCTGTTCATGGATAACTTATATGGACGATTGTCTGACAGAGTATTTCCTAAAAACCACGTACATTGATTTTACAAATGTACCGAGTCGGTAACAAAGAGGGGCACTTCTTTTATACCCAGAGTATATTTGTGGACGTCAATTAGTGATTTGACGGATCTGTCGACGTGGCATTCAAAGTGAATGATAATCAGATGTTCTCAAACATAAAATTTAAAATCAAGGTAAATTTATAAATTAATTAATCAATCAATTAATTAATTATGACCTCAAGCCTCTTCAATCGGGAAATAGTATAAAATTGGGTAGTTTGCATGGTTATGAGGGTCGCACCCATCAAAATGGTATATCATTACCTGATCTGGTGAAATTAAATGTCTTCGGTTGTCCCTTTATTTTATTTTTATGCTATCGGTTCGGTTGGCTAGCCCCCAACCGTGGTAATGATATATTCGGTACACTCAAGCGAAGTGAGGGGCCGGTCATGTTTAGACGGGGTTGCAAGATGATCTTGTTGAATCCCCAATGTATTCATCTCCAGAGGTACATTGTCGAAAGGTGGTCCCATACCTTTCCATAGTTAGAAATCCATTCTCCAATAAGCGCCCGCGGTTTTGATTGTACTATGTATGTAGAGCGTGAGATGCAAGCATTCTGCTAGATTGATATTTACTTGATATTAGACAATATTATAATATCAGACGATATATGATTTCAAAAATGTTTTGGGTTATAGTAAGGTAAAAACCGTCCGTATTTATGTGTGGATTTGGTCTTACTATTATCCTTTTCTTTTAGAAAAAATTTTAACTTTAAAATCAAGTTGGACGTTACCTATAAACTTAGTGTGTTTTCTCACTCTGGTTCACCAGACTGATCTGTGCGTTTGTAATGCTCGGGTTAGACCAGGTTGTACAGGTTCAGGTTATCGGATGGAGTGAAGAAATGAGCTAGAGAAGTCCAGACGTATGATATATATACTTATTCCGCTGTGTATTGTATACGAGGACAGGTTATTATAACTGTCCAGATGTACTCTGGTGACTGTGCGTTTTATTTTCAAGCTCTCTATAAAGATTTATTTCTAGACTATATTTTTGGTCCACTGCGATGTGAGACTCTGTATTGTGTTGTTCTTCATCTTCTTCTATTCTAATATTTCTTTCTTTCTTATCTCATCCTCTAATTTCTTTCTATTGGCATTTGGGTTTCTAGTGCATTTTGGGTTGGACTTGTGTCGTTTTGGTCAACTCAAAAGGTACCAGAAGTTCGGGTCGTCACACATGTCCCCCGAAATATTAACAAAATCCAAGTCGTGAGTCTAAGTCGCTGACTCAAGCTCGACTTGTCGACTAGTCGGCGACTAGTCGCTCGTCGTATAACAATGGATTAGCATGTGCCTGACCTCTTTTAATTTATCATGTCAGCATCCCATTTTAACTCATAGGTATATAATGCCATTGTGCCATATTTGCTTTCAGTGATCATAAGCACCCTCTCAGCCTTCCTTATCAATGTAAACAAGCATCATGGCATTATATAGGATGTGTGTATAACATTAATACTAACTTTTACTAGATTCGATCACCTAGATCAAAGGAATATTTCAGAATTGAAAATGAGAACAAACACACTTTCGAATTCTTATTTTATGGTACTGATATAACAGCAAGGAAACCGAGTTATAACACCAATGTTATACTAAAACTAGGTGATATCATTAAGGCTTATTCAAGCAAACTGTATTCCTCATTTTGTTATACCAATTCACGTTTAGAAAATAGTATCCTAAACCCAGTAGAAATGCTGAACTAATTAGCTACATACATTATTTATATTTTGACTATACATTACTTCATTATTTATGACGTCTCCTATAAAAAACAAGTTAAGGACGTGCCATATACATGAATTCTTTGCACTAATAAGATAGCTTTTTACCTTACGTTTTAGCATATAAACTGTGCATATGCTACACTGTTACCTAGGTTTATTTACACATGAATAAAATATGTATGCGCAACCATACTTTATTACATGCCAGAGCAATATACAATCCCAACAGTGTAAATATTTATATAAAAAAATCAGGATATAAGATTACTTGTTTCGTACTTTTCAACTCAACCTATTAACAAACGGATATATAATGCAATTACATGCATAAGACTATGAATTTCTCATACCTACATAATCTGTTCTTTTTCTACAACCATGCTGAGGTCGATGTAACCTGGAATCACATTCAAAATAAATAGGAAGTTTAAATACATTTTTCCATCTCTTAAACCTATATATTTCCACGTTATTTCAAGTTTGATAATTGAGGTACTTATCCACATGACTCGTATATCTTTAATGCTTTTAACACAACAACTCAACATAGTTTTAATACTAAATCCAATCAAAACAGTTTTAGCACAACATACATGGTCAAGGGATAAATTAGCATCTTAAGGTACTTAGTACTCAAATCAATAAATCATACATGCTCTGTTTATCATTATGAACACTTACATAAAATTTACTTGTTGTCTTGCTTCATATATATATATATATATATATATATATATATATATATATATATTGTGTGTGTGTGTGCACACACACACGGGAGAGTTCTGCTCCACCTCTTATATTGCACTTGAACTCTCCCCCTGAATCTCAGCCACTCATTCTCTTTCTTCCTTGTAACACCCCACGTCCATTAATGTCACTCACAAAGGAAATGCATTAACTTCCATGGAGGTTTTAAGTGAATATAGAACAGAAAAATTACAACAAGACAGATAATAAGTAGTACTTGGAAATCTAAAACTTTATTTCATTGCAGCGGAAATTAAACATGTTTGTTACATCATAAAACCATAAATTAGAGTCAAGTACAATATCCATCTTGATAAAACAAAATACATAACCCCATTACATAAATAGTCATTAAAGAAGATAACAAGCTGGACTTTACTTCAGCGGTCCAAGCTTTCCAGAAGAGAGATAAAACAATCCAATCAAACTCCGCTAGAGCTGGCCCACCCTGAGGACCTGGAGGGGGGAAAAAGATAGAAATGGAGGGGGTCAGACATAAAGTCTGGCGAGTATGATAATTCTAACAATACTATTATCAAAATAATTAGACTGAGGCACAAGCTGGAAAATAAGGAAATGTCTATGAACTATTGGGTATGGAAGAGCAGATAAAGATAACGTTAAAGGCACACCTAATACTAACGAATAATTACTACACTGCACCACACCAGTCACCCTAAAAGTTGATCCCACTCACTGAACTTAGAAATTATATAAATAGCTTTGTGTACCCCTAGCTGACTACATAGGTGCCGCCTGCCCCTATCTCCGCTAGGTGTACCCCACTACCCACTTTCGATCGGCTCCCTACTCGTAGATACCTGTGCTGGTCCCACAGTGGGGTGTATCACTCCCCTAAAGTGGCAACCCGATACAGCCTAAGGATGCACGACTTATACCTACACGATGCAACAACGTCTTACCTACCAGCCCGGGTCCACACACGTATATAAAACCCGTTGGACTTGCGTTGCCACCACTAACCCGTTTGGCCTCTTCTAGTCAAGCCCAGTATGCGTGTCCCGTCCTCGACTTGGGTCGAGCCCACAAAGATACGTTTGGCTTACTGGTTGAAATGTGTAACACCCCACACCCGCTAAGGTCACTCATAAGGGAATGCCTTAACTTCGATGGAGTATTTTAAGTGAATACAGAACAGAAAAATTACAACAAGACAGATATAAGTAATACTTGAAATTTGAAACATCATTTCATTGCAGCAGAAGGTAAACATGTTTGGTTACATACCAAAAACCAACAAGAGTCAAGTACAAAATATCCATCTCGATAAAAACATAAGTACATAATCCCACTACATACTAATAGCCATAATAGAAAAGATAAGCTGAGCTTTACATCAACGGTCCAAGCTCCAAAAGATAGATAAAGCAATCTGATCAAAGCCCACTAGTGCTAGGCCCAACCTGAGGACCTGAGGGGGGGAAAAAGATAAAAACAACGGGGTCAGACATAAGTCTGAGCGAGTCCTATAACTTTAACAATACAATCATTAAAGTAATTAGGGTATGATATAAACTTGGTACGGTAACGACTGGGGATAAATGACTACACTAAGCAGCCAAATAGACATAGGAAGAACCAAGATAACGGTAAAGACGCATCTACCCACCCAAGGATAATTACTAAACTGCACCACACCAGTCATTCCTAACTTAAAGGTTGATCCCACCCAAGGACTTAGAAAGTATAACTAGTAGTTTCGTGTACCCCTAGCTGACCACATAGGTGTCGTCTGCCCCTATCTCCACTAGGTGTACCCACTACTCCCCAAGCGATCGGCTCCCTAACGTAGATACCCGTGTTGGCCCCACAGTGGGGTGTACCACTCCCCAAAGTGGCAACCCGATACAACCAACGGTGCACGACTTATACCTACACGATGCAACAACATCTTACCTACCAGCCCGGGTCCACACACGCATATGAAACCCGTTGGACTTGCGTTGTCACCGCTAACCCGTTTTAGCCTCTTATAATCAAGCCCAGTACGCGTGTCCCGTCCTCGACATGGCTCGAGCCCACAAAGATACATATGAGTTACTGGTTGAAATGGGCCTCCACAAGCTACCCACCTAAGCTTGCTCCTTTTCTAGTGCATCCCACTTAACCCTTTAATCATGTTTAATTACATGTTTCACTTTGGTTAAGTATTCTAATCGTATTTTCTATTGCCACCCAAGGCAACCACTAGATTTCGACATGCCACCCAAGGCACCCACTTAACCCCTCATGCCCCCACTACATGCTTATCTGGTTAAGTGTTTCTTAATTGATTAAGAACGTAACCTTTGTAAAGACCTCTCACATTAGACTGTCTTTTATGGCAGCTGGATTTGTCGGTAGGGTCCGGGCAGCCTTACGCCATAACAGAGTCTAACCTCGTGTGTTTACACTTGTCACGTATTTAGTTTATGCCTAAGACCTCTCACATTGGGCCAATCATTTGTAGCCGCTGGATTTGTCGGTCGGGTCCGGGCAGTCTTATGCTACAAAAGGGTCCAACCTCGTGTCTTAGTCGATTAATTACACCTAATTAATCACCCCATATTTTGAATTAATTTTCCTTAATTAATTCCAATTTAATGATGTACATAATTGACTCAATTATGTCCATCCACTTATGGTATGCAACATCATACCAATTTCACCATAATTTTGTTAACATGAATATTAACCCCCATCGTTCCCCACGTAATACGCTAACATGACATACTTAAAAGGGAAGATTCATCACAAATACAATGGGTTCAGCTTAGCATAACATTAGCATCAACATGGGTTTTAAAGGTGTCAACTTGCATATATGATCATAGCATCAAACCCAACTAGCATAAGTAATCAACCCAAACTTGCATGAATCACATATGTCATAAAGAGGGTAACTTGCATAGATGTTCATGTCATAGACCTATCATAAAGGGATAAACTTGCATACATGTCATAGGTCTAAAAAGGGATGAACTTGCATATGTTACTCATGTCATGAAAAGGGGTAAACATGCATATGTATGCATGACATACAAAGGGGTAAACTTGCATATGTATGCATATCATACAAAGGTGTAAACTTGCACATGTTACTTGCATATAATCAAACACCAAACTTGCATAACATGTCATATATGAACTTGCATATAATCAAACACCAAACTTGCATAACATGGTGTCATAATGGATCAATGTTTATCATAGTGATTTTGCATAACTAGCATCATGAACATATAGCATAAAACTTGCATAACTAGCATCATGGACATATAGCATAAAACTTGCATAACTAACATCATGAGCACATAGCATATGATAACATAACTTGCATTGATCCACATTCATAACCATAACCTCATTACATCCTATCATAATTAGTTTAGTAATTGCTTGCTAAAGGCATAGAAACTCACAACTTGTTGATTAGCACTCCTATGAAGAAGATTAAGTTGCTAGAGTTGATTAGAAGTTGATTTGAGAAGCTATCTTCTTCTAAAATGTGATGGAGGCTCCTTCTAATTGTATTTTGACGGCATGATGACGTTGTATCTATTTTTAGTATGGATTAGGGTAGTCTTAGGGTGTATTTATAGATTTAGGATGTAGTTTAGGCCCTTAGATTAACCCTAGTTTAGATCTAAACCATCAAAAATCGTCACAGGTCAGCAGAACAGACCAGAGAACCAAAACAGGTGCACCAGGCCAGCCATGGTCAAACCAGAAAGCTGTGCAGGTTTCTAGCTCGACACGGGCGCACTTCCCAAGTGCGCCAGTGTATTTTTGTGCTGGCGCACTTCACAAGTGCGCCAGTGCATTATGGCTTGTTTTCGGTTTTTCTGCCTAACTTCGTTCGTCCATATCTTCTTCATACGGACTCCGATTTTCGAAAACTCGGACTCTATTTCGCGTATTTTTCCGAGACGAACGCAATGGCGCAACCCGTTTCCCCTAATTCCCACATCTGGGATTAGTTATTCTTTATTTTGTGAATGTTAATATTAACTGAAATTCGGGGTGTTACATTCTCCCCTACTTAAAGGATTTCGTCCCCGAAATCTCTAAGTCCAGAAGAACGTATCCTACCATCCAAACAACCATCTACTAAACCATCAAACACTGGCATCCATTGTCCTTAAAGTTTCTAATGTTGTATGAACATATGCAAAAAGTGTGTGTATATGTTCCCTGTCTAATGCAAAATCAGGTGGTCTACTGATTCAGTTGACCTCCTTAATGCAAACCATGATAGTGTCATACATCCAATATGTATGCGAAAGAACCCTATCGACACATACTATTTCTACATGTGTGCACAACCATACACCAAAATGCATCATCCATATGATAACACAACCATTATACATCCATTAATATAGCTACCTACACACAATTATATGCAATATGCAATATGAAGTGACTGAGCCGATCTAGTGTCTAAAGTGTGTGTATATGCATCCACGAGCAACCACTAGCAAACACTTGCATCCACACACATCCATCAATCATAACATGTCTCAAACACATGTTTCAACCATAGGTTCACCCTATCTAAAGGTCAAAGGTACTAATGAGAGGACATACTAAAGATAAGATAAGAACTAGACAAACGATAAAGGAGAAATTAAAAGACATACCCTCAAAAAGGAATGGGTACAGTGAACGCATCTTCGCTACTGTCTCCCAAGTAGCGTTGCTCTCATCATCTCCTCATTGCACTTTGACTAGTTGAACCTCTCCGTTTCTCAACTTCCTAATCTCTGACCCAAGGATGCGAGTAGGAGCTCGTCGAATCGTCGCATCACGCTCTACCTCCACTTCTCTAAGCAAGCTCGGCTCTACCACCTCTGCGGTCTCATGTAGGCACTTCCTCAAATGTGACACATGGAATACGTCATGTACACCACTAAGTCTCTCGGGCAAATCTACTCTATATGCCATCTGTCCAATTCTTTCCTTAATAGGAAACGGTCCTACAAACCTTGGTGCTAATTTTCCAACGGACCCAAAGCGAACAACATTCCGTAATGGAGATACTTTGACAAAGACCATGTCCCCAACATCAAACTCAAGATCCGTCCTCCTCTTATCCGCATAAGATTTCTGCCTATCTTGCGCTGCTTTCATCCTTCTTCGAATCAAATCAATCTTTTCCGAAGTCACTCTAACCATATCGGGCCCAAGCAAGATCTTATCCGTAGATTCCCACCAACATGTAGGTGACCGGCAAGGCCTTCCGTAAAGAGCTTCGAAAGGAGCCATGCCAATACTAGACTGAAAGCTGTTATTATACGCAAACTCCACCAATGGAAGATGCTCTTCCCATGTACCTCCAAAATCTAAGATACATAGCCTCAAAAGGTCTTCTAGAACACGATTCACCCTCTCGGTCTAGCCGTCTGTCTGAGGATGATATGCGGTGCTCAAACACAACTGAGTCCCTACTGCCTCTTGCAAACTCTTCCAAAACTCGCTAGTGAAGATAGGATCTCGATCGCTCACTATGCTAGAAGGTACACCATGCAACCGAACTATCTATCGAAGGTAAACTGAAGCTAGCCATGGAGCAGTCCTCTTACTCTTCACGGGTATAAAATGGGCGCTCTTAGTAAGTCTGTCTACCACAACCCAAATTCTCGTATTACCCTTCCCCGATCTCGGTAATCCATCGATAAAATCCATCGAGACGCTATCCCACTTCCATTGCGGAACCTCCAATGGGTGAAGCAACCCACCGGGTTTCTTTTGCTCCGCTTCCACTTGTTGGCACACCAAACATCCAGCGACATACTCAGCCACGTCTTTCTTCATACCGGCCCAAAAGAAAACTCGCTTCATGTCTTGGTACATCTTCTCCCCACCGGGATGAATGGTCATCTTCGAACGATGTGCATCATCAAGAACAGCCTTCTTCAAACCCTCGTCTCGCGGTACACAAAGTCTACCGTCTCTACGCAACCACCTCTTATCATCTAGGGTGTACCTACTCAAATGGCTGGACGACTCCCCCCTTATGAGCTTCTCTACTAACTCAACCAACTGTGGGTCGTCCCGCTGTGTCTCGCCAATTCGTCCCAAAAGAGTAGGTCTGACCTCTAAGGATACTAGCAAACCGGTTATAAAGTCAACGGAAGGTATGAAGTCAAACATCGAGATAAATTCCAAGCTTCGTCGTTCAACGAACAATGGACTCAAGGACAACCTTTTTCTGCTTAAGGTGTCTGCAACCACGTTACCCTTGCCAGGGGTATATGCTATCTCAAAATCATAGGATGCTAAGAACTCCATCCACCTTTGTTGCCTTAAGTTCAAATCCTTTTGAGAGAACAAGTACTTCAATGATTTGTGGTCAGTAAACAATTCGAACCTCTCGCCAAGAAGATAATGGCGCCAAGTCTTAAGAGCAAAAACAATAGCGGCCAACTCTAGATCATGTGTAGGGTAATTTTTCTCATGCGCTCTCAACTGCCTTCCCCCATAGGCTATTACCCTTCCCTCTTGCATTAAGACTGCGCCTAGTCCTGTCCCACAAGCATCGGTATAAACCACAAATGGCTTACTCTCATCTGGCAACACTAAGACTGGAGCTGTGGTTAAAGCTCTCTTTAACCGTTGGAACGCATCATCACAATCTACGTCCCATGTGAAGACTAGATTCTTCTTTGTCAAGCGAGTTAATGGGGCTGATATCTTCGCGAAGTCCTTGATAAACTTCCTATAGTAGCCAGCCAACCCCAAGAAACTCCTCACCTCGGTAGCATTCTTCGGAACCTTCCAATCTTGGATGGATACTACCTTAGCGGGATCCACAGCTATCCCTTCCTTAGAGACCACGTGCCCTAAGAACTGCACTTCCTTCCTCCAAAAGTGACATTTAGAGTATTTAGCCTTAAGGCTATGCGCTCGAAGAGTCTCCAACACTTCCCTAAGATGTAGGGCATGCTCTTCTTCACTCTTACAAAAGACTAAGATGTCATCCACAAAGACCACCACGAACTTATTAAGGTACTCCCTGAACACCCAACTCATCAGATCAACAAAGTATGCGGGGGCGTTCGTCAAACCAAAGGGCATCACCAGCCACTCATAGAAACCGTCCGGAGTCCTAAAGGCAGTCTTCTCTATACTATCCTCAGCCACTCTCAACTGATGAAACTCCGTGGCTAAGTCCAACTGCGAAAACACTGAGGCGCCAACCAACTGATCAAAGAGATCATCAATCATCGGCAATGGGTGTCTATTCTTCTTTGTAAGTTTGTTGTGTTCTCTATAGTCTACACAAAGTCTGAGGGACTCATCCGCCTTCGTGGCAAAAACCACTGGAGCACCCCACTCCGATATACTTCGTCTTATGAACCTCTTCTCAAGCAACTCCCCTACTTGCTTATGGAGTTCCCTCCTCTCACGAGGAGCCATGTGGCGCATTGGCAAAGATACTGGTTTAGCATTGTCTACCAGATATATTCGGAAGTCTATCTCCCGCTTCGGAGGTAAGCCCTTCACCTCCTCAAACACATCCGAGTATTCCCGAACCACTCTAACAGATCGCCAACTCTCGACCGAAGCGTCAAGCGATTCAAGATAACTTAGCATAACAGAATTCATGGGATTACAAGAGATCTCGAGAGTGTTCCCCAAGCGGGTCATGAGCCTAACAACTCTCCTTTCACAATCAAGAACGGCACCATTACTGGATAACCAGTCCATGCCCAAAATCAACCCATAGCCCGTGAAGCCCAAAACAAAAGCATCACATCTAAACTCAACGCTAAGTATAGAAATCTTCAAACCCAAACATATCATGGACAAATAAGTGGAGCC
Organism: Allium sativum; assembly: GCA_030737875.1. NCBI lineage: Eukaryota > Viridiplantae > Streptophyta > Magnoliopsida > Asparagales > Amaryllidaceae > Allium > Allium sativum. Next base: position 606,468,646 of record CM060926.1, on the reverse strand, counting down.
CCCAATTGGGTTTGAAACAACCAAGGAATCATCTACTAGACTGGTGTCTAAGTGCAGTGACTCAACTAATGATGATGAGATAAACGAATGTGATGCGCCAGAGTCAAACAAAGTACGGACAGGATGATCAAACAGAAAAACCAGACTTTCAACGGAAATAGTTCTACCTTTTTCCTGAATCGGTGGAACTGCGAGAGCCTGAACTTGCCCCCTTGCCTGACCTGGTGCCATAAGAGCTTGCACCTATCCTCCTGAGGTAGATCCCGTCCTCTGCCCCTTCTTAAGGCAGTCCTTCACTAGATGCCCTGCTTCGCCACAGTGGAAGCAGCCAGTCTTCTTCTTCTTCCGACAATCTTTGCTTAGGTGGCCTGGTGTCCCACAATTGAAGCACTTCTTCTTTCCCTTGCCACTGTTGCCTTTCCCACCCTTGTTTTGCTGTTGCTGTTGAGGTCTCTTCTGATCTCCTTTCTTCTCGGGTGCCTTATTAGCATTGGGACCCTTCTCTTCCTCTTGCATGAGTGTCATGTCTACTAGCTTATCAAAGGTAGCCCCCATAGGGATGTGAGTCATAGCCAATCCATGCATCGGTTCATTCAAGCCTTTAACGAACCTCAAAGCCTTCTTCTCCGGTGTATTCACCATGTCTATGCCAAACCTTGCCAACTGATTAAACTTGTTGACATATTTCTTCACTGATAGGTTTCCTTGCTTTAGAGTCAAGAACCTTTCCATATACATATTTTCTTCCGCCCTTGAGAGAAACTTTCCCCAAACCTTTGTCTGAAATCCGCCCAAGAATCAACAGGGCGCTCTCCATTAGTGACCTCCCACCAGAACGAGGCCTCTCCCTTCATTAACCAAACAGATAACTTGACTTTCTTTCCTTCTTCCATCTCAAAGAGGTCTATCAACTCTTCCGTTTCCTTAAGCCAATCTCTAGCTTCCACAAAAGTTTCTGCTCCTTGAAAAGGTTTCCCTCCCATAGCCTTAAATTCCTTGCAAGTCTTAGCAAAAATATCCGCGCGAGGAGGAGGAGGGGGAGGAAGATCAGGTGCAACTGGTGGTGGAGGAACATTTGCTGGACCCGCAGCGGCGGCCCTAGCCTTCATCAATCTCCTATACCATACTGGTATCGTCACACCCTCCGGAAAGTTAAGATCTTCAGCCATGCTGAAACGAAAAAGAAAAGATTCAAAACGGAGAATTCGAAAGATAAAGATATGGCAATTGGGGATTATGCTTTTCTTTCAAAAACTTTTCTCTTAAAAGACATGTTTTTTAAAATACTTCTTCCAAAAATATTTTTAGAAAAATAGTTTTTCTAAAAAAAATATCTGTTCTGGTAACCTTCAGCTCTGATACCACGTGTAACACCCCACACCCGCTAAGGTCACTCATAAGGGAATGCCTTAACTTCGGTGGAGTATTTTAAGTGAATATAGAACAGAAAAATTACAACAAGACAGATATAAGTAATAGTTGAAATTTAAAACATCATTTCATTGCAGCAGAAGGTAAACATGTTTGGTTACATACCAAAAATCAACAAGAGTCAAGTACAAAATATCCATCTCGATAAAAACATAAGTACATAATCCCACTACATACTAATAGCCATAATAGAAAAGATAAGCTGAGCTTTACATCAACGGTCCAAGCTCCAAAAGATAGATAAAGCAATCTGATCAAAGCCCACTAGTGCTAGGCCCAACCTGAGGACCTGAGGGGGAAAAAAGATAAAAACAACGGGGTCAGACATAAGTCTGAGCGAGTCCTATAACTTTAACAATACAATCATTAAAGTAATTAGGGTATGATATAAACTTGGTACGGTAACGACTAGGGATAAATGACTACACTAAGCAGCCAACTAGACATAGGAAGAACCAAGATAACGGTAAAGACGCATCTATCCGCCCAAGGATAATTACTAAACTGCACCACACCAGTCATTCCTAACTTAAAGGTTGATCCCACCCAAGGACTTATAAAGTATAACTAGTAGTCCCGTGTACCCCTAGCTGACCACATAGGTGTCATCTGCCCCTATCTCCACTAGGTGTACCCACTACTCCCCAAGCGATCGGCTCCCTAACGTAGATACCCGTGCTGGCCCTACAGTGGGGTGTATCACTCCCCAAAGTGGCAACCCGATACAACCAACGGTGCACGGCTTATACCTACACGATGCAACAACGTCTTACCTACCAGCCCGGGTCCACACACGCATATGAAATCCGTTGGACTTGCGTTGTCGCTGCTAACCCGTTTTGGCCTCTTATAATCAAGCCCAGTACGCGTGTTCCGTCCTCGACATGGGTCGAGCCCACAAAGATACATATGGGTTACTGGTTGAAATGGGCCCCCACAAGCTACCCACCTAAGCTTGCTCCTTTTCTAGTGCATCCCACTTAACCCTTTAATCATGTTTAATTACATGTTTCCACTTTGGTTAAGTATTCTAATCGTATTTTCTATTGCCACCCAAGGCAACTACTAGATTTCGGCATGACACCCAAGGCACCCACTTAACCCATCATGCCCCACTACATGCTTATCTGGTTAAGTGTTTCTTAATTGATTAAGAACGTAACCTTTGTAAAGACCTCTCACATTAGACTGTCTTTTATGGCAGCTGGATTTGCCGGTCGGGTCCGGGCAGCCTTACGCCATAACAGAGTCTAACCTCGTGTCTTTACACTTGTCACGTATTTAGTTTATGCCTAAGACCTCTCACATTGGGCCAATCATTTGTAGCCGCTGGATTTGCCGGTCGGGTCCGGGCAGTCTTATGCCACAAAAGGGTCCAACCTCGTGTCTTAGTCGATTAATTACACCTAATTAATCACCCCCATATTTTGATTAATTTTCCCTAATTAATTCCAATTTAATGATGTACATAATTGACTCAATTATGTCCATCCACTTATGGTATGCAACATCATACCAATTTCACCACAATTTTGTTAACATGAATATTAATCCCATCGTTCCCCACGTAATACGCTAACATGACATACTTAAAAGGGGAGATTCATCACAAATACAATGGTTTCAACTTAGCATAACATTAGCATCAACATGGGTATTAAAGGTGTCAACTTGCATATATGACCATAGCACCAAACCCAACTAGCATAAATAATCAACCCAAACTTGCATGAATCACATATGTCATAAAGAGGGTAACTTGCATAGATGTTCATGTCATAGACCTATCATAAAGAGATAAACTTGCATACATGTCATAGGTCTAAAAAGGGATGAACTTGCATATGTTACTCATATCATGAAAAGGGGTAAACATGCATATGTATGCATGACATACAAAGGGGTAAACTTGCATATGTATGCATATCATACAAAGGTGTAAACTTGCACATGTTACTTGCATATAATCAAACACCAAACATGCATAACATGTCATATATGAACTTGCATATAATCAAACACCAAACTTGCATAACATGTCATATACGAACTTGCATATAATCAAACACCAAACTTGCATAACATGGTGTCATAATGGATCAATGTTTATCATAGTGATTTGCATAACTAGCATCATGAACATATAGCATAAAACTTGCATAACTAGCATCATGGACATATAGCATAAAACTTGCATAACTAACATCATGAGCACATAGCATATGATAACATAACTTGCATTGATCCACATTCATAACCATAACCTCATTACATCCTATCATAATTAGTTTAGCAATTGTTTGCTAAAGGCATAAAAACTCACAACTTGTTGATTAGCACTCCTATGAAGAAGATTAAGTTGCTAGAGTTGATTAGAAGTTGATTTGAGAAGTTATCTTCTTCTAAAATGTGATGGAGGCTCCTTCTAATTGCATTTTGACAGCATGATGACGTTGTATTTATATTTATTATGGATTAGGGTAGTCTTAGGGTGTATTTATAGATTTAGGATGTAATTTAGGCCCTTAGATTAACCCTAGTTTAGATCTAAACCATCAAAAATCGTTACAGGTCAGTAGAACAGACCAGAGAACCAAAACAGGTGCACTAGGCCAGCCAGGGTCAAACCAGAAAGCTGTGCAGGTTTCTGGCTCGACACGGGCGCACTTCCCAAGTGCGCCAGTGTATTTTTGTGCTGGCGCACTTCACAAGTGCGCCAGTGCATTCTGGCTTGTTTTCGGTTTTTCTGTCTAACTTCGTTCGTCCATATCTTCTTCATACGGACTCCGATTTTCGAAAACTCGGACTCTATTTCGCGTATTTTTCCGAGACGAACGCAATGGCGCAACCCGTTTCCCCTAATTCCCACATCTGGGATTAGTTATTCTTTATTTTGTGAATGTTAATATTAACTGAAATTCGGGGTGTTACAAAATGGGCCCCCAATTACTTACCACAAGCTATCCACCTAAGCTTGTCCCCACTAGTATATCCCAATTAACCCTCTTCTTAGTCATGTTCATTTACATGTGTGTTTGGTTAAGTCTTACTAATCGTATTTCAAATGCAACTAAAGGCACCCACTACCACCCAAGGCACCTACTTAACCCCATGTCCCACCTCACATGTTTATCTGGTTAAGTATTTCTTAATTCATTAAGGCCATAACCTTATAAAGACCTCTCACATTAAACTGACATTTATGGCAGCTGGATTTGTCGGGCGGGTCCGGGCAGTCTTACACCATAAAAAAGTCTAACCTCGTGTCTTTACAACTGTTATGCTTTAATTTGGGCCTAGGACCTCTCACATTGGGCTGATATTTGTGACTACTGGATTCGTCGGGCGGGTCCGGGCAGTTTTACGTCACAAACGAGTCCAACCTCGTGTCCTAAGCATTGATTAACACTTATAATCTTTTACCCCAGTTTTAAATATATCCCTATTCAAATCATTAATTAATTCCAATTTTAATGATGTCCATAATTGACTCAATTATGATCATCCACTTACGGTATGCAAAATCATATCAATTGCACCCTAATTTTTTAATATTAAATCCTTAATATTACCCCTACCCCACGTTATACGTTCGCTTATTCAACGCAAAATATACGTTAAATTAGTCTAACTCATAGCACAAAGATAAATTATCACAACATATAGACAAATAAAATAGATCTAATCATAATAGGGGTGAAACTTGCATAAAACTACACATGTCATGGATCTAAAGGTGTCAACTTGTTTGGTTAAATGCCACAACTTACATAATATGATCATAACCCAGGTTCATGTATAAACTTGCATATGTGGTTTATGCAACATAATGATGGTGTGAACTAGCATCTAACACATAAAACTCACACATGTCATAGCATAATTCTAGATCTAAATAGATGTCATAATTCTAGATCTAAATAGATGTCATACAATATGTGAGATTATACATACTAATAAATCTAAACTTGCATAGGTACATGTGATTTATCATGTGAATCATCATAGCCCAAATATATATTACCAACATCATGATTCATAAGCTAACTACAACATAATAACATCATGGTTTTGTAACATCGCAACTTAGCATAGAAACTTGCAACATATATAATATCATCATAGCATGATTTACAACATATAGGATATCATCATCACATAACATAGGATTTACAACATACATGATAGCATAAGGTTTACAGCAACATATATGACAATTCACATCATTTTCTTATGATCCATATCACATCTTAATCTAATTAATTTGCTAATAATCTTATTAAGATCATCATACTCACAATTAAAAAAGAAAGAGAGTCTTGATTTGCTTTAGAGTTGAGTAGAATTAGAGTTTTGATTAGCTTTCTTCCTTCTTAGTTGGCGGCGGCTACACTGAGTTCCATGGCGATGGCATAACGGCGGCTATTCTATTTTTCATGTGATTTTAGAGTGAGAGACTACCTAGGTATATATAGAGTTTAGGATTTATTTAGACCGTCAGATCAACTCAGAACTAACCTGAACCGTTAAATTAGCCAATTCAGCCCTAAAGACACATCAGCAGCTCATGATTGGGCTCTGCCAAAACCTGGCCGACTTGACCAGGTCGACACCCAAGTCGACTGCGCAGTCGACCTGGTTCTGGGGGTGTCGACTGCCCCGTCGACTCCCCAGTCGATCTGGGGTGCTGGACGGGAAATTTTCGGCCTAGCCTGTTTGACTTCGAATTTTGAATTTTCTGAAACTTCCGATGGCCATATCTCCTTCATACGAAGTCCAAATCACGCAAACTCGGACTCTATTTCAACCAGAATTCTGAGACGAACACAATGGCGCAACCTGTTTCCCACAATACTCACGTCTGAGATTAGTTATTCTTTAATTTGTGAATATTAATATTAACAGAATTACGGGGTGTTACATTCTCCCCTCCTTAAAGGATTTCGACCTCGAAATCTTCAAGTCAAGAAGAATGTATATCCTAACATCCAATCGTCCATCTACTCAACAATCAAACACAGACATCCATTGTCCTTATAAAGTTTCTAATGCTGTATGAACATACGCAAGAAGTGTGTGTATATGTTCCTTATCTAATGCAAAATCAGGCGGCCCACTGATTCAGTTGACCTCCTTAATGCAAATCATGATAGTGTCATGCGTCCATTATGTATGCAAAAGTTCCTTAATGCTACATATTATCTCTATATGCGTGCACACTCATCATCTGAATGCAGCATCCATATGATAAAAAAATCGTCATACATCCATTCTACTAAATACATCCATATATATGCAATATGCAATATGAAGTGACTGAGCCGATCTAGTGCCTACTAGTGTGTGTATATGCGTCCACGAGCAACCACTAGCAAACACTTGCATCCACTTTGCATCCATCATACATAACATGTCTCAAACACATGTTTCAAGCATAGGATTATCCTAACTAAAGGTCAAAGATACTAGCGAGAGGACATACTAAAGATAAGATAAGTACAAGCTAAGCGATAAAGGAGAAATTAAAAGACATACCCTCAAAAAGAAAAAGGTAAAATGAACGCATCTTCTCTTCTGTCTCTCAAGTAGCGTTGCTCTCATCATCTCCCCATTGCACTTTGACTAGTCTGACCTCTCGATTTCTCAGCTTCTTAATCTCTGACCCAAGAATGCGCGTAGGAGCTCGTCGAATCGTCGCATCACGCTCTATCTTCACCTCTCTAAGCAAGTTCGGCTCTACCACCTCTGCGGTCTCGTGTAGGCACTTTCTCAAATGTGATACATGAAATACGTCGTTTACACCACTAAGTCTCTCAGGCAACTCCACTCTATACGCCATCTATCCAATCTTCTACTTAATAGGAAACGGCCCTACAAAACTTGGTGCTAATTTCCCAAAGGACCCAAAGCGAACAACATTCCGTAATGGAGACACTTTGATAAAGACCATGTCCCCAACATCAAACTCAAGATCTGTCCTCCTTTTGTCTGTATAAGATTTTTGCCTATCTTGCGTCGTCTTCATCTTCCTTCGAAACGAGTCGATCTTTTCTGAAGTCTCTCTAATCATATCGGGCCCAAGTAAGATCTTATCGGTAGATTCCCACCAACATGTAGGTGAACGACAAGGTCGTCCATAAAGAGCTTCGAAAGGTGTCATGCCAATGCTAGATTGAAAGTTGTTATTATATGCGAACTCTGCCAACGGAAGATTCTCTTCCCATGTACCCCCAAAGTATAGGATACATAGCCTCAAAAGGTCCTCTAGAATACGATTCACCCTCTCGGTTTGGCCGTCCGTCTGAGGATGATATGCGGTGCTCAAACATAACCGAGTCCCTACCGCTTCTTGTAAGCTCCTCCAAAATTCGCTAGTAAAGATAGGATCACGGTCGCTTACTATGTTAGAAGGAACACCATGCAAACGAACTATCTCTCAAACGTATACAGAAGCTAACCATGGAGCAGTCCTCTTACTCTTCACGGGAATGAAATGGGCGCTTTTAGTAAGTCTGTCTACTATAACCCAAATCCCTGTATTACCCTTCCTTGATCTTGGTAATCCATCCACAAAGTCCATCGAGACACTTTCCCACTTCCATAGTGGAACCTCCAATGGGTGAAGCAACCCACCGGGTTTCTTTTGCTCCGCTTTTACTTGTTGGCACACCAAGCATCTAGCAACATACTCGGCCACATCCCTCTTCATACCGGCCCAAAAGAAAACTCGCTTCATGTCTTTGTACATCTTGTCCCCGCGGGGATGAATGGTCATCTTCGAATGATGTGCTTCGTCAAGAATAACCCTCCTCAAACCTTCGTCTCGAGGTACACAAAGTCTACTATCCCTACGTAACCATCCCTTATCAGCTAGGGTATACCTACGAAGATGGCTTGATGACTCCCCTCTTTTGAGCTTTTCTACTAACTCAACCAACTGTGGGTCGTCTCGTTGTGCCTCACCAATCCGTCCCAAAAGCGTAGGTCTGACCTCCAAGGATGCTAGCAAACCGGGTACAAAGTCAACGGAAGGTCTAAAGTCAAACATAGAGATGAATTCTAAGTTTCGCCGCTCAACAAACAACGGACTCAAGGACAGCCTTTTCCTACTTAAGGCGTCTGCCACCACGTTACCCTTGCCAGGGGTATATGCTATTTCGAAGTCGTAAGACGCTAAGAATTCCATTCACCTTTGCTGCCTTAAGTTCAAGTCCTTCTGAGAGAATAAGTATTTTAAAGATTTGTGGTCAGTGAACAATTCGAATTTCTCGCCAAGAAGATAATGGCGTCAAGACTTAAGCGCAAAAAACAATTGCGGCCAACTCTAGGTCATGCGTAGGGTAATTTTTCTCATGCACCCTTAACTGCCTTCCACTATAGGCTATTACCCTTCCCTCTTGCATTAAGACTACGCCTAGACCTGTCCCACAAGCATCGGTATAAACAGTAAATGGCTTACTCCCGTCTGGCAGCACTAAGACTAGAGCTGAGGTCAAAGCTCTCTTTAAACGTTGGAATGCATCATCACAATCTACGTCCCTCGCGAAGACTAGGTTCTTCTTCGTCAGGCGTGTCAATGGAGCTGATATTTTTGCGAAGTCTTTGATAAACTTCCTATAGTAGCCAGCCAACACCAAGAAACTCCTTACTTCGGTAGCATTTTTAGGGACCTTCCAATCTTGGATGGCCACCACCTTCGCGGGATCCACAGTTATCCCTTCTTTGGAAACCACGTGCCCTAAGAATCGCACTTCCTTTCTCCAGAAGTGACACTTAGTAAATTTAGCTTTAAGGTTATGCGCTCGTAGAGTCTCCAACACTTCCCTAAGATGTAGGGCATGCTCTTCTTCATTCTTAGAAAAGATCAAGATGTCGTCTACAAAGATCACCACGAATTTATTAAGGTACTCCCTAAACACCATACTCATCAAATCAACAAAGTATGCGAGGGCGTTTGTCAAACCGAAGGGCATCACTAGCCATTCATAGAAATCGTCCGGAGTCCTAAAGGCAGTCTTGTCAATGCTATCCTCAGCCACTCTCAACTGATGGAAACCAGTGGCTAAGTCCAACTGCGAAAACACTGAGGCGCCAACTAATTGATCGAAGAGATCGTCAATCCTCGGCAGTGGGTGTCTGTTCTTCTTAGTAAGCTTATTAAGTTCTCTATAGTCCACACAAAGTCTAAGGGACCCATCCGCCTTCGTGGCAAATACTACTGGAGCACCCCACTTCGATATACTTCGTCTTATGAACCCCTTCTCAAGCAACTCCTTCACTTGCTTATTGAGTTCCCTCCTTTCACGAGGAGCCATGTGGCGTACTGGCAAAGATACTGGTTTTGCATTACCCACAAGATATATTCGAAAATCTATCTCCCGCTTCGGAGGCAAGCCCTTCACCTCCTCAAACACATCCGAATATTCTTGGACTACTTTAACAGATCGTAGATTTTCCACCGACGCGTCAAGCGATTCTAGATAACTTAGCATAACAGAATTTATGGGATTACAAAAGATTTCGAGAGTGTTGCCAAGGCGAGTCATGAGCCTTACTCTCCTTTCACAATCAAGAACGGCCCCATTTCTGGATAACCAATCCATTCCTAAAATTAGCCCATAGCCCGTGAAGCCCAAAACATAAGCATCACATCTAAACCCAACGCTAAGTATAGAAATTTTCAAATCCAAACATATCATGGACAAATAAGCTGAGCCCCCAATTGGATTCGAAACAACTAAGGGATCCTCTATTAAACTGGTGTTTAAGCGCAGTGATTCAACTAATGATGTAGAGATAAACGAATGTGATGTGGCCGAATCGAATAAGGTACGGACAGGATGATCAAACAGAAAAACTAAGCTTTCAACAGAAATGGTTCTACCTCGTTCTTGCAGGGGTGGGACCGCGAGAGCCTGAACTTGTCCCCTTGCCTGCCCTGGTGCCATAAGAGCCTGCACCTGTCCTCCCGAGGTAGACCCTGCCCTCTGCCCCTTCTTTGGGCAGTCCTTCACTAGATGTCCCGCTTCACCACAGTGAAAACAGTCAGTCTTCTTTTTCTTTCTGCAATCCTTGTTGAGATGGCCTGGTGTCTCACAGTTAAAGCATCTTTTCTTTCCTTTGCCATTATTGTCTTTACCACCCTTCTTGTTTTGCTGTTGTGGTTTCTTCTTATCCCCTTTCTTCTCGGGTGCGTTATTAGCATTAGCGCCTTTCTCCTCGTGCATGAGTGTCATGTCTACTAGCTTCTCAAAGGTGGCCCCCATAGGGATGTGGGTCACAGCCAACCCCTGCAATGGCTCATTCAAGTCATTAACGAACCTCAGAGCCTTCTTCTCCTGCGTGTTCACCAAATCTAAGCCAAACCTTGCCATTTGGTTAAATTTGTTGACGTACTCTTTCACTGATAGATTTCCCTGCTTCAATGTCAAGAACCTTTCCATATATAGATTCTCTTCTGCCCTTGAGAGAAACTTTGCCTCAAACCTACGTCTGAAATCCGCCCAAGAATCAACAGGACGCTCCCCATTAGTGACCTCCCACCAAAACGAGGCCTCTCTCTTCATTAACCAAGTTGCTAATTTGACTTTCCTCCCTTCTTCTACTTCAAAGATTTCTAGCAATTCTTCCACCTCCTTAAACCAATCTCTAGCTTCCACAAACGTTTCTGACCCTTGAAAAGGTTTTCCACCCATAGCCTTAAATTTCTTGCATGTCTTTGCAAAAGTATCAGCACGAGGAGGGGGGAGGAGGAGGAGGAGCGGGTACAACTGGTGGTGGAGGAACATTAGCTGGACCTGCAACGGCTCTAGCCTCTAATAACCTCCTATACCATCCTGGTATCGTTACACCCTCCGGAAGGTTAAGATCTTCGGTCATGCTGAAACGAAAAAGGAAAGATTCAAAATGGAGAAGTCGAAAGATAAAAGATATATGGCTATTGGGGATTATGTTTTTCATAAAAACTTTCCTCTTTAAATTACTCATCAAGACATGTTTTTGAAAACACTTCTTCCAAAAATACTTTAGAAAAATAGTTTTTCTAAAAAAATTATCTGTTCTGGTAACCTTAAACTCTGATACCACGTGTAACACCCCACGTCCATTAATGTTACTCACAAAGCGAATGCATTAACTTCCATGGAGGTTTTAAGTGAATATAGAACAGAAAAATTACAACAAGACAGATAATAAGTAATACTTGGAAATCTAAAACTTTATTTCATTGCAGCGTAAATTAAACATGTTTGTTACATCATAAAACCATAAATCAGAGTCAAGTACAATATCCATCTTGATAAAACAAAATACATAACCCCATTACATAAATAGCCATTAAAGAAGATAACAAGATGGACTTTACTTCAGCGGTCCAAGCTTTTCAAAAGAGAGATAAAACAATCCAATCAAACTCCGCTAGAGCTGGACCCACCCTGAGGACCTGGAGGGGGGGAGATAGAAATGGAGGGGGTCAGACATAAAGTCTGGCGAGTATGATAATTCTAACAATACTATTATCAAAATAATTAGACTGAGGCACAAGCTGGAAAATAAGAAAATGTCTATGAACTATTGGGTATGGAAGAGCAGATAAAGATAACGTTAAAGGCACACTTAATACTAACGAATAATTACTACACTGCATCACACCAGTCACCCTAAAGGTTGATCCCACTCACCGAACATAGAAATTATATAAATAGATTTGTGTACCCCTAGCTGATTACATAGGTGCCGCCTGCCCCTATCTCCGCTAGGTGTACCCCACTACCCACTTTCGATCGACTCTCTACTCGTAGATACCCGTGCTGGTCCCACAGTGGGGTGTATCACTCCCCTAAAGTGGCAACCCGATACAGCCTAAGGATGCACGGCTTATACCTACACGATGCAACGTCTTACCTACCAGCCCAGGTCCACACACACATATGAAACCCGTTGGACTTGTGTTGCCACCGCTAACCCGTTTGGCCTATTATAGTCAAGCCCAGTATGTGTGTCCCGTCCTCGACTTGGGTCAAGCCCGCAAAGATACGTTTGGGTTACTGGTTGAAATGGGCCCCCAATTACTTACCACAAGCTATCCACCTAAGTTTGTCCCCACGAGTATATCCCACTTAACCCTCTTCTTAATCATGTTCATTTACATGTGTGTTTGGTTAAGTCTTACTAATCGTATTTCAAATGCCACTAAAGGCACCCACTAGATTCCTCATGCCACCCAAGGCACCTACTTAACCCCCATGTCCCACCTCACATGTTTATCTGGTTAAGTATTTCTTAATTCATTAAGGCCATAACCTTATAAAGACCTCTCACATTAGACTGACATTTATGGCAGCTGGATTTGTCGGGCGGGTCCGGGCAGTCTTACACCATAAAAGAGTCTAACCTCGTGTCTTTACAACTGTTATGCTTTAATTTGGGCCTAGGACCTCTCACATTGGGTTGACATTTGTAACTACTGGATTCGTCGGGCGGGTCCGGACAGTTTTACGTCACAAACGAGTCCAACCTCGCGTCCTAAGCATTGATTAACACTTATAATCTTTTACCCCAGTTTTAAATATATCCCTATTCAAATCATTAATTAATTCCAATTTTAATGATGTCCATAATTGACTCAATTATGGTCATCCACTTACAGTATGCAAAATCATATCAATTGCACCATAATTTCTTAATATTAAATCTTTAATATTACCCCTACCCCACATTATACGTTCGCTTATTCAACGCAAAATATACGTTAAATTAGTCTAACTCATAGCACAAAGATAAATTATCACAACATATAGACAAATAAAATAGATCTAATCATAATAGGGGTGAAACTTGCATAAAACTACACATGTCATGGATCTAAAGGTGTCAACTTGTTTGGTTAAATGTCACAACTTACATAATATGATCATAACCCAGGTTCATGTATAAACTTGCATATGTGGTTTATGCAACATAATGATGGTGTGAACTAGCATCTAACACATAGAACTCACACATGTCATAGCATAATTCTAGATCTAAATAGATGTCATAATTCTAGATCTAAATAGATGTCATACAATATGTGAGATTATACATACTAATAAATCTAAACTTGCATAGGTACATGTGATTTATCATGTGAATCATCATAGCCCAAATATATATAATCAACATCATGATTCATAAACTAACTACAACATAATAACATCATGGCTTTGTAACATCGCAACTTAGCATAGAAACTTGCAACATATATAATATCATCATAGCATGATTTACAACATATAGGATATCATCATCACATAACATAGGATTTACAGCATACATGATAGCATAAGGTTTACAACAACATATATGACAATTCACATCATTTTCTTATGATCCATATCACATCTTAATCTAATTAGTTTGCTAATAATCTTATTAAGATCATCATACTCACAATTTGAAAAGAAAGAGAGTCTTGATTTGCTTTAGAGTTGAGTAGAATTAGAGTTTTGATTAGCTTTCTTCCTTCTTAGTTGGTGGCGGCTACACTGAGTTCCATGGCGATGGCATGACGACGGCTATTCTAATTTTCATGTGATTTTAGAGTGAGAGACTACCTAGGTATATATAGAGTTTAGGATTTATTTAGACCGTCAGATCAACTTAGAACTAACCTGAACCGTTAAATTAGCCAACTCAGCCCTAAAGACACATCAGCAGCTCAAGATTGGGCTCTGCCAAAACCTGGCCGACTTGACCAGGTCGACACCCAAGTCGACTGCGCAGTCGACCTGGTCCTAGGGGTGTCGACTCCCCAGTCGACCTGGGGTGCTGGGCGGGAAATTTCCCGCCTGGCCTGTTTGACTTCGAATTTTGAATTTTCTGAAACTTCCGATGGTCATATCTCCTTCATACGAAGTCCAAACCACGCAAACTCGGACTCTATTTCAACCAGAATTCCGAGACGAACACAATGGCGCAACCCGTTTCCCACAATTCTCACGTCTGAGATTAGTTATTCTTTAATTTGTGAATATTAATATTAACAGAATTACGGGGTGTTACATTCCTACTAACAAATAATATTCAAATGGGAATGGATGGCTGAGATTCGGGGGAGAGTTCACGTGCAATATAAGAGGTGGAACGGAACTCTCCCTATATATATATATATATATATAGACACGCACACACACATAAATCTAACCATTTTTATGACCTGTTGCGTAAGAAAACAACACAAACATATATCCATTATACGCCATGATCTCTCCCTTAACACCACATGATACATATAAATTTAACAACAGCAAGCACTACTTATTTCATAGAAAACTAAGCATTCATCTATGCAAATTACTTCAGTCCAACAGGCCTTTGAAATCAGTTCCTACGAAGACTTATCATTATCATTTATATTACATCTTTGCCAATTAAACAAGCATATTAATTCATTTAATACATAATTTAACTTAAACAATTTATCCACTTCAATTACAAGATAGCTAAACGTTCCTAGTTCCTTTCCAAGTAATCGTGCAAACACTTTTCATTTTTGCTTCTTCACTGCCTGCAAACATACTTGAAATTGCCTCATTATAAAACGAGACACCCAAGAATGCATTAAAGCACACAGGGTCAGACTTATGTCTAGTGGGAATAAATACTTAACACATAACATTAAACCTGTCAAGTTAGCCAAGACAATTCTTTACTACTCAAGTATACTGGCAGTTTCATTTGAAATTATTCATGTGTCATATAATGTTGCTACGTTTGTGCATATATCAAGGTATATAAAGTCATATATTCAAGTATATACAAGATTCATTTCATACCTCAACCCAATAATCAATCATGCACAAACACATTAAATATCTATCTATAGATCAGATTAACTCAACATATCTCAGCCGACTCTTAGCACTTTCTAAGCTATACTCAGCATGTCTACGTCTAACAATATGTCATTTATAACTCATCAAGGCCAAAGCTAACACTTGAATTTAATGTTGCACATTGTTTGGGTCATTATCCGTTACTCCCAGACACTCGGGTCCCTGGTCCTAAATAGGCCATGTGCAAGCTTGCATTGTGTCGCATGCCAAGCTAATTGAAGAGCCATTGGACCTGAGTAACCCTTAGTTGTATATTAAATCTTCATGTTCCTTTTTCCTTATTTCACATACTCTGTTTGCCTGAGAATCTAACTACCCTCAGCACCAGCCCATACAAATAGTATGCCAAGATTTGTTTATGCCCATGTGTTATCTTTCCCTCAAAACAACCAATCCTTGACAGCAAACAATTGTCAATTCATTCACATATTTAATTAGCATCCATCATAATATTCAGCATGAATAAAAAGTCAGGTTATTCATACATAGCAGCACCCAATTATTTTATAAACAATCCTTTAACTTAAGTAGCATTCACATAACATCCAGCATAAATAAAAATCAGGTTATTCAGCTATGCAATTCACAGTGTTTAACATGGGCATACCTCCGACATTTTCCACCCTTTTTCTTATGAATTTACATTGCTAACATCATGTGGCCATGGGTGTTTGAAGTGGCACACCCTAAAGCCTTCATTTCCAGCCACTATGCTTCAACTCGAGCTCAGTTATTTAATGAGCCTAGCTAAATCATAGTTTATACTAAAGGAAATACTTGAGAAACTAGAAGCTGGGCACATGACAATTCATTGCACTCCTAGTCCCCTTCTCTTGAATACAAGACATAAGCAATATCAACTTATATTGCTGCCTTGTACCCTTCATTTCTCAGACCACATTTTGCCATCAATATTACAAAACGATTAACATATATTTGTCTAAAGGTTGTCACAGCAATGCGTATTCAACAGATCACTCAATAGCATCCAACCGAAATTAAGAATGGATTGCTTTGGGGTGTTTTCAGGTGTTATTATACATTATCAACAATGTTATATAGAGATCATAACACAGCAATTAGGCTCAACTAAAAACACATAAAAAAATCAATAAAACACTTGTAACATTTATCATAGCCAACTATTTCATCAATATGCAGATTATTATTAAAAAAAATACGACTG
The DNA here is from genome assembly GCA_030737875.1 of Allium sativum. Classification (NCBI taxonomy): domain Eukaryota; kingdom Viridiplantae; phylum Streptophyta; class Magnoliopsida; order Asparagales; family Amaryllidaceae; genus Allium; species Allium sativum. The sequence continues at coordinate 606,452,155 of CM060926.1, read as the reverse complement.
CCTTTAAATATGACTTAATGGCATATATTGAGTGAGATTACTCACCTATATTTCTCTTGCTTTTATCTTCCTTCAATCCCCTGCTGTTTTAATTTTTAACCAAGCTTCCTTCTTCCTTGAATGTTGCGGCCATTTCTTGATATTTTTTTTTTTTTATTTGTGTCGAGAAAATGCAATAGCCTGACAAGCTTATTCTCCCATGATTTATATAATCATCTAATTAGGGTTTTAGGTAATTAACAATGTCTGTTTTATCCTACCCAAAATTATATTAGTCACACTAAGATTGCACCCACTTGTCTAGGCTTTTTACAATTTTCTTTCACTCGTTGCTTAAAGTAAAATGGGTTTCTTTTACTTAGGTAGAAAGGCTCTCCCCTCATTTCCCTTTTTGCCCCCAAAGGCCATGTTATTTGCACGTTTACATTTTATTGTTCACGTACCAGGGAATTTAAAAAAAATTATGTGTAAGCTCTTGCACAACCTACCTATTTTTCCCATTTGCATAAAAGAAACATAAACATGAGAATATAAACCCTCTCAGGCTATGTTTAGTCCTTAGCTTAGTATTTGCACATAAATAATGTTAGTTGTCACATATTGTTTAATTTCAGTATTATGTTTCAATTCTAATCACTTCATTATGTTTTAAACATGTATAAATGAATACATATCAAGGTCCTTATACATGCCTCGTCAACTCTTAATCCATCTAGTTCTAGTATAGGTATTTCTTTACATTTTTAACTGATTTATATACACATATATTTTGCATTATATATATATATATATATATATATATATATATATATATATATATATATATATATTCAGTACCTATACATTTTTGTATTTCAAGAGTTTCTATATCTCAATCATGCATACATGTATTCTCTTATTATTTTTAATAACATATATTTATTTTATGCATATATATATATATATATATATATATATATATATATTATATATATATGTTAGTTGTTGGATACTCTTACTTTCATTCACATAGCATCAATTTATGTATATATGTCATATCACTTCAGAAATTAATAAAGTTCTTAAACATGCACAGTGTGTACTTGCACAATCAAATATCATCACATGTTCATTTCTAAAGTACTTGACATAATTAATTAGTGTGTAATATTAGGGTCATCACATGGGTTTATGGTGATTTTGTTTTATTTTATTTTTCCCTTCTTTTTATATTGAGATCTGAAATTTGTAAATAGAAGAAGAAAGTGGAAATAGTTTTTTTTTTCTTTGAATCGAACGAATAAGAGAGGAGAAACCGTGAAGAAATATAAGAAAAGGAAGGTGACGTCATTTTGAAAATGAACATAAAGGGAAAGAAATGAATATGCGATTAATAAAGAAATAGGTTGATGAGAAATACGGAATTTATTTCCAAATGTGCCTCACTGTATTAGGTAAGCTGACAAAGGCTAGATGGCAATATTTATTTCTTTCCCATGTTCCAAAACAATTTACAGATAGAATGATTAGAGATATACACAAATTATGTTGACAGTTTTACGCATTTTTGCAGGCAAAATCATAAATTCGAAGAAATAAATGTCCGAATTTTACAAAATGAAAAACGACGACCTTCTTTCAAAAGGTACAGTATTTTTTTTTAAAAAATAAGGAAATAAATTGAATGTCGAAAATATTTTATTTTCAATGATTTTCAACTTTTAACTAAGTTTCGCAAGTAGAATGAAACTTACGTATTTTACTACGAAATTTATTCTTCCGCTACATTTACACTAACGTATTTCAAATCTCAGATTTTATAATCTAATTTATAATTTAAATTTCCACGTTAAATTTCAGTTAAAACATTATTTTAAATCATTGACATGATTTTTTTCACTAATCATGTTTTTCTATTCTCCTTTCCTTGTTTACTCCTTGTTGTTTACTCCTTGATTTTTTTCAGTTAAAACATTATTTTAGATAATATGGATCTTTTAGGAAATGATCAACGAATACATGCTGATTATAATGTCACCATCCATGGTTATAACATTTCTATTGATGAGTTACGTGGTTACCAAAATTATATAGCGTCACGTTTTTGTTAGAAACCATAAAGAAAAGCTAGCAATTTCACAAAACCATAACTCAGATTTAACAGGAGACCGATTTAAGGATTTAAACAGTGTGCCAAATATATGCCAGGATTGGGGAAACAATCCAGACCCAATAATTAATAGGTGATGCAGGAGACAACAGGAACTAATAGTAATTTCCCTACTGCATTACAAGGGCGAAGAAATAGGAAAGAAAATTATTTGAGAATAATTCAAAAGCACTCAAAGTGGCAACTTGACACCCAACGACCACTTAAATGTATACATGCATATGAACATTACGGAAATGTAACGAGGGGCTATGCTACGACCTGTACGTTGTATGCTCACAAACAAAAATGTGAATTTAAATAGATATTACATCCAGTGTAACATACGCATTTGCGTGCTCACAAACAAAAATGTGAATTTAAACTATATGTATGTTCCACAAATAACCATACACATAAAATAAAAATCTATATTTGTTGAAACACGTGGATCGATAAACCAGCAAACATAATTAATTAGTAACATCAGATGCAGGATTGCCAAACTCATCTCGGATATTTTATGTAATTCTTCACCCCTCAGGCTTTAACTTGTAAACCAGTGCATGCCTGAAAGCGCCCCCCCCCCCCCCCCCCCAAACCCCACCCCCCAAGTTTCATATAAATGCCAAGCCATAATTCTACATTGCCACCACAACCATCTCTTCCTGATTGTTGCAACAATGGGAATCCTTGATAATCTTATACTTTCCACATTTTTAGCCTGGTTTATCCTTTCTTTCACCACCATATCTGATGCTTCCTCCAAAAGAAACGGCAACGGCAAACTTACGTTGCAGACCTACATTATACAAGTAAGGCAACCTCATAATACTACGTTTCTCAATCCCATAAAACTTCAAAGTTACTACAAATCATTCTTGCCAAAAACCGGTGATGCCTTTTCGACCTCGCGGATGGTGTACCAATATAGCAAAGCTATCGTTGGCTTTGCTGCAAAGCTCACAGGAGCCGAAGTTGAAAGCATAAAGAAGAAACACGGGTTTGTACAGGCATACCCAGACCGCATAATCCCACAACTCACTACCCACTCCCCGACCTTTCTGGGGTTGCAAGGAGAGAATGGATTCTGGAAAAGAGATTCTAATTTGGGAAGCGGGGTTATTATTGGAATGATCGACACCGGTGCTGATCCGGTCCATCCTTCATTCAACGATCATGGGATGGAACCACCACCATCCAAATGGAAGGGTCAATGTATGTTCAAAAAGCCCTACGGATGCAACAAGAAACTTATTGGGGGCAGAGGATTCGGTTACGGAAGAACTGGTCCGCCAACCGACACAGAGGGTCATGGAACCCACACAGCAAGCACGGCTGCAGGTAACTTTGTAACAAACGCGTCCGTGCTAGGTAACGGTAAGGGAACAGCAGCTGGCATGGCACCTCATGCTCATTTAGCCATATATAAAGTTTGCAGTATATTAGGCTGTGCTACCTCTACTGTGCTTGCTGGCATGGATGCTGCCATCAAAGATGGTGTTGACATCATGTCCATTTCCCTTGGAGGCGATGCTCGTGACTACGCTGAAGATATGATTGCTATTGCTGCATTTTCAGCTATGAAGAAGGGCATTTTTGTAAGCTGTGCTGCAGGCAATGACGGCCCGAGCTTAGCATCATTGAAAAACGTGGCACCGTGGCTGCTAACAGTCGGTGCCAGTACAATGGACAGAAGCATAAGGGTAACAGTTAAGCTTGGAGATGGCCAGGAACTCTACGGTGAATCTCTGTACCAACCAAACAATTTTACAACTGAAATGCTTCCACTGGTGGTACCAGGGAACAGGATGTTTGTTTCAAACTGTGACGAATACTCGATGAACGACAAATCAGTAGAAGGGAAAATCGTGGTGTGTTACAGGGTTCCGAGGGTTTCCAGGATTCATCTGGGACAGGTGGTTAAGAGAGCCGGTGGAGCTGGAATGGTACTTGTCAATGACAAGTCAAATGGATATACCACGTTAGCTGAAGCCCATGTCCTCCCTGCTTCGCACATCAGTTACGATGACGGAATGAAGCTTTTGAACTATCTCAAAAAAGAACATGATCCAACTGCTACGTTTATTTTCAATGGAACCATACTTACCAGTGGTTCAGCTCCAGCGGTTGCTTCATTTTCATCCCGTGGGCCTAGCTCAGTAAGTCCGAATGTTTTAAAACCAGATATTATAGGTCCAGGAGTGAGCGTTCTTGCTGGATGGCCGTTTCCGGTCGGATCATCTGATATGACAGGTTCAAATTTCAATATAATATCTGGAACGTCGATGTCAGCTCCTCATCTAAGTGGAATTGCAGCACTTATAAAGAACAAACATCCAGACTGGTCACCTGCTGCGATAAAATCTGCAATCATGACAACATCTTACATTAAATCTTCCGATGGCAAACTAATAATCGACGAACAACACCATCCAGCAAGCTACTATGCGATGGGGTCAGGTCATGTGGACCCAATAAAGGCAACAGACCCAGGACTTGTATATGACCTTGAAAGAAAAGACTACATTGGCTTCCTTTGTGGTCTTGGTTACTCAAAAGAAAAGATGGAAGCCGTTACTCATGAGCAAGTAAACTGTAGCGCTATCCAGACATTTGATCAGTCTGGATTAAACTACCCATCAATTTCCGTGAGTTTTGAAGGTTCGGACAAAATAACAATTAAGCGAAGCGTGACTCACGTGGATGATGGAGCAGAAAAGTATAGGGTTAAAACCAACCCTAGAGAGGGATTCAACATAAGTGTGAAGCCAAATAAACTAGAATTTACAAAAACAGGTGAAACAAAAAGCTTTGAGGTGATACTGACGCGAACCGTGGGCGGAAAGGATGGTATAGATGGAGAAATTAGTTGGATATCAGACAAACATGTAGTTAGGAGTCCAATTGTTATCACAAAGTATATGTGATGAAAACTTTAGAAAGGACACCATTGAAATTGTTCTGGATGAAAAAATAATATAATGTTTTTAAGGATAAATTTTCAAATTATATCTGAAAACACTTGTTCCAACTTGAGGCCTTAATCAAAACTTAATTAAAAAAACAAGACTTGTTTGCGCAAATATGGATTGAGCAAGCGTATTCTTGTTTGAAAAAATTGTACTTGCATGAATTTGGATTGTGCAAGTGCTATTTTTTTGTATAAAAAACAAAATTTGTGTTTGCACATTAATAAAATACGCAAGTATAATTTTTGAAGAATAAATTTGTGCTTGCGCATATTGAATTGGACAAGTACAAAGTTCTATAATAAGATGCCTATTTCTATAATAAGTCTACAACCAGGCCTAGGTTTGAAATAGGCTTTATTTTATTTTTGAGTTTTTTTTTTTTTTTTTTTTTCAAAATTTAGTTTGAAAAGTTGTCCTGTTTTAAATGTATAATATAGATCTTCCAGTGATTTTTATCAATTTGCAACTGGAACCGTAACATGGGCAATTGCACTGACATGATGAAATCCTACAATCGAACTCTAAGTTTAATAACTATTTTTTAAGATGGCATTTGGTAAATCTAAAATAATTCAAACCGGAATAACCTAGTATATGAAGGGTTGCATTAAACAGGCCTAGAAAATGAATGGATGTAATAAATAATATACATACGAACATGTAGATGCACAGGCTGTGTTGCAACCTCTTTCGACTAGAGTTAAGGTTGGTTAGAGTTAGAAATTGGTTAGAATTAGAGCTTGATGACGTTTGACAAGGATGATCAGGTGTTGATTGGAGAATGGGTTTAAAAAAAAAAGTTAGCTTTTATGGAAGTTGTATATCTTTATTCCGGGCTCTGCATATCAAATTCTTTTTATAAGATGTTATAAGAAAATTCTATATATATCTAAATCAAAAAACGCGAACTGAATGGTACTTTCCCATATACAGTGCAAATAACTTATATTTTTCAAAATGTTTTTCAAAAATTAAAAATCAAATTTCTTTTTGCATAAAAATAATAATTGTTATTTAAAAATAATTTTAATAAATAGCTACATTTTTTCACCATAATCGAATTTTATATATTTTTTTTCTCGAAAACTGCAAGTCAGCTTGCTATTTTTGCTACAACACACCTATTCTTATAACAAAATAAAAAGAAAATTTTGCTCATATAGGCCTATTTCCAAAAAAAACAAGTTTAGGTCGACTCTAAAAGTACTTACAGGTATAGATCACTTTTAGCCACATCAACAGCTAACTGGCTATAGTATGAAGATGAATTTTGAAAAGTCGCACAAGGGCGATTTTTCAAAAATTGCTTGGAGGTAAAGAACTTTGCCGAATTTGCAAAAATCTCTTAGGGTAATTTAAGTAATTAGCCTTAATTCAATTTTTCAAAAAATCACCTATTGGTGAATTTTGAAAAGTTTATACCAGTCGGCAATGAGTTAGCCAATAAATTTCTGTAAATACTTTCAGAACAGACATATTTGTGTTATTAACAAAGAAAACTGGCCTAAATCGGCAAAATTCCTATACAAAAAGGAGAAATAATATGTGCGTTGTTAACTATTAATAATTAATCATTATTGATTAATTATTAAATCCTTAATAAAAGTTCGATACACATTCAAATTCATACAACCACACTGATAACAATAAGTGGCGCTTAGGACAAACAAACTGCTGACATTCTCACAAAACCTCAATTCTTTTTCGATCCACTCTCATGTGGCATCATTGAAGTCCACCAAATTCCAATTTTCTTTGAATATTCCTATAAAGCTATTGAAATCATTTCGTAAAAATAAAAGTGAAAATGGAAGAGAACATTTTATACTATGAAAAACCATAAGTAAACAATGTGTCCGATGTATCTAATTTACGTTCAGTCTGTAGTTTATGTCGGATTTTTTTTTTCGCTGCAGTTACTCTGCACACTAGAGCAAACTATACATCACACATAAGACATTTATCATCAAATGCTAACCAAAGCGATAATTGAATCGGCTGATGGGGTCATAATCCCAACATGCATACAGTATGATACCGAGTGAAAAACAATTGACGGGCTCTTAAGTTTTAACTATGTTCGATGTAGTCTTTCACGACATATATCCCACTCTTATGATTATAACAATATACAATTAATACCATCTGTATTATATAGCACTAGAAAGATGCAACTCACATGACAAGACTAAATTTTCTTTCCAAATTATATTAGATTCACTAACAGAAGAAAGGGAAAAACATATTACCTAAAAGCAAGCTTGTTGAGTTCCATGATTTCATTACTAAAGCCGGCCTGATTGAACTCAAAGCGACTGGTTTTGACCACACCAAGTTTTCTGGCTTCACAAAGAACACCCTAAAAACATATAAATGAATGTTAATCCAGACTCAAACGGCTTTACCAACTTCCAGTGGACATTATACGTGCCCTCCAATCCTTAAAAAATAATAACACATCATAGGAATATTATTCACTATATATGACCCTACATTATCATATTAAATTGACATAAATTTGTGAGCATCGATATTAATAAGAGGAATGTTTATTAGATACGATTGCATGTGTCACTTAACAGATAAAGAGATTTGACTCAAATTTGTATCATGCATTTGTTTATGACATATTCCTGTACACTTGTCATTTGAACATGAAACATACACATGCAACATGGATGTGTTATGGTAGTTATCCGTGTCAGCTCTTGGGCTTGGCTGGCTAGGCCAACGGCCCAGAGACCAGTTTCCCAAGGTCCCCAATATTACTTGCTGATAATTTAATTTTAGGAAAAATGCCCATCAAGCAAGTGAAATTGAACCCCATGAATATTAGCTTAATTTATTTCCACTGATCAGGCAGCTGCATTAATTTTCATTCTACATAATCAAAGTTCTTTTCTTTAAAAAACAAAATTTTCATTTTCTATTTTTGTTTAGTCAATTATATAAATGCTTATGCAGGATTTTGAAAAGAAAAGATATATTAGCATCAAATTTATGCCATGCAAGGTTGACTTTCTCTACCTTTCATACAGTCAGTTTAATATATCTTGGTTGCTTAATTATTAGAGAAAAACATAAAATGGGATTATGATGTGGACGGTTCAACATCATATTTGAAGAATTATTAGTAGTTTACTTAATTTAATTTGTAGACTTTGTGAAATAAGTGAAAGTTTTCAATTTAAAAAAAAAAAAAACAACTCTAGCAATTAGTCAGCTTAACACTGTACATTTAAGTCTTTTTGTCAATCTGGAACAATTTGCAATACTTTTCATACATTCACTGTTATCAAGTCGACGACTAGCCGACGACAAGTCGACCAGTCGGTCGATCAAGTTCAACGACAGTCGACTTGTTCAATTCGACAAAAGTGGGCTTAAGCCGGCTCAAAAACCCTAATTTCTCTGATCGACATCGATAAAACCCAAGACGAGATCGATATTTGTACCAGACGAGATCGATAACATCGATAGCAAAAAAAAAACCTAATTGCTTCTCCTCGCACCTCGTTGTTGTTCCTCGCCGCTGCTCCTTGTCGGCTCCTCCTCGCACCTCGTCGCTGCCACGTATGTATATTTAAAACTTATATATACTGTTAATTATATTATATACCCTAATTAATAATTAACTAATTTGTATATATATACTTTTAATAATTAACAGTATATAATGTTAATAATGAGATGGAGATGATATTGAGATAGATAATTTTGCTTGAGTTCATACTCATTTTATGATCTATTATGGGTATTATTATGTTGTGACTAGGATCTATTATGGATATTTGTTGAATTTGAACCTATTATTATGTTATCTTTGTTGAATTTGAACTTATTATAAATTTATAATAATATCTAATTATATTATATATTTAAGTCTAATAAATATATGTATATAAAAGACTTGTCGACTAGTCACGACTAGTCGAGCGATTTGTCGACTAGTCTTCTAGACGGTAGTGGCTCGACTTGGCGTCGTGATAACCTTGCATGCATTAGTGTTTATTTACATATTTTTTTAAGGATGAATATAAAAATAATAATTCCAACAATTTGCTTTACTTATTGAGCACTGCTTTTACTCTTATTTTTACTTTTATACCCTCATATGAAATAGATGGACCTATTTGTGATTTGCTAACCAACCAAGGTATTTAGATTGTATTTATTGAGCTTGACTTTTGAAATCTTTAAATGGTTAGAGTTTTGTAACATGGTATTTCAGCAATGTGACCTAAAAATTGAATATTAATTTTTTAAAAATCAGCTAGTTGATATCGTAAATTTTAAATTGTTTAGTATCCATATACCAAAACTCATTTGAAATTGGTGTTATGTTATAACAAAGAACAATAAATGATGTAAGAAACAAGGATGTCAAATGAAACAAGAGATAATCAAACAACAAAGTAGAAACTGTATATGATAGGGTATTGCAAAATATTGTTTTTTGGAATTGTATACGAGTAAAAATAGAAACTACACATTATGGTGGTCGTTCTTGCTTCTTCTTCTTTTTTAACAAATGTTAGCCACTGAAATAAACGGCCCCGGTAGTTATAGCAACTCCATTATTGTCGGAGCGTTAAGAGTCTATTGCCTTTACTTGTTAATGCATGACTAAATATATCTAAGTGTTAATGTTCTACATAGTTCTCTTCTCCATCAAAAAAAATGTAACAAAGTAGTATGCAAAAAGAGTTACAGTAGAGTAAATCCTATTTCACATATTCTTTGATGTATATGTTAAATGGTCTACATAAGGCTATGATAAGTAAAATGTGTGTAATCTTTATATTCATGCTTAGCATGGACACGAATGGATGGTTTAAAATTTCATGTGTCCCTTTCTGAGAATTCATGCAAATCCATAACAATATCAAAGGAGCATTAAATAAATGGATCCTAAATTGAAACAATGCCACTAAAAAGGTTGATAAAATATGAAAAAGCGGCATCATTTTATGAAGAAATCCTTAAAAAAAGATAATACAAGAAACAACACAATGTCATAACTAGTAGCCCAAGAAGAACGCAGCAAACTTCGTCAATTTATGTTGAATATTACAGACACGCATCAAAAATTCATATGTGAGTACCATGCCTCAGGAAGAAAGCAATAAGTTTCCTGCAACAAAATACCAAAAGGGAGATATGCCAACAACCTACATTCCCTTAAAGTCATAAAGAAGTATACGTAGAAGGTATGTACTACTTCAAAATTTGTACCATGTTAATACTGTTATTGTATATATACTCCACCTAACATCACAATCTAAAAGGTGGCTACAGATGTGGGGAAGGAATAACTAAACGTAGAAGCTGATTTGAAGGAGTTGAACACAGCCATATAAAGAACTCGGATTGCACCCAGGACCAATGATTCTAATATGTTCTATAAAATGCACTAAGAAGAGATGCAACCATCAGAATATGTTAGCAGCGGGACACTTATCTCAGACTTGCAAGGTGTAAATGTAGTGAAACAAATCTTTACAAACTAAAAGCAGCAGGCCTACATAAGAATATTTCTGTCATTAAAACAAAGATTTATCCAATACAAATTGCTAGTCTGAAATAGAAGATGAGCAACACCCCTAATGTTACAACTTTTTTCATCTTAACAGTGTGTGTGTGCGTGTGTATTTTAAAAGAAATGTATGGACATTCCAGGTCATTGTTACCATAAACACAGCAATTCAGTTATCTAAATACATAAATTTCATCAACGCAACTATAAGCAATACAAATCCAAATTGCTACAATGCAAAATAAGTCAACAATGTACTAACACAAACAAGAAAGAGATACTTAATTCAAATTACAAAATCTCCATCGATGATATTCATTAGTGTATAATTACCATTTTATAGTGCTCTGAACGTTGGATCTTCTTATAAACTGTTTTTTCTATCGCCATTGAGACTTTAGATTGACATGTCCACCAGCAGCCCAAACCATTCTGTAGCATTTGATTATTACTTGATCACTTAATTATTAAGTAGTAACATGAGAAGTGCTAGTTCCTTGATAATTCAAGCAGATACACCTGCTTCTTCAAGCAACTGCTTCACTTTAGTGATGTAATCACCTACTGCTTCTTGCTTTTAGCTGTTCAAACACAAATATTTTTTAATCAAATTATAAGAAACCATTACGTACAATCTGCATATTTAGAAGTCAGTAACAATAACAGTGCTGTAAACAACCTTCAACAGCCATCCATGCATCCCAATTGGTTTTGTCTTTCATGTGAAATATGTCTGGCCCAGCTGCATTTAATATGCATATCCAATCAGTTTTGCTGCAATGAAAAGCTAACAAGCAAACTTGAACTTTAATACATAAGTGAACCAAATTCGCAGGTTTAAAAGATATTAGTATTTGGCATTAATCTTAAAATAAATTTCAAATTTGCATTAACAGCAGTTCTGATTATACTGATTTAAATTAAAAATATTGTGATATCAATATCATTTACTTCCCGTCAATTTTACAAGATTAACTATCAATATGAATCATATGATATGAGACAAAAAATGGTAGCAAGAAAATATTGTGCAGATTACATGATTTGGTAATTGAAAAATGATCATTTACATAAAATTTGGAACTTATACGGCATAATTTTTGAGGTATGATACAAATTATAAATCATGGTTTCAGTAATGATATATTCAAAATAATGTAGCTCCCTTTGTCTTATCATTTTAAAATCAACTGTGTAATATTTAGCTCATAAAGCCAAATGTCTTCAGGGTATACTAAAATCAGTAGTGTATAGCAAACAAACACATCATTTTTAATCCCACATGAAATACATGCAAATATCATATGGTCATGCTGAATGAATGATATGAACTATTTTAAAGAAAAGAATAGCAACTATGAAATACACAATTGTCAACCTAGGTAGACAAATTCATACATATAGTTAGAAAATCGTAGTTGAACAATCAATATAAATCAAAGAAAGCAGATGTTGGATGCATGAAAATAACTGATTTTGTGAAAAATCCCAGGAAAATAAAGACAGCGAAATATGATAATGCAAAACAGTGAAAACTATAAGTAGTCATACTCATACTCCACCTTCTACTCTGCCATCCATAAAAAATAAACCCATCCATGATACGTTATGCCAATATAGTAGAAATTTTGGTATCCAGTTAAATCAACAACCATGGACAGTAGATATTGAAAACAAATTTTACAAAAAGAAAAAAATAGTTCTGATACCTAACGAATGGTAGACATATATCAGAAATTGGGCAAGTGATAGATGATACGGGAGTGAAGCTCTAAATGTTCGGAGATCCATAGAGTAGTTGAACAGACGGTCGAAGAGAATTTGCTCCATCGCAACTGATGCGGTGGTTGCAGTGAGGTTGGGTGGAATACGCCGGGATCTGGGCGACGTGAAGAATTGATCGCGGTTTGAGTTTTGTTGTTGGTTTGGCGAGGAGCAGAAGGCAGAAGGGAATGTTGGTGGTCGCAGGTTGCGAATTGGAACTGGAATTGCAGGACGCAGTGCGGAAATGAAGGAGATTGGGGGTGGTAGTGGTTTTGTGGGGCTGATCGCGGAGGAAACAGGGAGCGGTGCCAAGTGATAATACAATGCTGTTTTCTGATGGAGATATGGGTGGTCGCGATGTGATGCTGCTGACAGTCGAGCGGATGTCTGGTACGGCTACGCGTCGTTGAGGAAGACGGGTCGGCTCTGTTTGGGTTGCGATAGTTCCAATGAGAAAGAGACAGTGGAGAAAGGGGATCTAGGTATTTTGGTGGAGAAGAAGGAAACGTTTAAATTCTATTCATTCGCCCATAGTTCTGAATGCAAACGGTGAAATGAAATGAAATGAAATTCTATAAACCAACAATTTCTCTTCCTAGGCCGTGTCGTTCGCAAAATTATGTTTTTATATTTTTTCATCTTAGACCCTAAAACTAAATTATGTAAAACTGGGAATTTATTATAATAAATTTACCTAAATTTCAAAAAAAAAAAGAAAAAAAAAACCTTTAATTTTTAACATTAGTATTGTAATTTATATGACTGTTTCTATTTTAAAAGTCAGCTCCATTTATAGATGATAGAACACATTTGAATTAGGGTGTTTAGTTGTAAAAGTTGCCTAAATTAATATTTTAGATTTTATTAACTTGTCTATACATTTAGTCATATATTATTGGTTTTAAAGTTTTAATTAGATGCATTATGAGGAAGAGCTGGAAATGCAATTAAGTATAAGGGTAACATAGTTATGGTTTTTTTATTAAAAAATTGCTGTATGTTAAGAAATTATTGGTGTATAAATAGAAATTGTCTTAAAACCCGTTGGGAACCCAAAGCAAAAGTGCTTATGCGTATATGATAAGGGTTTTTACTTCTAAAAAGTCAGAAAGCCAAAAAGTTCGTTTGGCACAGTAATGACTTATAGGTCAAAAAGTTAAAAAGTTGATATGGATATAACTTTTTTTAGCTATTTGCTTTTGCACTAGGATATTGAAATAAAACGTAAGACAATTCAGATTTTTAAAAGTATATATTACATCTAGTTAACAAAAAATCATAAAAAACAATTCGTATTCCGAAATACACAAAATCACTGCAATACTTGCATGTTATTCGCACATAGTCCAAGCAGTTAAGTCCATTTTAACTTACAAAATCAAACAACAAACCCAAAAAAAAAAAAAAAAAAAAAAAACCTGCAAACACAAACTAATGCAACGAAAATAATTGTACATTAACCCAGTTTGATATATCTTGTAGTACTAAATATAAACGTCAGGGTTAAACATCAAGCCTAGTCATGACGTAACACAAGCTTAAGATAAAACATGTCATGAATATTCAAGGGTAAAGACATTAAATTAATATGGCATTTACTGCTTATTCTTCATCAGACAGCCTTCTTTCCCCTTTAATGAAAGCATGCTCAACATGTGTAACACCCCACTTCCGTTAAGCTCACTCACAAATGGAATGCCTTAACTTCGGTGGAACGTTATAAGTAAACAGAACAGAAATTTACAAAACAGATATGTAAAGTAGTACTTGAAAATTTTATAACTTTATTACAGCAGAAACAGAAATAAGTTTGGTTACATCACAATACCAAAACCCAAGTACACAAATATCAGTCTTATAAAAAATCATTCGGAATGCATAATTTTAAAGCCATAATCCTTAACAGAGAATGTCATAAATAGGTAGAATCAAAGCCAAGCAATATTTCAAACACTTCTAGCACTTCAGGCAGATGGAACCTGAATCAAGCTCCTATGTTTCCACCTTGAGAACCTGGGGGGGGGGGGGGACGGAAGAAAAGCGGCGAAACAAACTAGGTTAGAGAATCAAAGCCAAGCAATATTTCAAGCACTTCTAGCACTTCAGGCAGATGGAACCTGAATCAAGCTCATATGTTTCCACCCTGAGAACCTGGGGGGGAAACGAAAGAAAAGAGGTGAAACAAACTAGGTTAGACATAAGTCTGAAGCACTTCGAGCACTTCAGGCAGAAGGAACCTGAATCAAGCTCCTATGTTTCCACCCTGAGAACCTGGGGGGAAACGGAAGAAAAGAGGCGAAACAAACTCTGGGGGGAAACGGAAGAAAAGGGGCGAAACAAACTAGGTTAGAAATAAGTCTGGTGAGTCCAGTGACTTTCAGCATATAAACAGATAACAGTATCATGACATGTAAATAAAACTGGATGAGAGATACCATAATAGGAGCAGCAGGTTAACAGAAGAGACAGAATGATATAGGCTAGACTAAGCTTCTTACTTGGTTTTCACTTCTCTGCACTAATACTAGTATAACAGAATTAGGTGAATCTAAACAGAAAACAGAACGATCTCTTCAGAAACACGATGCTAGTAATGGGCCTTTACCACCCAAACAGAGACAGACGGTTACAGAAACAGAATGATAGTAATGGGCATTTACCACCCAAACAGAGACAGATGGTTACAGAAACAGAATGATAGTAATGGGCCTTTATCACCCAAACAGAGACAGACGGTTACAGAAACGGAATGATAGTAATGGGCATTTACCACCCAAACAGAGACAGACGGTTATAGAAACAAAATGCTAGTAATGGGCCTTTACCACCCGAACAAAGACAGATGGTATAGAAACAGAAGCAGAAACGGAATAAGAGACGGAAACATAATATTCCCTGCGGAAACAGAATGCTAGGATTAGGTGTACACTAGTAATGGGCCTTTACCACCCCAACAGACGGTACCACACAAAAACAGACAGGTGTTACCACCCCAACAGAAACAGACAGAACTAAGTTTACCCTGAATTCTACCACAAGCGATCGGCTCCCTATACATAAATACCCTGTGTCGGCCCCATAGAAAGGTATATCACTCCCTAAAGTGGCAACCTATAGACACAGACCTATTTACAGATGTCACGGTGTCTTACATCCTCAGAGCGGACTGGATCCATGCACGCACATGACCCGGTTGGAATGCGCCATCAACACCCTTCGCCATTATCAGAGTTAACCTCTTACAATTAGTCCAGTAAGCGTGCCCTGGACCCAATGGACCCCACTTAGTGTTGGGTCCTGGTTTTGATACCAGAAAGGGTTACTGACTAATATGGGTCCCAAACAACAGATGACACAAGTAATTACCCCTTCTAACTTTGTGTCCCTAGACTAACAGATTTCAGATTAACTTGCTTATAGATTTCAGATGTACAAAGTCCAAATTAACTAGTTCTCAGATCAGACATACAGGTTAACAGGTTTTCAGACTAACGGATCAGATATACAGATTAACAGACTTACAGATTGTTTCACCTGATCTTGTATTGGGCCTACAGATTTTCAAACGGGTTTATTGGATTCATCAGTCCAGTTGATTTAACCATATCCACCCAACATGTTTTAGGCATCACAATTATCTTATATTTGCATTAATTAAATATTAATGCACAGACCTCTCACATTAGGTCGGTAGCTTATGGCCGCTGGATGTGCCGGGCAGTTCCGGGCAGACTTCTGCCACAAGCCAGACCTAACCTCGTGTCTAAGCATCTTTATGCCTATGACCTCTCACATTAGACTGACAGTTTGCAGTTGCTGGTTAAGCCGGTTGGGTCCGGGCAGGCTTCTACCGCAAATAGAGTCTAACCTCGTGTCTCAGCATTCTTATTTTAGCTAAAGTATTCATTCACAGATTGTGCCAGTTCAACAAATTAATTTCTTTACAAGTTACAGCAGATTATCCAAAGTTTTATTAACATGTTTTGCTCAATTTTAGATCGAGCCTACAGATTTTCAAACCCCAAATTACCGTATTCAGTTTCAACAGATTTAGTAGACTAGACAATTTAACAGATTTAATCATCCCTTAAAATCCCATTGACATACCTCGCTTAATCATAAAATTAAGCCTAATTTCACATACCCAAATTATGGTCATAATTCACAATATAACATATGTCCCAAATTTTTGTTAAATTTGCACCGTACATAATATTCTCTAAAAACCCCAAATCATGATGCACAATATAAATTATGCCAAATTATAGCCATTGATTTCAGTGTATGTCAAATATCCAAAATCCTCATTTAGGCGTATTCACAATTAATAGTTATCCTATTTTAATATAGATCTTTTACGCCTAAGTCATATATCCTTTTTCTTCCAAGTCATAAATCGTCATATAAAATATGCCCCCAAATCTAGATCTTAAATTACAACATGTATTATGTCCTCAAAATCAGATCTCGAATTATAACATGCATTATGCCCCTAAATTACAAGTCATATGTTGTCAAACAATAATTCTCCTTCCAAATCATAAACTGTCTTATATAGTATGCCTAGATCTAGATCTTAAATTACAACTTATGTTGTGTTCTCAATTTAGTCACAAATCAGTTATATCCAATTATGCATCATTCAGTATTTTCCCCAAATTTAGCATTCGCGTGTCAATCTCTTATGAGATTTGGCTCAGGCTCGTGGTAGTCTGTCTATAGAACAGAAGGAAGGAAGAGATACATAATAGTTACAATAAGATAGATCTACACGGAAAAACAGATCTGATAAACAAGAATAAGATAGATCTACACAGAAAAACAGATCTGATAAACAGGAATATGCATAATCTCCAATTCAGATTTATAACCATGTCAAGATCATAATTAAATTTCATATCTGAAAATAACTGTACTCACAAATTGGGGTTTAAGAAAGAGAAGAACGATTCTGGGATCTGATTTTCTGGAGTTGATTTAGCTTTCCGTTGATGTAGGCGTTGATTTGTTATCTTTAAAATCTTATTCAGATTGGAAGAAGAAGAAGCACTGGTTCTAGCTTAGGTTTCAGCAGAGTAGCAGCGCCATTGATTTATTTTAATATGAATCAGAGCAGAGTATAGGCGTAATGAAATTGTGTGGAGAGAAAGTGAGGTTTGGGGGGTGTTTAAATAGCTTAGGAGCAACGAATATGGTTAGGACGGGCGTCTAAATGCAGAAAAATGGATCTGTCCTCGGATGTGGAAAAGGGAGGAGTTCGACCCCCAGGTCGACCCCATGGTCGACCTGCCTACTCAGGTCGACCCCCAGGTCGAACCCCTGATCGACCTGGGTCCTGGGCGGGAATTTTCCCGCCCAGCCCGGGTGTGTGATTTGAATTTCAAAACTTTAAATTTGAATTCGGGCAGGTTTTTATTTTAAATTCCTGAAACTTCTAGGTGCCATAACTTCTTCATACAGAGTCTGATTTATGCAAACTCGGACTCTATCTCAAGCAGAATTCCGAGACGAACGCAATGGCGTAACTCGTTTCCCTTAATTCTTCTTTTAAAAATTAAGTATACCTTGTTTTGTTACTTTATGTTCACAGAAAATATGGGGAGTTACAACATGTAAACATTGTTCAATGGAAGCATCAACTTAATATTCCGGTCCTCGGATAAAATGATATGATAGCCATTGCTGCATTGCATAAGAGAAAATGTGATCAAAGAGTGCATAAACTGAGTATGAATCTACGAGTTGATCGAATGTACATACGTGGATTTGAAAGGTGCACTGGTTGCACCAACAGGCGTGTTAAATGCAATTTCCTAGAGAGGACCGGCCATTTTGCCTCTAGGAAACCATCCAAGATCTCCATCTTTTTTGGTAGATGGGCATTCTAAATACTCCAACGCTATCTGATGCATTGAACAGTTTATTTCAAGTGAGTTTAACACTTCAATTCTTAGCCAAGAAAGACATTTGTAATGATACAAGTCCCTCCTCTCTTCCAATCTCTCTTCTACATTCTCTATTTTAATGAAGGGCATACCATGTTGATATTCAGCATCATACAGTAGTATAAGATTAGGGAATCCATTATCTCCTTATGTGTTTTATATTGCTTTGGAATATTTATAAACTAGAATCGGTTATCATAAATAAAATGATTACCCTCATTACTAATTATCAGCTATGCCTATGCATATCTTACTAATTGTATCTAAATGTTTTATATAGTTTGTCGTTTACGTGGACTATGAATCCATCTATGGTTAATACGCAAGCAAGGACTTATGACTCCATCATATATAAATCATGGACCAAATTGACATTTGCTGCAATAATCATGTACGTAAACCATCAAAACTTCATTTTTAATCATATTATCTATGTACCAAGCAAGCAACATATAGTCAACTTGACAAAAACGTGCATATATAAGGAGTCATACATAAGCAGCATTTTCTGATGCTATCATGCAAACAGAACATTACTTTTAAAAAAATGCTAAAAAGAGGCCCTACTTCCCTCTCCAAACGTTAATAATGGTCTTAATATTAACAACCTTGATGGAAAGTAAAAAAGTTTCATCAAACCCTGCTCAGGTGTTACGTTTCTGCAAATAAGATTTATGTTACGTTTATTGGAACAAATTAAGAGCCGAGTTTTTTATGGCGAAGATTTTCAATTTTTCAACAGCAAAGAATATTAACAGAATGATTATCAGAAATTATATAAATTGCAAAAATAGAACAACCAAGAGTGCCATTGTTACTTCAGATATGACAAAAGATGGAAGTGACCCTGTTAACATAGATTAGGGTTTAAACTCAAATAGATTAGGGTTTCTAACGTTACAAGCAAACAAAAGTAAAAAATATCTTAAAATTATCGAATAAGTTCGTGATCAATAGAGGTGAGAACAGATCGGACGGATTGAAGACAAATAAGAGAAGAAAAATATTACCTGTGCGATGAATCTCAAAGACAAGATGAAGTCGCGATGGAAAATGAAAATCGCCCGAACCCTGATTGGAAGTTCGCGACCTGAAAGTCGTTTTGTTGAGAAGACGAAAGCAAAAAAAAACTTTCGAAATAAGCAAAAAAGTTTATTATGAAAGCTCAAATAAACTATGCAGCCCTATGGGCTTTTAAGCTTTAGATTTTTAAAACCTGAAAAGTAACTTATTTGGGCTTATCCAAATGGGTCCTTAATTGATTCCGACTTTAGGGTAAGGAATTATTTGGGAAGTGGTATTGGACATTAAGCGGAAAATGACCATTACCGAGAAACAAGGGCATTAAAATAGGTATCAACGGTATACTATAAAAATTGAGTTTGGTTTGGATAACTCACTAGCCTCTCTTGCCACATTTAAAACTCAAACGTCCACAAACTTTTGTCCTTGCATCCACATCTTTTATCCTATCCATTCCTGCCCTTTCAGCCCTAAGTACTCATTTGCTTCTAGTGTATTCCCGTTTCCATCCATTGTTCTCCGCCTCACCTCCGATGCTTGTCGAAAAACCCTACCTCTTCAAATTTCTACATTCTTACTGGCACCGCAATTTCTATTTCCATTTCTATTTACAAATCATCTTCCCTCTTTCGTTATCATCGGTTTCACCAATCCTTGATTGTAGAATTAATCTCTGTATGGCGAATCAACTGATAGATCGATCTAGTGCAATAGGCAATGGCAAAATTTCTTATTTACCGGCCATCGATTGGATGATTTCTTCGACTTTAGTTCAGGTCGATTAATTTGATTCGATTAATTCTGGTATGTTCTTTCTTCATTTCATTTCAAGCACCGAAATGTTTCACGTAACTCACTGCTTTAATCCCCAGTCATTTTTGGATTATGATGCCTGCTCTAAGCTGGAATGTTTGAGGTAATCTCAAAAATCATTGATTTGCGGGTTCATATCGCAGTATTAGTTTCTCGCAACTAATGTACGTAGTTATATTAAATATGTTTAAAGTTTTGGGTTGTATGTATTCAACCAGAAATTTCAAAAAAAATAAAAAATAATCCATTTGGTTTATTTTACAACTTAAGGATTGTTTCCTTAATTGGTAGGGATGGTTTAGAAAATAAAAGCATAAGACTCATATTGTCTTTTGTATGCTTAGATGGTTAAGTTCATTTATTCTGAATATTGGTTTTGAGAATAATTGTTGGATTCAAGCTTATATTTTTCATAGCCTATGGTGAGATCCATACTATGGCGCTTTATTTGCCTGCTCTTTTGATCAACAGTGTTGAATATTTTGTCCTTTTGATCAATAGTATCATGCAAGGGTTAATGAAAATGGCCAACACTTCTGTTCTTCATTAAGTTAAATAATATTTGTACCCTAATTTTATTTTTTTAAAGGTTATCCACTTTTCGAATATCAAAAAATGTTAACTCCAAACCTAAACGGTTTTAATATTTATTATCAAATGTGGTTAAAAGATTTTTTTCGGTTTAATAACATACAGTTAATTCGAGTATATTGAAAATCTAAAAAGTTGATTTATGACTTCTTTGAAGTAATATTTTAGGGAATAAGGAAAATGGGATAATACTTATTGACATTCAAAGATTCTCTAAGCCGGGATTTTTTAGAATTTCAGTTTAGTTGAATAAATTGCAGGTTCAAGTGCATGTTGAGCTGAAGTTTAGCCGGACACAATTTAGCTTTTCCATCCATCGATTTCCTAGCCTACACATTGATTCAAGTTGAGTCAAAGATCAATTCAGGTTTCAAGAATCTATTCTTCAGTTAGGAAACATCTTTCATTTGTAAGAGCATGATTAAAACAACCAAAATATTGCTTAAGATAAATTGGTGATGTTGCTATAGTATATTGGTTGATTGGTTTGCTCAAATTTGAAGTGGAATAACATAATAAAACACGTTGGAACGAAAATAACTTTGATATGATGCTTTTCTATTTTAAGAATATACCAGTTTTTTATTGTACTTATGTGTGTATTTCATCATTTAACAGTCACTTTACTATATTACTTGTCAATGACCTATAAGTAGGAAAACATGTTTATTGACTATTTTAATTTAGTTTATTATGATACACATACAAACATGCAATGAGAATTATGATCTCAATGCTTAAAGTTTATTATCATCATTTTAATATCCCACAAGAAAACAAAGATTCAGCAATAACTGCAAAAGTTAATATAATTGCATCCTATATGTGATGCATTTCTTTGCAAAAAAGGTGGCCTCCATCTATTTCAGTCAGGGCATAAAACAACATATCTTAACGGGTAAGTTCAAGCTTTTATACCTAATAATGATCATCATAATCATATATGAATACAAACAGGCATGGTAAAAATATTTTTTTACCATGTTTTAAGCTGTATACTTTACATTTGTGACTATGCCAACATTATTAGTTGAACTATTTTCGATAGAATCTTTATTTCTGAAAACTAAGGCAATGTTTAATGTCAGCTAAAAAGTTCAAATTAAATTTGTTGCATCAGTCTATTTTTTTAAAAGCAAAACATATTTATCTGTAAGATGTTATTTTTCAGGGATTGTGCACAGAGGATGAACTCTTTAGTTTAGAATATCTGTGTAGTATATTTATTACAATAAACATGTATATTAGTGCGAATAATCTATTTATATTATAACTCCCACTAATCTTTAATGATTACTAATTGGTCCGACCGTAAAATACCCAAATCGCCCATATTTATCAAGGTCACTTAATTATTCTAACCTTTGGTCCGACCTTGAATTATTCCCACTAATATTTAATTATTCCAACTTTGTAAGGCTATAAAATTGATTAAAAATATTATTTTATTGTAGTTTTTTAAATTATTAGAAACTACATACGAATGATAATATATTAAAAAATTACATGTATTGTTACAAATTAGGAATAATTATTCTAACTAATCAAGCACATGCAAATATTAAATACATAAATAAATATTCAACAAAAAAGTCTAAAAGGTTTGATATAATTGATTAAAAATATTATTTTATTGTAGTTTTTTAAATATTTGAAACTACATACGAATGACAATATATTAAAAAAAATACTTGTATTTTTACAAATTAGGAATAATTATTCTAACTAATCAAGCACATGCAAATATTAAATACATAAATAAATATTCAACAAAAAAGTCTAAAAGGTTTGATATAATTGATTAAAAACATTATTTTATTGTAGTTTTTTAAATTATTTGAAACTACATGAGAATGACAATATATTAAAAAATTTACATGTATTGTTACAAATTAGGAATAATTATTAAAAAAATTACATGTATTTTTACAAATTAGGAAAAATTACATGTATTTGGTCCGACCAACAAATGTAATTAATAATTTTTTTTATTGCTCTTTACTTGATTTCTTATCACATATATAATTAATAATTTTGTCTATTCAAATATTTCTGGAAATGCTTTATTTACATAATATAAGTAAACTATTATTTCCAAAATGACGTAAATTACAATAAATATTTCTGGAAATATTATGCAAAGATAACAAACATAATAACGTTTTCAATAATATACGTGATATGACGAAGTGCTTTTTAGTTCTTTTTACAAATGTGTATTATACGTAAATTTACTAATCTTTTTAAGTTCTGGAAATAACATACATAATATACGTAAATTTACTAATCTTTTTTAGTTCTGGAAATAACATACATAATATACGTAAATTTACTAATCTTAAATTCACTAATCTTTTTTACAAATGTATATTATTTGTAAAAATAACATACATAATAACGTTTTCAGTAATATTTCTGGAAATGATTTACATAATATGACGATAATAATTTTTTTATTGCTCTTTACTTGATTTCTTATCACATGTATAATTAATAATTTTGTCTATTCAAATATTTCTAGAAATTCTTTATTTACATAGTATGCGTAAACTATTATTTCCAAAATGGCGTAAATTACAATAAATATTTCTAGAAATATTATGTAAAAATAACATACATGATAACATTTTCAATAATATACGTGATATGACGAAATGCTTTTTAGTTCTTTTTACAAATGTATATTATACGTAATATATGTAAATTTACTAATCTTTTTAAGTTCTGGAAATAACATACATAATATACATAAATTTACTAATCTTTTTTAGTACTGGAAATAACATACTTAATTACATACATAATATACGTAAATTTACTAATATTAAATTCACTAATCTTTTTTACAAATGTATATTATTTGTAAAAATAACATACATAATAACGTTTTCAGTAATATTTCTGGAAATGCTTTACATAATATGACGAAAAACTTTATTAATATGGAAATGCTTTACATAATATACGTAAATTTAAGATTTCTTACTAAATATGATGATGTTATTTAATACATAATATTTCTAGAAACGCTGATATGACGAAAAACTTTCTTATCACATACATAATATTTCTGGAAATGCTTTACATAATATACATAAATTTAATATTTCTTACTAAATATTATTTTGTTATTTAATACATAATATTTCTGGAAATGCTAATTTCTTAACCATTTGTTCTTTATACTACCTGTTTAGCTTTCACATTCTTACCAATTATTTCAACATTTCTTAACAATTTGCATATATATGCTTATCATAGTAAAATACGCAAGTTTCATTCATTTGCGAGATTTTAATTAGAATCCATAAATTCTTTGAAAATAAAATATTTTTGAAATTTAAATATCTCCCTTTTTAAAAACTAGAACATTTATAATGCAGATGTTATAATTAGTTTCATAAAATTCGGATATAGCTACCTCTGTGTATTTAATTTTAATTGTTTAAATGTGTAAAATCTATCAACATATACATATATGTGTATACCTACAATTATCTTCCCTGATTTCTTTCCTTTTTATTCAATGATTAGTACCAAATAATCTCTTGAATTTTGTAAAGTTATTAATATGTTTCAATTAGTATAATTAGAATACAACTATTTTTTACCTTTCGGAAATTAAAATTTATTTTGAAATTTAATGTTGAAATTAATGCTTTTAAATTAATTGGAATACTACA
Source organism: Allium sativum (assembly GCA_030737875.1). NCBI lineage: Eukaryota > Viridiplantae > Streptophyta > Magnoliopsida > Asparagales > Amaryllidaceae > Allium > Allium sativum. Next base: position 606,427,697 of record CM060926.1, on the reverse strand, counting down.
GTTTAAATAGAACTAGACATAAATGCAATCAACGGTTTTAAAGAAATAAAAAGAAAAAACATATGATATGTTTAGTACGAAATCTATTAAATAATAGTAAGGGATTTTTACCCTCAAGGACAAAAGAAACCAAAATTTATCCCACAAGGACAAGGGGGCAAAATTTTATCCTCAAGGACAAAATGTAGTGTAAAGGGAGGAATTCAGGGGCCGACTATAATTCCTCCCTTTACACTAAAACTTGTCCTTTTGGACAAATTTTTTTCCCTCTTGTCCTTATGAGATAAATTTTGGTTAATTTTGTCCTTCACACTATTTTCCTGTAATAGTAAAGCAGAAAAATTTCCTGCTACCTCCTTGATTCTTTCTCCTTAATTCCCTCAATTATCTCTATTCTCCTTAATTCCCTCAAGATATTTGTATTAAATCAATATATTACACAATTTATACTATACTATAGTTACCCAATTCAAAATAAATAGATTTGAGATATTCCATGTCATACAAGAATTGAATCGTCGGTTTTTCTTTTAATTCCTTCGCGCTCCTCACCCCTATTCTAACCCTAAATTCATCCACCATTCCAAAGTCAAATTAAACTAGAAAATCGATCGTCGCCTTCTCTAATATCTTCCACGAATTTGTAGCGGCGGCTCTATTTCCCTTTCTCAGATCTATTTGAGGTGTCATATTGCATAGTTTGTTCCTTCGTATTTTTTTTCTTAGCTAACGATCATACTCCAAGTAAAAATCCTTTTTCTGCTGGTTTTGTTGATTAGATTTGTTATGCATAACTAAACTTGGTTCTTCCTGGATTTGCTTTGTTTATTTCAACAACAAGGGCGGTGGATCTAGTACATTTATCCAACCGGGGTCATTTGCAACAAATATTGGTTGTTAACAAGTTAAACTCAACTTCGCACTGCTGCGATTTCAAAAAAAAAAAATGATGGTGGTGGATCTGGCACAGTCATACAAATGTTGAAAAAGTTTAAGACCTTCTTTGATTTTGCTGGTAAGTTCAAATTTTTTTGTTATTTTGGGTTTCTCTAAACATTTACATCATACAAAATGTCGTTTTTATTTTTCAGTTAAGAAGAACTGCTCATCCAAATATTGATAAATTTAATTATTCCTCAATATATTACATGGATTAGTTTTAATTTTTTAGATTGCATGTCTGTATTTCAGAATTAATACTCTGGATCTATTTTAGTCTTTCAGATAATATTGACAGCAAATGTCATTTTTAGTGTACCCATTTTCAATCAACGTGGTGACCCACTGTTGGTTATTTGTAAACTGTGATGGATGCAAGCAGTTAAAGAATTAAAACATAAATATTGTTCTGTGTTTTTTATTGACTTTTTGTATACTATTAACTTGGGAATGATTAGGAAAACTCAAGAATACTATTTTTTGTTGAACATGTTGTTGTCAGCAGTGTGTAGCATATTTACGTTTGTTTGAATATACTACCCATTTCAATCTTTATTGGTTCAATTTTTTAATATATCTACCAATCATCCAATGTAAAATATATTTCCTGTTTAATGTGTTGCATAATTGTATTGCTAGACTGGCTTTTTTCCATATATACTGTATATCATTCTCAGTTGCATATGTGTACTTATTTCTATTATTTTTCATTACTATAGTTCTTCATTTCTATTTCTTTTCGGTCGTCAATTCTTAAACCACTACTTTTAATTAAAAAAATTGCTAACAGTTGATGCCAAACAATCGGTCACGACAAAAACTAAGAAGAAATTAAAAGGTAATAACTATTAGAAATCTAGATTTTTCCGTCTATAATTAATAGAAATATATATTTTAATCATGCTTTATTACTATTTACTGCCAGTATTTATTGCTTCTACAAGGAAGGTAGTTTTGTTTGAACATTTAGATTTATCTTAATTCTTTCTTATATGTAGATTGCATTATATGGTTAACATACATTTTATGTTGTGTATCTGAACACTTTATTAGAAACATAAACACTATAAAATATTGCCACAACATTTCCTGAATTTAGTGCAAACATTCTATTTATGTTTATTGAATTTAATATAATTTATGATAAGTTTTACTTGAAATAAATTTATATTGCTTCCAAATACACCTGTTACATTTTCTTAATTTAGTGCAAACATTCTAATTATGTTTATTGAATTTAATATAATTTATGATAATTTTTACGTGAAATAAATTTATATTGCTTCCAAATACACCTGTTTGATAAACAACCAAAAACGCATCAAGGAATTGTTAATTCCATTAGTGACATGAATTGATTATAAGTCATATTTATTGGCTCATGTAATGCTCAGGCTTTTAATGGTATGTTATGACATTTTCCCTTCTTTGACAATTGTTCCCACGTTATACTTGATTTACTTGAATTTTTAACTTATACACTTGCAATTAATTTCAGTTGTTATTTATATATACTTTTTCCATATATTCTCATATGTTTTGTTTCTTTATTTCTTTTTATATTGTGTACCACACTGATATAACATTAATACCTTTACTCATTTGACTAAAATAGATACCAATTATTTGTGTATAATTTTACAATGATATCTTAACATACGTAAGTAATATCTTAACATATAACATTTTTCCGTATATTCTCATACGTTTCGTTGCTTTATTTCTTTTTATATTATGTATCACAGTGATACAAAATTAATACCTTTACTCATTTGACTAAAATAGATACCAATTATTTATATATAATTTTACACTGATATCTTAACATATAACATTAATCGAACAATATTGACCATCATGTTTGACCAGCTAAAGAGATTGTACATAGCACAATATAAATCACTTTTGTCCCTACTTCTCTATATTGTCACACCCTCCTCATCTCTAAGTCTCTCTGTATTCTTAGGTTAGTACTTCTTAAAACTGTCAATATCGCACACAGACATGTAACATCTCTTTTATTTTTTTTCATCCATATATCATTGATTATCCAAACTTAGCTAATTTTTCTTTTTTTTTCATAAGAACTCATATTAGCGGTATACATGGAAAGATTTGATAGCTTAAGCTCTCTAAAACGTATTGATAATAAATATGACTAGAAAATTAGATTTCGAGTTATTAGAATCTAGGAAAGGTACAACAGTAAAGGTGACAAGGAATATCTAGGAAGAAATCTCCTATTGTTAGATGACAAGGTAAATAATTATATTTAAACAGTTTATTCTTTATATATATATATATATATATATATATATATTGCAATCTCATAATTATTCATTTTTTTCAAATGTTTTTTATTTCATAACATAGCATAACCGAATTCATGCTTTTATATGGGCAAATCATGTTGAATACTTGAAGGACAAGTTGGAAGAAGGACAAATATACATTCTCAGCAATTTATGTGTCAAATCCTACAAACCAGGATCTATAAAACCTTTTCGCAACGATCTACATATTTGGTTAACAAGACGCACCAAGGTAACCAAATTATTGAATTATGAGATGATGATACGGGAAATTGAATTTGATTTCTTTGATATTGCTGATGTGAAAGAGTTATCACTAGAGAAAGACCAAGCTCAATTATTAGGTATGATCTAAGATACTTTAGATGTAATAACCTGGAAATCTGGGCCAATTTAAAATTTTTATTTTGGCAATTTTAGTGAATTTTGATTATTTAAAATGAATTATTTTAAATAATAACGATGAAATTTATTTCGAATAGATTAGAATGTATATATTTATATATACATTGTCGTTAGAATATAAATAATTATATATAATTATAAAAGGAATTGAAAATGGCGCGGTAGTTCGATAATTCGATTTCAAAATTCAAATGAATGTACCGGGCGCAAATTAAACCGGATTTTACTGAAACCAAAAATATTAGAATCTAGTTGTGAATTTCTTTCCAATGAATCAGAGAAATTGAAATTTCACAGCGGGAATCAAAAGATATGTCCAGATGAAAATTAAGAATAGTCGCTATGGAATTCTGGCCCTTAAAAATAGCCATTTTGCAAACGATCTCGGATTTCGACGAAACCACTTTTGTTGGATCCGGGATGTAAAGTTATTGCTAGGTTTCAAATTTGATAATTTTTCGATTCAATATGTGAGCATGGCAAAGGAAAACGCGTTTGACCAGTTTTAGTTAATTTTAATCGACTGGAAATGGCCATTTTTCCAACGGTCTCGGAATTTGATGAAACTAGTTTTGTTAGGACCGTATCGTCAATACCAAGCTAGAAAATATTTTTTGGGAATTTTTAGAATCCGTATGCGACCCCGATAAATTGAAATGCGTGTTCAAATTCAATATATAGATTTATATATTGATTTTGATGAAAACTGACCGTAATAGTCGAATGGGCCTATGAAACATATCACATTGTGTTCGGGATAGGGGTAATTAACTACGAACGACAGTCGTTGGGTCTCGTTTGGAGTTCGTGAATTAAAAACAAGATATTTTCGAATTAAAATAATAAAATAAATATTATATTAAGCCCTATATCTCTACCACCCTAGGTCAAAATTACCATCCATGGTCAAAGCCTTACCCCGTGGTCAACACCCAAATAAAACCACGCCTCCCTTTTCTGAAATCGACGCTCAGCTCCTCTGATTCTCCAACCACCGTGGTCGGTCGTAGCTCCGCTCCGCCTCCTCGTCGAAGTCGCTGGCAGCTCCATCGTCATTCAAGGATCGCGCGAGCCTGAAGCCACCTCGAGACCACCCGGAGATTGCAACCCGCGAGTCCCAGCTCTGCCTTCCCTCGAGGCCCACCTGCGTCAGTCAACTGATCCTCCTCCTCGCGAACCCATCGTCGGTGTAGCCTGCTCCTATGTGGGGTAGGTGCACATTTATATATCGAGTTGCTGGGTGCGTACCCTTTGCCTTGTCGATGGGGAGCGCGATATTTAGTTGCATACTTGTTTGTATGCATTGTTATGTTTTGGAATTCATATTTCCAAATGATTTGATTTGAGATCCCGAAGTGAAATCTACTTTGATATAGAAAGTTAGATATGTATTTCAAATGATTTGAAATAGAAATCGGGAATTAAAGTCCAAAGGAATAATTTCTGTAAATTGAATGGATTTGGAAAATATAAGTGTGGTGATTAATTTAAATGGGTAGATTGGGATATTGCATGTTGATTGATGCATAGTAGATCCATATCTATATTACAGATTGTTGTTTATACACTGGCGTTCATGGGGGTAAACCCGTTCCGCGTTAGCGGCGTGGTCCTGTGATTTGTCTAATTATTAAATAAGTTAATTATAACTGTTTAGAGTTTCTCACACCAGTCCCATGACTGACCTGGAGTTTATTGTTATAACCTAAACTCTGGGTGCCCTTATTTTCGACACGGGCAGCTAGTAGTTTTGGTTTTGCAGATTTATATTCACAGGATCCTGATTTACAGCTGGAACGATACTCGGAAAGCTTTGTATCCGTGTTTTACTTCTAGTTGTGTATTGTATTATTTTCCGCTGCTATGTAATGTATTGTAATCTCTGATATTTTCTGTGTAATATTTATTCATTTATACTCTGTATATTCTTGTAATCTGGTGGAATTGTTGTAATTAATAATGAAATGTTCTTCTGTCTGCGTTCTTTTGTGTGTTGTTCTCAACTCAATCCGGGCTTTCCCTTCCGGGGAAGTTACGGATCGTTTCATTAGACATACATACACATTTGTTTTACAATAAGTAGCAAGTTTCATTTATTTATTATTATTATCTATCAGATTTTATTGGAGTGCTCAAGTATAAGGATTGTGATATTTCAAAAGATGGTTTAAATGAGTTTGTGAATGCAAATGGAAAAGCGCAATGCAAGTTTATATTTGAACTTACAGATGGGAGGTATGTATATATAACACTTTAAATATTATGGAATTTAAATCTTTATTTTGTTATATGCATAAACAATATTTTGCTTCCCATTTTTATGTTTTGATAATTCTACTGTGAAATTTTGTTTTTGGGATGATTTTTCCAAATTGTTTGCCACCGCTTTAAAAGAAGCTACTGAGAAAACAGTTATCATCATTGTGGCAAGTTGTAGGTTGAATTCATTTAAAGGTACAATTTTAGTATGACTTTTATGTTATTCATAATTGAGAAAATTTATTAAAATATGTTTTGGTAGGATTTACCCCTTTTTTTAATCATTCTAGCTCAATTCTCTCATCCATCGGTCCAATTATGCTATCGACTATCAATTTCTTTAATATATGAAAATTTAATAACATGACGTTTCTTATATTGTAGAGCAACCTAATATGACCAATGTTGGTACAACATGGATTTTCATCAACTACAATCATCATAGTGTTCTTAAAATGAGAAAGAGGTAAATTTGAGTTTTATTGAAATGTAATATAATATGTTTTTTAAATATAATATACATCAAAAATTAAACTTATAAAATATATAGGTTGGATATTATTGATTTCAATGAAGGAAGAGTTGATGTTAACGATATGATTACCGGAGATTATCAAATACTGAGTATTGGTGAGATAAGGAACTTGAAATCTGAATATATTGAGGTATGCTCCCTAGACTTTAATATTTTTTATTTTTTATTTGTCGTTCCTATTCAAGTACTTGAAGTTACTATATTTTATAAATTTTAGAAAGAAGTTATTTGTCAAGTAACCGTTAGGAATGTAAAAGAGGAACAAACTTTGTAGTTGGTATTATGATGCTTGCTTAGCATGTAGTGATCAAGAAGTTGAGGAGAAAAATGGGAAGTATAAATGTCCTAATTGTAAAAGAAGCATACACTGTCCAGACATGAGGTAAATTTCTGTAATGCTAGAGAAAAACTTACTTACTTTCCTACTAATAGTTTATATATATATATATATATATGTGTGTGTGTGTGTGTGTGTGTGCGTGTGTGTGTGTGTGTGTTTGTATGCAGATTTAGATTATGTGTTATTGTTGAAGATAATAGTGGTAGTGCTGCAATAATTTTGCAAGATCGTGTGGTTTACAGAATAGTTAAGAAAAATGTTTATGACATAATGGGAGATCAAGACAAGGTATGTATAGATCCAAATATACTAAAAGAAAATTTTAATACTTTATTTTTGACAAAATTAAATAAATTATAATATTCTTTCTAGCAAGGAAAGAAAAACGAATTTCCAACAATTTTGAAGTCTTTGGAGGGAAGGCAGTATACAATTACTATATGTGTTGGTGAGAATAATGTACACAGAGGTTCAAGCATGTACACGGCCACAGCCATATGAAGGTTTTGAGTTGATTGAGAATTCTATGATAGAAAGTGAAGACGGTGCAGTTGCATTACAAAGTTCACAGGTATTTTGTTGTCACACATACACACATACACACACACACACACACACACACACACACATATATATATATATATAGTTAGTTAGTTAGTTAGTCATGTTCATTGCAACAAGTTATTTTATTTCATTTATGTGTAGATGTCTATACCAAGTTTCAGCACTGAATCTAAAACTAACATCAATATGCAAAGCCCGAGTACTGAAAAATCTACAAACACTAATAGTTTGAAGAGAAAAAGCAAAGAGATTGATAATGATGTCAAGCTGCCATGTATTTTTGACGACTTTAAGGATAAAAAGATGATGAAAATGATTTATTTCAAAACTGAAAGCAATTAAAAAAGAAAAAGTTATATATATTTGATGGTTATTTTATATACGGTGTACATATTATTATTATTTTGGTAAGGAATGACTAATTAGTTACTCATTTATTCAAATGTTTGTTGCACTACAGGAATGAAAACTATTCAAAAAAGTGAAAATCATGAAGTTATGCTGGGAACAAGATTGGACTTGAACATAATTTTCAAGTTTATTTTGTTTGGAATGGAAACTACTCATGATCTTATATTTATTTTTCTCTGGTTTTCATATTTATTTTGTTTGGAAAGAAAACTACTCATGATCTTATATTTATTTTGCACTGAAAACTGCTATTGATTAATGTATTTTTCTGTTATGGATGTTTATTTTTATGTTGTAATATGAAATTTTAGTTAGAATGCCTATTATGCATATAAAAAATATATTTAAAACTTAATAACAAAGCATACATTGCATCATATTATATATATATAATGACATCATCACACTTTTTTGCTTCATCGAAAAAAGTTGTAGTTTGTATATAATTTATATAATATTACTTGAATTGTATCACTTATATAATTTATTGATTATTTGTTCAATTTTTCATATTTAAAGATCACAAAACAAGTTTAAATTGTAAAAAATTAAGAACATTTTTTCAAAATAAAATCACAAATAATCAATTTTTTATATCTATGCCAAAAAATAACCATTCATAACAAAAAAATTAGACGGATAACAGAATAATTAACCAAATAATCATCCACAACAAAATTATTGTTGAATGAACAACATGATAATTAATTATTGTTACTGCATAAATTAATTAGATGGATAATAGAACAACTAATCAAAATAATCATCCATAATAAAATTATTTTTGGACGAACAACAGAACAATTTGTTATTGTTGCCGCATAAATGATAATATTTAAAAATATATATGTAACTATTTAATATTAATTATGTTACTTTAGTTTTCTTTTATTTTTGATATTTAATCATTACAGTATTTTTTTTAATAAAATAAATTTTAATGTCCAGCAAAGCGGGCAAAAAATACTAGTTGTTAATAAACATGTAAAGGACTCAAAGTAAATTAAGTATTTAGAAAATAAAATCCCAGGAAACTTTTAATAAATTAAAACATAAGGAAACGAATGTAAAAAAAGATTGAATAAATAAAAAAATATTGATAAAAAGTTCACAAAAATATCAAAAAAATAGAAATTTTAATAAAATTAAATAAGTTAAAAACTTATTTTATTACATTTTTATGAATACTAAAATTATTGATAAAACTCAAGTTATTTCATGATACACTTAAAGTAAATTCGTATAACATGATTTTTTTTTTTAAATATAGGTTTCCATTGAAATATAAACAAAAATATAAAAGATTGAAGAAAAAAGATTATTGTATAATGATTAAAATATCTTTCTTTTTTTCATATTCTTATATTATTCCTCGTTAATTCTCCCTTTTTTGCTTTTATTTGTTATTTAAAATTTTCAAGTTCTTTCATTCTCTTTTTTGGATTTCTTCTTGTTAAATATGTTTCTTGCACCCTTTAAGACTTCTTAATATAACTTATTCTTTGAAAACCTGCTATTTTTTAAAGATATTTATGTTTTGTTATAAAATTCATGTCGGGTCAATTTTTATAACGACCCAAAATCCCCCGATCTCCGAAGAGTCGGGAAATCACGGATTGAGTTGAGAACACGGCAAATCAAAACACAAACGACAGAACATTTCATTGCTATTACAACAATTTACATCAGCATACAAGAATATAACAGAGTATGAATAAATATTACACATTGGAAAATATCAGAGATTTAAAACTACAATGCAGCGGAAAAATAACACATAACACAACTGAAAGAAACACACGGATATAGAGCTTTCTGAGTATAGTTCTAGCTGTAAATCTGGGATCCTATGAAAATAAATCTGCAAAACCAAACTACTAGCTTCCCATGTAGAAAATATGGGCACTCATAGTTTAGGTTAAAACAATAAACTCCAGGTCAGTCTTGGGACTGGTGTGAGAACTAAAACATTATTTAAAACTTTACTTTAAAATAGAGTAAATCAACGGACCACGTCGTATAACACGGAACGGGTTTCCTCCCAAGAATAGCAGTGCATAAAACAAATAGCGCAATTCTTTTTGGGAAAATGAAGCTATTATAAGACTTAGGTCCCATCACATAATGCAACGCAAGCCGGATGATAGTGTTTTACATTAAAATAGCCAAACATGCTTAGTGCGTTTTAAAACAAATCATTTTGATATTACTATAAGTATATAGTGTCAAAATCACTTCAAATATAAATGTATCAATCATAGACGACATAATATCTCATGCTACCATGTCCCATACTAGGTCTGCAATTAAAACCGCACAATGTCGTATTGGAAGTTGAATTTCCATCATGAACCAAGGTAAGGGATCGTCCTTACCGAATTCGAGACAATCTAGCCTATGTCTCAGGCTCAGTCGCAACTTACCTGGATCTTCCAGGGCCGGTCCACTCTTACGTTTGTGGATTGGCAATTCCTGAACAATACGTTTCCCTGCCCTATGGGGCATAAAATCTGGTCAGTATGTCGACCAATCCATCAGCCCCGTAGTGACCGATATATCCGAGGTACCTCGCTTTCCATCATCCACATAAGTATAAATGTCTAAGACCCATACCATGACACCACTCCTAGATATAAGAAAGCGCATGTCCTTCCTGGAGTCCTCTCCTGTTTCTGGTTCATACCGGGGTGTGAGGCTTGCGAATTAACGCTATACACAAAGCTATGCTATTTAAAGCTGTAACAACCCGAATTTTAATAACATGTTAAAACTGTAAATCAAGATAGAATTAAATTTTAAAATAAAAATCAAGGGAAACGGGTTACGCCATTGCGTTCGTCTAGAAATTTTACATGAAACAGAGTCCGAGTTTTCGAAAATCGGAGTTCGTATGACCAAGTTATGACCTCTAGAAGTTTCAGAAATTTTCAGAATCAAAGACAGCTCGAATTTCGAATTTGAAATTTGAATTCGAACCCCACAGTAGGCAGGGCGGAAAAACTCCCGCCCATAGACCAGGTCGACCTGGGGGTCGACCATAGTGTCGACCTCCCAGGGACCAGGTCGACCATAGTGTCGACCTGGGGGTCGACCTGCCTCCCGAACCTATTTCCTAAACGAGATGCATTCTGATGTATTTAGACTTGTTTCGTGACCAGATTCGTATGCCTAACCCTATATAAACATCCCCCTAGCCTCATTCTCTCTACACCATTTCATTATGTCCTTATGCTACCTCTGTGAAAATCAAAATGATAATATTTAAATTAAAAAATACTACTTCTTCTTCGTCAAGACAACATCTAGGAATTGCAAATTGGGGGTTTTCAACTAGAACAAGACTAAACAAATAGAGATTCGACAACTGCAGTAATAGTTTCCAGAACCAAATCTCTGCACTCTAATTCTTGATCCACGCTCTGTAAGTTCTAGTTACTTTGAGATTGAAACTTGTTAAATTTAATATGGACATGGAATAAAGTGAAATTGGACCTATCTATTTGGATCTGTTCTTGTCTCTTCTTGAATCTATGGAATCAGTTTGGACTTATTCATGTTATCAATTGGAATTGGACCCGTGTATGATAATCGATTCATACCTATTCTTGGACCTTGACTTTTGGGAATATTGCTATGAAAATTAACTTGGGCCTATTCATGTTGTAAATCAAATATTATCATGCCTATGGCATTGAAACTATTGTTAATGACCAAAGACTATGCCTATGCCTATAACTGGGAACATAAGACTATTGCCTATGACTATGACAAGGACAATTGTGGCTAATCACCAATGACTCGTGACTATGAATTACTGGCTATGACTATGAACAGAAGACTATTTGACCATGACCTTGAAACTATTGTAGTTAATTGCCCATGACTATTTAGGGTAGTTGCCTAGAACTAGTTTGGATAATTATTCATGATTCTTGTGATTAATCGCTTATGATTCACTATGACTATGACTATTGTGGCCAATTGACTATTATAGTTGATTGTTCATAACACTATAGTTGAAAACCATGTTGTACACCAAGACCATTGATCCATTATCCTTGTATTTGGCTTGCTTTTGCATGCCTATTCTTTTATGTCAATTTTTATGATGACTATCACCTTATTATGCTAGATTTGAAAGTCTATTATTCTCTATATGCCAGTGATGTGGTAACTAATTATCCCAAGCTATATCATGCCAGATTTATCACCTTGTGCTCGTTCTTTTGCCTATCATAGTTGGGATGTTATTCCCTTTTATTTTGGACCTGGATCTACTTGTAATTTAGATCGATTTACATTTACATGCGATGGGAATACGAATTGGGTAGGTTAGGCAAACATGAAATGGGTTAGGAATATGAATCATGAACTTGATAATAGGCATAAGTGGAAACCTGAAAACTTGATATGAGAACTCGACATGAAACTCTCTTAGAAACTTGACACGAACTTGACATGAAAATTGAACACGGACATGACACTTAGAATGAACTTGAAAATGGCCAACTCGAGGTTGGGTTGAGTTTGCAGTGTAATTCTGCCCGGAACCGCCCGACAAATCCAGTTATTGCAAACAATAGGATCCAATGTGGGTAGTTGGTCATATCACACTTGAAAACCTGAGGTCAGACTGAGTTGTGGTGTAATTCTGCCCGGAACCGCCCGGCATATCCAGTGACCACAACGACAGGTCTGATGTGAGAGGTTGGGTGCATTAATAAATTAATGCCACATGATAAGGTTAAGTCATGAACCACTTGAATATACTTAACCAATCTGACACGATGATTTGATAGGGTTAAGTCATGAACCGCTTGAATACACTTAACCAATTTGACTTGATGATTTGATAGGGTTAAGTCATGACCGCTTGAATACACTTAACCAATTTGACACGACGATTTGGTAGGGTCAAGCCATGAACCGCTTGAATACACTTAACCAACTTGACACATGATTCGTAGGACTAAGTCATGAACTTGAACGACAACACTTAGCCAATTTGACATGACACGTAGACGGGTTAAGTCACGAACTTGAATTCCCACATTTAACCAACTTGACATGCTAGACTGATGGGGTTAAGTCTCGAATTTAAATGACAACACTTAACCTGCTGGACGAAAACCCTAGTTACGCGGTCCTTTTCAGCAGTAACCCACTAGATGTATCATGGTACCCTGGAACTAGGCATGGTGGGGCACGATTACTGGGCTGATTGTAAGCGACCAGAACGATGGCTGAGTTGGTGCGCCATTGTAGGTTCAGGGGGGCTATGGTCGTGCATGTAGTCCGGAGTTGAAAAAGCAGGCATTGGGCACCGGTAGGTTTACACTATGCGTGCTTGATTCGTGTCGGTGGTTGGCACTCTAGGGCTTGATACATCCTATGGTGGACCTAGCATAGGTGACTACATTTCATGATTGGGCCGTATGACACAGACACATGAACGAGCTAGGACTTATAGGGAGCCGATCGATTAATAGATCATTACGTGGAAAAAGGGTGTTGTCCGTTAGGTAGCATAATCCCTAGTGGTCCTAGGTGGCATAAACCCTAATCGAATCTAGAAAAAGTTCAATAGGTAGCATAATCCCTAGTGGTCCTAGGTGGCATAAATCCTAGTTGAACACGCGATAGTTCATGATAAGGAAACCTAGCCAGAACAAGGGTGGCAGTCCAAACGATTTCAAGAATGGTGGTACTACGTTAGAGTAGTATAGAATTACGTGATGGAACCCGTACGATATACGGCAGGGGATTGTACATATACAGGGAAAGGATGATACGGGTCGGGGTACTAGTACAGTTGGTGCAGAGAATGTTGAACATGCGATGATATACGTATTTTATCTTGTTACCGTAGTTTATCATGTTATCTTAGTTTAACTTGCCTATCTTGTCATCATCCTTATGTTTACTTTCAGTTTATACATGTCATGTTTTCCTTACTTGTTTCTATGCTGAAAGTCGCTAGGACTTACTCAGTCTTTATGACTGACCCGTTTTGTTTCGCCTCTTTTTCTTCCGTTCCCCTCCCCCCCCCCAGGTTTGCAGGGTGGGAATACAGCTTAGTTCGAATCTTACCAAGCTCCAAGGCTCTTTCACGAACGGCTTGGATTTCTCTTGGCTATGGCTTGCTTTACTGTTTTACTTGGGGAATGATTTATGACTATGGTTTTATGCTTCTTTACTATTGCAAGACAGATTTCGATGTAATGGATTTAATGGCATTTTGATGTAAAAGGCTTTAGACCTTTCTAGATTTTAAAGCAATGAAATTTGTTTCTTCCGCTATTTTATATGTTCTATCTTGTAATATTTCTGTGTATGTTTACCTAGATAATGCTCCACCAAAGCTAATGCATTCCCTTTGTGAGTGACCCTAGCGGAGGTAGGGTGTTACATTTGGTATTAGAGCAGAAGGTTACCAGATTGGGCAAAAGTTTTTAGAAAACCTTCTAAAACTATTTTCAAAACCGTTTACAAAGAAGCATTTTTCAAGAAAAGTCTTGTTTTATTTGAAAGGCATATTCCCCAAAGCCATATGCACTATTTTTTTTGATTCTCTCCTTGAGTTTCTTCTCTCTTTCTTTTTCACCATAGTTTTGTAGTTGTATGACACATGTAGGAGGGCAAAGAAGTGCCCAACTTCCATCTGTAATCGCAGTAATTCCATCTGCGTCTAATCTTATTTCAAGCTTTGTAGAGTTGCCATGCGATGGAGGTAGCTTTCGAGAAACTTGTCAACAAGCTATACAAGGATAGCAAGAACGAGGATAAAGAACACAAGCCTAAGGATGAGAAACTTTTTGATATGGCTTAATCCACGAAGGAGGAAAAGGTGAAAGGAAAGAGGCCAAAGTGAGAGAATAATAAAACCCATGACAAGAAAGAGTATCTTTAGTATGGTAAAAAGGGACATGTAGTTAAGTATTAGAGGACAAGGACAAGGGTAAAGGACAAGATCGTCGAGAGGGCAATTGTATGCCCTCATTACTAGCGTACCTAAGAAAAGGTGGTAACGTTTCTGTTAGAAGTTTAGCTTTTCTTTTCTATCATACCATGGGAATTTTGTTTTTGTACATCGCATCCTTTTTAATTCTGCTTCGATAGTTGAGTCTCTGCACCTTAGTACTAGCGTAGTAGAGGTTCCCATTTTTGTCTCAAATCCTGTTGGGGAATCGGCTCATTTATTCATGACTTGTTTGGATTTGAGAATGTCTATGCTAAGTGTTAGTAATGCTTATGTTTTTGGGATATGAGTTGTTTCTAGGGATGGAGTGGTTATCCATAAATGATACCATTCTCAAGTATGAAAAGAGGGTAGTTAGATTCTTGACTTGCCTCGGTAATACCCTCGAAGTCTAGTGTAACCCTTAGGGTTCTGCCATGCTTAGTTACCTAGAATCTCTTGATAAATTTATCAACCCGCTCGAGTAGTGTTCACCACTAAGGCGGAAGGTTCATTTCGCATATGCATGAGTTACAGAAAATCACCTTAGTAAGTACACTTGGCAACATGGTTGGCATTTGTTTATTTTCAAGAGATAATTCATTTATGTGGAATACCTTCTAGTAAGTGAATGAGATCCAAGATTCACTAGGGAATTTTGGGGAGCTTGCATGAAACCATGAGTACGCAGTTATGTTTGAATCGGGTATACTAGGAAGAGAATAAGCGAAAGTGGAACGAGAGGCAACAGTGGAATGAGTTCCAACTCATATTTTGGAAACAAGAATGGAGTTAAGCTCAAGGAAATGTAACTTAGAAGATTAAAGACTAGACACGGGCATCATATCTCTTTTTAAGAGTATATCCTTGATCCCTCTTTTCCTGTAGAGCTTACTTGCATGCTATCTTTTAAGCATATCCTCTCAGTCCTATTCTCCATTCTATTTCTGTTGCAAACCCCATAGGGAGTATGACTCATCTGTTAGTAATACATGTTGAGGCTTGAGGGTGTCCGTTGGGTTGACTAAAAATTTTGGGCTTTATAGGATATGGGTTGGTTTTAGGAAGGGATTTCTTGCGACCTAAAAGGAGTTTATCATACTTGGTTTCCTAGAATCATATATATTGGTTTTGGGCTGGTGTTTAGGGTACAAAGTTTTTCTTTACTTGCTTCTATCATTCGGCTATACCTTTAGGTAGGAACTAATGGATGTAGACATGTGTTTGAAACATGTTATGGTTGATGATTGCAAGTGGTTGTAAGTGGTTGCTAGCGGTTGCTCGTGGTTTCATAACACACATTAGGCACTAGATCGGCTCAGGCACATCTCATATTGCATATGCATGAATGTTTATACTTGTACATGGATGGAAACTTGATATGCTATCATTTGGATGTTGCATATGAATGAATGTTTGAGCACTCATGTAGAAATTGTGAAATGTAACAGGAATTTGCATACAAGTTGGATTCATGACACTAGACATATTTTGCATTAGGAAGATCAATCAGGCCTAATCATTTGCATTAGACAAGGAACATATACACACACTTTCTGCATATGTTCATATAGCATTAGAAATCTTTTAAGGACAATGGTTTCTTGTGGATGATGGTTGAGTAGATGGTTGATTGGATGGTAGGACACATTCTTCTTAACTTGAAGATTTCGGGGACGAAATCCTTTAAGGAGGGGAGAATGTAACAACCCGAATTTTAATAACATGTTAAAACCGTAAATCAAGGCAGAATTAAATTTTAAAATAAGAATCAAGGGAAACGAGTTACGCCATTGCGTTCGTCTCGAAATTTTACATAAAATAGAATCCTAGTTTTCGAAAATCGAAGTTCGTATGACCAAGTTATGACCTCTAGAAGTTTCAGAAATTTTCAGAATCAAAGACAGCTCGAATTTCGAAATTTGAATTCAAACCCCGCAGCAGGCAGGGCGGGAAATCTCCCGCCCATAGACTAGGTCGACCTGGGGTTCGACCATAGTGTCGACCTCCCAGGGACCAGGTCGACCATAGTGCCAACCTGGGGGTCGACCTGCCTCCCGAACCTATTTCCTGAACCAGATGCATTCTGATGTATTTAGACTTGTTTCGTGACTAGATTCGTCTGCCTAACCCTATATAAACAGCCTCCTAGACTCATTCTCTCTACACCATTTCATTCTGTCCTTATGCTACCTCTGTAAAAATCAAAATGATAATATTTAAATTAAAAGAGACTACTTCTTCTTCGTCAAGACAACATCTAGGAATTGCAAATTAGGGGTTTTCAACTAGAACAAGACTAAACAAATAGAGATTCGACAACTGCAATAACAGTTTCCAGAACAAAATCTTTGCACTCTAATTCTCGATCCACGCTCTGTATATTCTAGTTACTTTGAGATTGAAACTTGTTAAATTTAATATGGACATGGAATAAAGTAAAATTGGACCTATCTATTTGGATCTGTTCTTGTCTCTTCTTGAATCTATGGAATCAGTTTGGACTTATTCATGTTATCAATTGGAATTGGACCCATGTATGATAATTGATTCATACCTATTCTTGGACCTTGACTTTTGGGAATATTGCTATGAAAATTAACTTGGGCCTATTCATGTTGTAAATCAAATATTATCATGCCTATGGCATTGAAACTATTGTTAATGGCCAAAGACTATGCCTATAACTGAGAACATAAGACTATTGCCTATGACTATGACAAGGACAATTGTGGCTAATCACCTATGACTCGTGACTATGAATTACTGCCTATGATTATGAACAGAAGACTATTTGACCATGACCTTGAAACTATTGTAGTTAATTGTCCATGACTATTTAGGGTAGTTGCCTAGAACTAGTTTGGATAATTATTCATGATTCTTGTGATTAATCGCTTATGATTCACTATGACTATGACTATTGTGGCCAATTGACTATTATAGTTGATTGTTCATAACACTATAGTTGAAAACCATGTTGTACACCAAGACCATTGATCCATTATCCTTGTATTTGGCTTGCTTTTGCATGCCTATTCTTTTATGTCAATTTTTATGATGACTATCACCTTATTATGCTAGATTTGAAAGCCTATTATTCTCTATATGCCAGTGATGTGGTAACTAATTATCCCAAGCTATATCATGCCAGATTTATCACATTGTGCTCGTTTTTTTGCCTATCATAGTTGGGATGTTATTCCCTTTTATTTTGGACCTGGATCTACTTGTAATTTAGATCGATTTACGTTTACATGCGATGGGAATACGAATTGGGTAGGTTAGGCAAACATGAAATGGGTTAGGAATATGAATCATGAACTTGATAATAGGCATAAGTGGAAACCTGAAAACTTGATATGAGAACTCGACATGAAACTCTCTTAGAAACTTGACACGAACTTGACATGAAAATTGAACATGGACATGACACATAGAATGAACTTGAAAATGGCCAACTCGAGGTTGGGTTGAGTTTGCAGTGTAATTCTGCCCGGAACCGCCCGGCAAATCCAGTTATTGCAAACAATAGGATCCAATGTGGGTAGTTGGTCATATCGCACTTGAAAACCCGAGGTCAGACTGAGTTGTGGTGTAATTCTGCCCGGAGCCGCCCGACGTATCCAGTGACCACAACAACAGGTCTGATGTGAGAGGTTGGGTGCATTAATAAATTAATGCCACATGATAAGGTTAAGTCATGAACCGCTTGAATATACTTAACCAATTTGACACGATGATTTGATAGGCTTAAGTCATGAACCGCTTTAATACACTTAACCAATTTGACATGATGATTTGATAGGGTTAAGTCATGAACCGCTTGAATACACTTAACCAATTTGACATGATGATTTGATAGGGTTAAGTCATGAACCGCTTTAATACACTTAACCAATTTGACACGATGATTTGGTAAGGTCAAGCCATGAACCGCTTGAATACACTTAACCAACTTGACACATGATTCGTAGGGCTAAATCATGAACTTGAACGACAACACTTAGCCAATTTGACATGACACGTAGACGGGTTAAGTCACGAACTTGAATGACCACACTTAACCAACTTGACATGCTAGACTGATGGGGTTAAGTCTCGAATTTAAATGACAACACTTAACCTGTTGGACGGAAACCCTAGTTACGCGGTCCTTTTCAGCAGTAACCCACTAGATGTATCATGGTACCCTGGAACTAGGCAGGGTGGGGCACGATTACTGGGCTGGTTGTAAGCGACCAGAACGACGGCTGAGTTGGTGCGCCATTGTAGATTCAGGCGGACTATGGTCGTGCACGTAGTCCGGAGTTGAAAAAGCAGGCATTTGGCACTGGTAGGTTTACACTGTGCATGCTTGATTCGTGTCGGTGGTTGGCACTATAGGGCTTGATACACCCTATGGTGGACCTAGCACAGGTGACTACATTTCGTGATTTGGCCGTATGACACAGACACATGAACGAGCTAGGACTTGTAGGGAGTCGATCGATTAATATATCATTACGTGGAAAAAAGGTGTTGTCCGTTAGGTAGCATAATCCCTAGTGGTCCTAGGTGGCATAAACCCTAATCGAATCTAGAAAACGTTCAATAGGTAGCATAATCCCTAGTGGTCCTAGGTGGCATAAATCCTAGTTGAACACGCGATAGTTCATGATAAGGAAACCTAGCCAGAACAAGGGTGGCAGTCCAAACGATTTCAAGAATGGTGGTACTACGTTGGAGTAGTATAGAATTACGTGATGAAACCCGTACGATATACGGCAGGGGACTGTACATATACATGGAAAGGATGATACGGGTTGGGGTACTAGTACAGTTGGTGCAGAGAATGTTGAACATGCGATGATATACGTATTTTATCTTGTTACCGTAGTTTATCTTAGTTTAACTTGCCTATCTTATCATCATCCTTATGTTTACTTTCAGTTTATACATGTCATGTTTTCCTTACTTGTTTCTATGCTGAAAGTCGCTAGGACTTACTCAGTCTTTATGACTGACCCGTTTTGTTTCGCCTCTTTTTCTTCCGTTCTCTCTCCCTCCCCCCAGGTTCGCAGGGTGGGAATACAGCTTAGTTCGAATCTTACCAAGCTCCAAGGCTCTTTCACGAACGGCTTGGATTTCTCTGGGCTATGGCTTGCTTTATTGTTTTACTTGGGGAATGATTTATGACTATGGTTTTATGCTTCTTTACTATTGCAAGACAGATTTCGATGTAATGGATTTAATGGCATTTTGATGTAAAAGGCTTTAGACCTTTCTAGATTTTAAAGCAATGAAATTTGTTTCTTCCGCTATTTTATATGTTCTGTCTTGTAATATTTCTGTGTATGTTTACCTAGATAATGCTCCGCCAAAGCTAGTGCATTCCCTTTATGAGTGACCCTAGCGGAGGTAGGGTGTTACAAAAGCCATGCTTTGATCATCAACCACGAGGCTCTGCTTTTCAACAAAAGCCTTGATTATTTGCATCTCAGCATGCCACACTGACAATTCGCGCCATGCGACTGATATCTATCGATATATAACCTCTAAGCTCGTACGTCTTAGAGAAGGGTATTAAGCAAGAGAATAAATTCTCTGCCACCAAACAGATATATATTTTTAATAGAAATCAATCAACATAGAATAAAATCCAATGTCAGACACACATCCATTTACAAGTTCGTTCTGGGTCTGAACGAAACTGGAGGCACCTTATTCCTCGTCCCATATGTCCAATATAGGAGATAGGTCCTCGCATATCCGGTCGATCTCCAAGTACGTCTGGACGATCACCACTTATTACCTTGTCTTGGGTGTACAACCCAACCAAGACATCAGTAATCATCCAAACGATGTGAAGAACTCCGGTCTTCAACCATCGTCTTCATCGTCGACTTATCGTCGAATCAATTATTCAGAATGGGTATAAACCCGGCCTTTCTGAATAATTCACGTATCTTATAATCAAGTACTATAAAACACAACATATGCCTCGTTCCAATCCAGAATATTCTTTTATTCAAATATTCTTTTCACAATTTAAACCAAAATAAGGTTTTCCAAACTAGTCGGGATTAGCGAACCTTACCGAAGAAATCATTTATTTTATTTCCCAATCCTAACCTATTCATCCCATGGAGCAAAACTGGTAATACTCCATATCTAACACCACGGTGTTATTGGTAAAATTAATTACCATTTCACATTCAAATCTAATTAAAGATTTAACTATCGCCTGGAGTAAAACTGGTGGTATTCCTTTCTCGATCATTTCCCAAATTTGATAATTTAGATTATCACATTCTCATTTCAATCTAATTAAAGATTCATTAAAACTCCACTTAGTTTTAATCTTCCCAAAAATCAATATTAATGATTATTTAACTTTGGGAAATCAAACATGCCGCACCGACAATCTACACCGTACCATTGATTTCTACCGATATATAACCTCTAAGCTCATATGACTTAGAGAAGGGTGTTAAGCAAGAGAATAAATTCTCCGCCACCAAACAAATATATATTTAGCAGAGATCAACGATATAGTTCGAAATACAATGTTTGACATGTAATCCTATCTTTAACTGGGTTAAAGAACTAATGTCATTTAAAACACAGTTCACGATAAACCCAAAATCACATTCCATTCATTATGGAATCTTCACGGAAAACAGATTAATATATATAATCCATATTAATTTCCGTATCCAACTAATAATATAAAAGGAATAACGACAAAGCCTTTTAAATTCCATATATATTAATAGTCTTCCTCCACAGAAGCTCACTTCGATTATTACTAAATCGAATTCCATTCAATTCCAATTTAATATATTAAACTGGAAAACCGTACTTTGGAAATTTTCCATTAAATCTTAATAAAAAGATTTATATATTCCAAATCACATTTCACTGTTAATCAGGTTAAAGAACGAATGCCGTTAAAAACACAGTTCACGATAAACCCACAATCAACTTTCATTTCAATTCCAATTAAATGTTAATTAATTGGTAAACTTCACTAAATCTTAATTAAAAGATTTATTCTTTTCTCAACTGAGTTTAAAAACAGTGTTAATGAAGACACCATTCACGACAAACCCAAAATCCAATTTAATATTAAATACAAGATTCTGAATAGAAATTATATCGGCTTATATTCAATATCAACTTCTGAAACTAACGGATATCGTATTGGGAATAACGATATTTATATCTTCCAAGTTCCCACAACAATATCCGTATAACTACGGAATCCAATATCGAAATATTCCGGAGATTATTTCCATTCCAATCCATTCCAATTTATTCATTGGAAAATTCTGGTTATTTTAAAACCATTGCAAATCCAATTTATTTATTTAAAAACATTGGATTATTATTCTAGTTAATAACTAGTTCGTTTCGATAAAAATATATCTTTATCTTCCCAAACGTGGAGTTTTTCATCCAAATTTTTTCCAAATCATTTATTATGATTTTACACAAATTATTAATATTTTTAATAATTTTATTAAGGCCCGTACAGTCGGTTTCCAATAACGGCCACTGAACTGCATCCATAACGACTTTTCCAAATCTTATTTGGACATAATTCCAAATCCAACCGTTAGATTTCAAATCTCTTATATTCATTGGAAAGCTCTTTTCGATACAGACCCAACGATTCCAGTTCTAGGAGAATCCGACGGTTGGATCTCCCGTAACGTCAATTCGAAGTCAATGGTCGAAATTTGCGAACGGCCGCTGCACGGCGCGTTCTATTCAGGCCATTAAATATATATAATATGTATTATATAAATTTCGTCGATTTCCATTTAAAACGTATTGTATAAATCATTTAAAATTCGTTTTAAAAACGATTCTAACTTCATTTTCAATTTTAAACCAAAATTGAATATTCTATATCATTAATATATAAATGATAATATTTTCAAAACATTAGATTTTGAAATCACTTCTTTTTCAATATTCATTATAAAAATGAATAAAATCGATATGAATATCGTTCATGTTAAAATGGCGCATAACTAATTAATACGGCTTCACACATTTCAATATTTTCGTGTCCATCCAAAATCGGACATCAAATTCACATTTTAATCCTTTATTGAATATTATTTTAAAATATTCCTTATTTTAAAATATTAGTTATTTTAAAATATTCGTTCTTTCTGAATTGGAATCAGACACAGTCAACTACCATATAATGTTATGTATATGGATTTCATACAACACATGTATATAACAACAATGAAAAACAATAATTCATCATCTGGAGTGCATTACACAACTGCATAAGCATTAAATATAAGTAATTAACGCTTACAGTAGTCTGTCAACCAATCGATTAGCATACCACCAAACAATTGGGATTAGTATACGTCAAATATCATCCCAATACCCGTGTGGGGTTTCAACCAACAAATATTGAATATTATTTGTGCGGTTGGGCGATGTGTAAAATTTATCATCCCCATCAAGATCAGTTAAATAGGTGTACATAAACAATCCGTCCGATTTGTAAATGAATATTTATTTTCATTTCAGGAGAATTTTATACAGCGTATATAAATAATTTATACAACGATATATAAATAATTTATCCAACCTATATATAAATAATTTATACAACGCACATATATACATATTTTATTTACTCCATTTCAATATCACAATACACAAAACAGTCAATTCAAACAAACATCCATTGTTTGTACAATAAATGGTGTCGGAGGCTTCTAAGCCCCATCTGCAACCTAGTATATATTTAACTGAAACTTAATTAGAGTGAGAAAGAGTTCTCACTTTGGGACCCACTCCTCCATTCTTTTATTTCTGAATTTCGGTATAGTTTGGATTTGAATTGCCTAAATTCCTTACATGCTCCAAATTGGACCCGGTCAGTCTTGTTTTGAAGCTCTCACCCACACGATCGCAACGGATCCAGTTTCGCGTGATTTGGACCTCGTATGGAAAAGATATGAATTTTAAACGTCGAACTAATTTAAAACGTAATTAACCAAATTCGTAACGCTTTTAAATCGTTACGCTCTTTAAATTAACCCCCCTGAAGCAAACCCATCGCCTTCCCTGTTGCTCGATTCCCAAACCCCGTCGCCCTGATCGCCTGAAGTCACAGGAGGAGGATCTGATGCAGCCACGCTGGCCAGCGATGTGAGGCGCGCCTACCGCCAGAGCGTCGGTGAACTCGGCGGCCCATCTCGAGCGGAAACCGCCCGCGAATGGTCAGCCTTTGAGGGCCAAGATCTCCCAAATCACACAACCATAAATCATCATACCAATGTAAAGTTAAAGAGGAAAGAAATCTCTTGATTTTCGCTTTGAATTCATCCTCTAATTTTTTTGAGGTCATGGGGAACCTTAAGATCACAGTATACATTGATACTCACTTAAGTAAACCCCACGCCGTGTGTCTACCCCGCTTTGTTTAGTCGTCGCACACGAATAAGTAATGTCCTAGCCCCCAAAGTGGTTCACAGCGGGATTCGAACCTGCCCGCACACAGTGCTTAGATCCCCATCTCCCAACTTCTGAACCACCCGAGCTACGAACGGCGGGTCATCCTCTAATTTGGCTTGGATTGGAAACGGTTTGGATATGTTTTTCCAAGTTTTTCAGCCCTTGGTTTGGAATGGGCGGCGGCTATTGATAAAAGGGGAAACTAGGGTTTTATAATAATATATGTTAATTATTTAATAATATTTTAATTCCAAAATCACTTGTTTATCAATCTGAACTCCAAATCAAACCCAACGACTGTCGTTCCTGGCCAAATACCCCCATTCCGGACACAATGGGATATGTTTTGTAAGCCAATTCTACTATTTTAATCTGTTTTAATAAAACTAAAATATAATGTAATATAACATTCAAAATTGATTTCAACATACATATTAATTTACCTATGCCACATACTGACTCCAAAAATTCTAGCAAAATAAATCTAGTTGTTTTGGCGATATGGTCCTAACAAAACTAATTTCATTGAATTTGGAGACCATTTGAAAAATGGCCATTTTCTGGTCTATCCAATTCAAACTGAACTGTCAAAACACATTTAAATTTACTGCGCTCACATATTGATTCCAAAAATTATGAAATTTGAAACCTAGAAATAATTTGACATTCCGGATCCAACAAAAGTGGTTTCGTCGAAAATGAAGGTCGTTTGCAAAATAGCTATTTTTAAGGGTTATATATTATATAAAATATATATAAATTCCTCAACGACTATTCTGAATTTTAAAATATTCTGAATTTTAAACTGGACATAACTTTCAATTTATATTATGAAATTTTAATTTCCTACGTTCATTAGAAAGATATAATTAAACAGTTTCAAATATTTCTGGTTTTACTGAAATCCGATTTATTTTGAATCCTGTACATTCATTTGAAATTTGAAATCGAATTTTCAAACTACCACATCATTTCAGGCTCGTTTTATAATTAACATAAATATATTCATTCTAACTTCGATTTTAATAAATTTTTAGTCGTTATTATTTTAAATAAATCATTTTTAATATCTAAAATCCATAAAAATAGCTAAAATAAAAAAATTAATTGGTTCTGAAAATCCGGGTTGTTACAATTTTCAATTTCTTGACTTTCTTTTTCCATTTTTTACTCTTTTTCTTATTTATTATTTGTCTAATATTTATGATTTCTCTAATTATTTAGATATTTCAATAGTTTAGATGAAGTTTCTATTCATACCAATTCTTTAAAAAAAGCATCTTTTTGTTTTTGTTTAATATATTAATCTGTCATTTCTTTAATTTGATTTCCATAATCATTTTATATGATATTCTCCTTTTTATGTATTTCAAATTTATATCAAGGAAGTGATATGTTCTGTTTCCTTAATTGATGACTTTTCTTTTTTATAGGATTTTACTGTATCTGACCTTGAGTAGTAAAAAGTTACTTTGGACAAGTTGGACAAGGAATGCAGCAAAAGATACTAAAAATGTGGTCGGAAAGAACTTTTCCGAACATGGAAGCGCTTAGTTAGATGGAGTAGCAATTAGTGTTGGTGGTACCGCTCATACCAACTTAAGACTAATGCTTGTTATTGCGACTCTGACTGCTCTGTATCCCTTCCAAATTACAGTGCAGATATGTTAGTAGGTTTAACTATACATTGTTATATCATTTGATAAAACATATACACCTATAGGTACATTAGATATAAAATCCAGGGATTATATCCTAATCATTAAATCAAACTAGCTTACTGCTAGAATATAAATAGTGGTGTTATATTAACCATACTAATAACTAATTTCCTCGTCACATAGAAAATTTAGCTAAGTTAATATCAGGATGACTCGTAAAGAGCAGCAATGGAGTTATATTTACTTGCATGCAATTTCTATGTTTATCTTTGCCACTGTTTGTATTTTGTGTAGTGCAGAACAATCATAAATGTAACGAACCAAGCACAATCATATTTAAAGGCCTCCGATTGCCTTTTTCTACAAGCACTCTCTTTACTTCGGTTGCCCATTGCCAGATCCAAGATACGCCACTAATTTACAACATCTGAGCACATACATCTCAGAGAAGGGTGTATATAGTGTAGGAGGGTTACTTCTCACACAACCAAATAGTTGTACATTTATAGACCAATAAACATGTAGTAGAAATGCTACATCAAATATTCATACATACAAGTCGTCCTGGGTTTGAATAAACCAAAAGCATTAATCTCGCTAGATCATATGATCTAGAAAAGTGTAGCCCTTGCACTTGAAGATCTAAATGTTGAATCCCTATTAATTTGTACTATCGGAGAATCCCTTGAGGGTTGATGACAACAACCTTCATTAAATTTCTATAATTCTTCAATCTTCAATCTTCATCACTTCGAGACGTTTAATTGATCGTAAGTGGTTTCTAGATAGGATTTACCCAAATCCGATCTCGGTCTCCTCAAATCAACCATTTGCTTATTGTTTTTAGATTGGATTTGCGCAAATTGAAAAAATTGTTTAACTTATTGGCTTATTAGAGCCAAGATTAAATCAATTGCTTATTATAGCTTTTTGATTCGATTCAATTATCTAACATCTTCAAGTAATTTATAGACTTGAAACAATCTCCAAATTACTTAATTAATCATTTAAAAGCATCCATAAAATAATTTGAGAAGATTGGTTAAATTTAAACTTCAGTTCTAATTGTTATTGAAAAGTGCTGTTAAATTTAAACTTCAACCTTATTAACCATTTTCGAGAGGTTTAATCATTCCATTTTCACCATTTCATTCAATAAAGGAAAATGATTCTGTAACACCCAGTATTTTTAATAATAAAAGTGATCAAAATAATTAATAATGGAAAACATACATTTTGGGATTGTCCGAATTTAGCTTCGAAATGTATACCATTGCATTCATAGTAATTTTCTGATTAATTTACATATATAACATGTTTCGAATGGTGTTCGTACAAAATAGTTATTAACGTTGGAAGTCTTGTGTCGAAAAATGTGTATAAGTGTAATGTGTGTAGATATATTTATTTTGAAAATATATATGCGTATTAGTTCCAAAATAATATGCTTTTGAATTAGAAATTAGAGTTTGTCAAAAAATGAAGAAAACCAAATAAAACAGGAAACATATACAATGTTCAAAATGACGTTCAAAATAATTAAAAACAAACTAAACACGCATGAACCAAAACAGGAAAACACGGCTTAATCAAGGGGATGGGTCGACCCATATATCAGCCTAATCAAAGGATAGGTCGACACATCACGCCCTTTAACGACATGTTTTCTTCTATTTTAATGGTATGTATTTTATTTCTCTGAATTAGACGAATGTAGCTAGTTTGGACATCTATAACTAAACATACAAGGCTAACCGTCATAAAAATATTTTTTTCGACTGGGCTTGGAAGCCCTGTCATACCCTTTTCTTCTCCAACCCTTTAGAAACAGAAAATATTAGATTTAGGCTATCTGATTTAAGATTTGGAGGCAGATGTTGTAGAATTAAAATTTAGATGTCCAGGTTCTTTGTTCGTATGAGTTTTCAGATTCAAATAGGAAACACCACGAATAATAAATCTAAATCAGATCCAGAACTTGGAGCGCAAATTACAGGTGAGTTTATTTAAATTATTCTTTTTATATAATTATATGTTATTGTTTGGTTCCTGTTAAATTAAGAGACCTTGATAATTCAGAATTATTTGATTGTGGTAATTTATTTCTTGTGCGATCTAAGTATACTTCTAATTACAATAATTTATCTCTTACATAATTCATGTTGGCATAATATAAGAAATATTAGGTACAACAAATCCGTCATTTGAATTGTAAATCTGATAATTCCTATCTTTACTTGTTAAGGCTATGATTTAAATTTAGAACTGGATAAGTACCAGAATTGGTTCGGATGGGGTAAATGGTATACGCCCAATTGTATTGAAACTTACGGAGGGGAAATAAACTGAAGAACATGAATGAACAAATATTTATTAAAACAAAAAGTTAGGAATAGCCTAGGTTGGTTGGTTAAGACAAGGGAATATATTTCTATAGTTTGGTAAGTAAATAAAATAGAAAATATAATTGCAAGAATAAAAGAAAAAGGACAGATTTGTGCAAAATAGGGATTTAACCGTATTGCGCACTATTCAATAGCATATAAATAAATAAAAAGAAATGACTAGCAATTACATATTTCTATTAACACATTGTCTTATATTATGGGAATATATTTTTGTACATTTTCAGTAACCGACCAGTTAGGAATAAGAGTAACTTCCTAAAAGGATAAACTTATAAAGACGGTACGTAAAAGAATAACATAACAAAAAGGCGTTATGTAAAGGAAAAGAGTAAGAAGTCAAGATGACACGCAATGGACAGAAACAAATGTAACCTATTATGATAATTGTATGGGCATATAACTGGATCATGATAAGGCAAGTTGAACATGTTGGCAAAAGTAATATTGTGATAATTGTGTAGATACAGAAATGAATTATAATAGGAAATATGTGTGTAAGTAAGATTATATTATGAAAGTTATAATTAAAGGAAAAATGAAATAATAGGGGCTTATTTTGAATAAAACTTACAATTGTAAATTAAGTTTAATAAGCGAAATTTTATGACTATGGTTATATGGTGAAAGTAAGGCTCTAACACGAGAGCTATAATTAAAAGTGAAATGAAATAAAATAAGAGAGGATCGTTATGAATAAACTTAAAATTGTGAATTACGTTTAATAAGCATAATTGTATGGTGGCCTCATAAATAGGCATTATATGGTTATTCTATGGTTCTATGGTGGCTACTAAAGTTGATAAACAAGTAATTAAAGTTCAGATTAAATGGATCGAACAATAATGTTAATTAGTGAAAAGAAAGAGAAACTTAAACACATAATGAAAGATTAGACATAGGGTCTAATAAAATAGCAAGATGAGTTTGGACCAGTACAAAGGAATCTTGAATGAAGATCACAATGTGGTAGACAATTGTAGGTGTCCGAAGACACGGTGGGAGCATGCCCAACTTAATATTCAATAGGAATGGAAGGATGTTAAAAACTTTTATGGGATGCGAGGGTACTCTGAGATGGCCCTCTGGAGGATGACCGTGGCAAGCTACCCCGAAGCCAAGTCTGTACAGTTCCATCCATAGAGTATGCCTTTGGTGCATTTATGTTGAGGGTAGCCAAAAGACCGACTGGATGACGTTTTTAGGATTCATCGGTTGCCTCGGATCCATAGAGCAGGCTTCGTGGTCAAGACCCAATAAGGATAGTAGATCGTCGGATACCTGTCATCGTCAATCAGAGCGTGTACGGGAAAGACTGGAGTTAAACCAACATGCCAATGGTCTTTCATTATTGAGACATTGGATAAGGGACAACACCAATTGGATGTTTAGATTGTTTGTCAGGGGCATGATCACTTAGCTCTTGAAATGGTCTTTCAATAGTTGGAGGGGACGAGTGGGGCCATAACCACCGAGAAAAAGGGATAGACCAATCTATGGACATTTGTATCTTAGGCAGATGTAGAAATCCCCCGACCGAGTTCCGTGCAAGGGTTTAGCCTGATAGAGGAACTCAGATAGTAGATAATATGATCGTAAGTAGGTCCTCGGTGTACACACTTGGTGGTGCATCGTGGGTGTACGAGTATTACATCCATATAAGGGTTTAGAATGATAGCAAAGCCTGAATAATAGATAGTATGCTTTCGTAGCATGGCGGGGAGATCTAGTACGCTTTCGTAGCGTAGCGATGGAGATCTAGTAAGCTTTCATAGCAATGGTGATAGAGATCTAGTGCTCTTTCATAGCATGACGACAAAGACGTTTCGAGGAGGGTACTATGAGTAGTACCTAGATATATTAGGCATAGTTCTACATATATATATATATATATATGTTTGGATTATTTGGTTTGATCTACTGGGGAGTAAATTGGTATGATGTATGCGTAGAGGCGAGAGTTATAAACCCTAAAAACCTAATAAAAGTAAATCATCTATAGAATAATGTGTGTAGTGTTATCTTTTAAAAAGTATAGTTTGTCCATTCATCAGAACTTTTGTTCTAACCCCATCCTCATAATAAACTCGCAGGTTAGATAGGTAGCGGAGGTTTTACAGCTTTACAGATAGTTACTATTCAGTGTCACTATTATGGTAAGTATTTACTTATTATATTTTATTAAGTTCCGCTGTGAGATATTTTATCGTGAGCTTTTCTATATTTATCTTTGACTTTCTATAGGATGTTAAACAAACAAACTCGGATTTCAATGGACTTGGATTTTAGCATTTTGCGAAGAATTCGAGCCAGCTGAAATTTGGGTTGTTACAATTTCTTTGTATTTATTGACATGTATTTAACGTGACTTGTTAAATCATTCATTCAATCAAACATACTATCATCCAAACTTGGAAATCGATCATCATGACATTCATAAGCAACATTTGTCATATGTATAACAACCATTTAATGTTACATGGCAATTATTTCACTTCGTTAACTTATGTATTGTTTGGGTCATTTAAGATTTAGTTTCTCACCTTCATCGGTTAATATCGTTCCTAAAATTGACTATAATCTGGTACGATCACACCGAATTAGAGACTCAAGCTCTCTGCTCTTCCTTCATTGGGCTCGACTTCCTCCTCTTCTCCTCCTTTTCTCGTGATCTAGGCTAGATGCAGCCTTGGTTCTTCTTCTCTTAACTTGAAACTTGTTGTGTGATCTTCTAATGCTGGTTTAAGATATTGGAAAGAGTTTGAGAGGATTTTTATATTGTTTTGATAAAGTTAGTTAGGTGATAAGTATTTTATTAGTTTTTTAGAAGCCATTAACGGGTTTAACAGGAGAAAGAAATTAGAGTTTTATTGTAAATAATTTGTGAAGAGAGTTGAGGTATTTATAGGAAATATTTAGGAATAAATTAAGGGATAAAAAATTGTTGAAAACCCCTCCCTCACCCCTCATTTTTGATCAAACTAGGTATCTCTCTCTTGTCAAATCAATGTAAGAGCATGTGTTGTGTAAGAGTGATAGATGTGTAAGCGTGTAAGGGTATAGTGTTGTAAGTGTACAATTATACTTTAATAAAAGTAAAACCCTTTTGTTTTTATCTACTTAAATTTTCTAACCTTCTTATTAAACTAATTAATCTCCTAAATAACTTATTATGGATATGTTATCATACACATATATGTGTGCACATGTATGTTACAAGCTTGTAAAACTTCGGTTCTTCAAACCATCAAGATTATGAGCCCGTTTATTAGTCATTTTTCAGTTTTCACTTGAACTATTTGTCTGAGTAAACAAAATTCAAAAATAACTTTCTTATTATATTTAAATAATTAAAACATGATTCTTTAGTCATAATACCCCTATTAAATAATATTTATTCATTACTCATAAATTTTGGGATTTTACCCATAAAACGATACTGATTTTCTTATATTTTCTGGTCCAATATATTCTTTTATAACTTCTTTACCATGGATATGTTGTCCTTATATAACTTATTCAAAATAATTTCTTATTATTTAAACCTTTATTATAATACTTAATATAATTATTAAATCGCTATTCATTTAAGTTCATAAGTTAATTATTGAATATAATATCCTTATCGATTGTGTCATCAATAATAATTTCAAAAAATAAAATATAACATTTTTATTTCACCACCTTCTCCAATTATGAAATTAAGCATTTTTATCTAGAACTGCTCTTGTCCTTATGGACAGAAATTCGTTTTACTAATAAAACGCTTTTGGTCATTTCATCAGTATTTTCCTTAAGGAAATATTCTATTGAACAATATTCTAAAATAAATTCATTATCCTACATTATCTTTCTTACTTGATTTTTTTTGAAGTAATCCTTATTCGAATATATAATTGATTCAAACGCCATTAACTTAGGTGATCAAATTTCGGTTTGTTCCTTCTCCCTCTTAAGAAAAATTACCCTAGAAATCACAACAAAGCAAACCCAAGGTAGTTCCCCTTAGAGTTTTATTTTAATTATTTCCATTACGCATATGTCGATCATCTGTATGCCACCTCTAATTCGAATTCACGACTTTTCCTTCGGAACCACTATCGTGTCTCTGATCTTTTAGCGTAGATTCCGATCAGGCTCTTTGATGAGAAAACTTTTCTTTCTTCTCGTTATAGGGGTGAGAATTTCAGCTCGAGCTTATTCGTCTATATTTTGTTTGTCATTGTTGGTTGGAGCGGATTTTAAGTTATACGACTTACCCCTTAGAAAATTGCGAGGACACAATTTTTGTAAGGAGGAAGTATGTAACAACTCGAGTTTCCAGCGATTACCAACTGAAATTAATAACGGATAATATATAAATATTGGGGTGGTAATTAAGTTGAATATAACACTAAGTAGTTATTTGACTTAATTACCTAGGTCAACACTTGAGAATTTGGTCTTGTAGTTCAAATCGTGGAAATTGCGGAATTTAACTATTTAAAAGAAATTAAATTAAGGCTTGGTGAATTTCGATGTATATTGGTGATTATTGAAGAAAATTTGAATGTCGGAATGGAAATAAATTAATTTTTGTTAGATCCAAGGTTTATTTCTAATATTATGTGTTAAGGATAAATTTGGACCTTACACATTGATTTAATAAGGAAGTTTAGTAATTATGAATCAAAAATAAAGGATTAAATTATAATGTTGATTAAAATTTGTTTTTTATATATATACATATACATATATATATATATATATATGTTCAAACAAAATATGGTTTTATGAAGTTAATGATAAGTTTTGTGTATTAAGGGAATTTTGGGAAATTTGCGTATATATAAATGATAAAATGTAAATTTTTGTTGAAAATAATAATAAATAAGGAAAATATTTTTTTAAGTCTCGATAATTTTAGGTGCTAAAATATAGACGTTTGAAATATTTAATTCATATGTATTGCAAAATTTACACAAGTTTTAATAAAAATGTTCATCTTTTGTATGAAATGTAAAATAAGATGTAAAATGTAATTTTTTGTATTAAAAATTTAAAATGTTGTAGATTATTTTAATAGTGTAGTTTGATGTTAAAAAATGGTTGTTATGTGAAAACTTATAACAACCCAAATTTCGACAGACCCTTTTTTACTTCAAAATCCCAATCTATCGAAGCTCGAGTCGGCTTGTTTGGTATCCTGAAGAAAAAACAGAGATAACAAAATATATCAGGGCTTAGTAAACATCTCACGCTGAATGGATAAAATATAATGTAATAAAATATAGCCTTACCGAAGTAATTATACTGTCTAACTAGTATCCAAAGCTATCAAACCTCTGTCATAAACCTAACCTGCGAGTATGTTATGAGGAGGGGGCCAGAACACAAAGTTCTCGTGATTGGACAAATATTACATTTTGAAATAACCCAATATATACCGTTCAGTTATATTTTCCTAATTATTAAGTTATTTGGGTTAACACTCACATCGTACCCATCTACTCCAGGTAGATTAACCTAATATAGTATATATGTAGCTATAGCCCACACCTCAAGGTACTCACCATAGTACCCTCCTCGCACGGTCTCCACCGTCATGCCACAAAAGCATATGCAACATTCATCCTACGTTGAACAACGTAAGGAGATCCAAATCATTACGCCACTAATCGCATAGAA
Organism: Allium sativum; assembly: GCA_030737875.1. NCBI lineage: Eukaryota > Viridiplantae > Streptophyta > Magnoliopsida > Asparagales > Amaryllidaceae > Allium > Allium sativum. The sequence continues at coordinate 606,393,767 of CM060926.1, read as the reverse complement.
CCATTATTGCTATGATACGTAAGCGTACAGATCATCATATCCAAACTTCTCAGTCGAATCAAGTCTCAACACGGAGTAATGCCCTACTTTCTACGATACACCACCAAGCGTGTGTATCTAGATCCTCACATGAACGTACCATCTACTATACCCCAAGTCCCGTAAAATGGCTACATCGAATGCATATAACTCGGTCAGGAGCTTTCCATATTTGTAAAGGCCCGCCTCATTAGGCTTACAATACAGATATCCAAAGTATGATCTGCATTTTCATGGTAGCTATGGCCCCACCCTAGCCCCTCCCTCAACTAATGAAAGACTACATCAAGAGCTAAGTGACGTGCCTCTATCAAATAGTCTAGCATCTAATTTGGCATGCCCCACAACCAATGTCTCGATAGTGAAAGATCGATGGAATCTAGGTTTAGCTCTAGTCTTTCCACGTCACATACTGATTGCCAATGACAAGTATCCATCGATTACTATCCTGTATTGGTCCTGACCTGCCTCTCCCGAAGCAAATCGCCGAATCACCCAACACCATCTGCCACAACCTTTTGACTGTCAAACTATAGTCGTAGTCAGGTATACTCACCGGGTGGTACCGCGTAGACCAAACCTCTGCAAGTACAACCTGAGCATGCACCGCACAAAGGACCACCGCGAAGTACACTACCACTTCCCTCGAAAGTTGTGTGCTTCCCTCCAGTCATGTGGAGCAATCTGACGGAATATCAGGAAGAAGAATCAGATGGACGTCCTCCTCTCTTGACTCCAGACACCATGATGATCTACGCCGTTGGGTTCTTCACCTCCGTACGTGCAGACTGATCGAAGCGCATCATGCAAACATGTTATTAGGCCTTATGTCTAATCTTTTAATCATGCGCTTGCTTTATCTTATTAGATTGCTAGTTAACTTGATTATACATATATTCACTTCTATTCAAGTTACTAGGATTTCCCTGAGCCTCTTATATCTCATTAGAACCAACCCCTTTCAAGATTAACCTATTAGTTAGACAAGTTTAACTTAATCATGTTTTAAGTTCATCCAGTGGCATAATATGTTATTTCTTAGATTGTAATTAACAAAAGTAATCTACTATTTTTTTATCATGGATTGTCATTGACGGAAGTAGTCTACAACCCATTTCATTCCGCTTATTAATCCAGTGTTTTAACTTAACCCGTTTAAAGTTCATTAATACGCCCAGTGTCATAACATGTTATTCCTTAGATCGTAATCAACGAAAGTAATCTACAACCTTTTATCCCCGGTAATTAACAAAAGTAATCTACAACCCTTTTTATTACCATGTCATTTATTGTCCAATTACATGTTTACAAGTTACAATAACATGTTTTACTTAATGTATAATTAATTATATCTTTCCCCAATTCTCATGTTTTCTTATGACATGTCTACTTAATAAATAAATAAGTATAACTTATTTCATTTCATAAGCCTACCAATAATGAGCCTACTTTATTCTTTCTTATTTAATCATAAACATGTCTTAAGTACATTGTCATCACAACCTGTTGTTGTTTACTTATTAACGAATTCCTCTTAACTAAGGTTTATTAATAAGTTCCCTTTTCATTTTTTTAGAACCCATGTTATAATTCCACTTGTCCCTAGGACAAGCCTACCTATTACATTACATTCTCATTCATATAATTATAATAGGTTATATTCCCTGTTCATCACATTTTCCTTTGGTTCCTTAACATTAACCAAACTTTTAGTGTTGTGACTTCCATTTGTTTACCGTCTTGTATATTCTCATTATTTCAGGAAAATATTTCACACATTTCATTAGATTGATTAGTGGAATGATGTAAAGATCCATTTCCCTAATGCACATCAATCAAAATTCATAGTTGTAAGTTATTTCTTTTATTTCCATATAGCTTTTTATTAGATTAGTGTGCAATATGGTGAAAGAATCTCTATTTCACACTAATCCCTTTCCCATTTTCTTTTCTTGTAACTACATTTATAGTAACTTTGTCGTTACGGAAATATATCCACTTCCCAAAATATAACTAACTCAGTCCACTACTAATTTCTCCTTTTTATTTTCTAAGTTAGATGTTAATTCCTGTTTTCAATTTATGTAAATTTTCCATATTATTGTTAAATTAACATGTTTACCAAACTACTATCAAATAACATGTTTTCCAATTAATTATTGAATATCAGTCTCAAGATTGTAAGCATAACTATTGCCAAATTCGTCATTTCGGTATTACGTTAATTCTTTACCCAAACAGAGAATTAATTGACCAAATTACAATAACAATGTTCTCAGGTTATTTTAAATAGGATTCAATGCAATTACCATAATTATAGTTATTTAACATGTTAAGGATTACAGAGAATGTAAACGGTAAATATACCATTATCCAATAGGTATAATTCTAAATCTACTTACCTGACAGCTTTCCAGTTCTTGAATCTGATTCAGATCTGTGATTCCGTGGTCTTTCTAACTTAATATAGTATTAAAATAACCACGCATTTACAAGTCTGATATTAAAAGAAGAGGGAATTAAAGAGATCTAAATAAACCAGATTCAGAGGATTTACCTCACTTTGATCAAAAATCTGAACACTTATGTTATAGATTTACATTCTTTATCTTCAAATCTTGAATAAGAACTCCTAAAAGCTAATATTCTAATTTCTGAAAGATTTGGAGAAGAAAGAAAACGGCAGAGCCTCGGCATCGTCTCAGAAAATATGAGTTGAAGGCTAGGCCCTGCTAGTCTATCTATAGGTGTACAGGGAGTTCTAATCTGTCGGATTCACAGATATAAAATATGAACCATATAAATTAGAAAACACGTCACACCCAAAAGCAGATTTGACCCTGGGTGGGTTGACCCATATATGAACTGTGCCTACCCAGGCCTAGGCCTTCAACAATATATGAACTGTGCCTACACATCCCCCAACTGTACAAATAAAATCTGTGTTTGATTGTTTGAAACCCCACACGGGTATTGGGATGATATATGACATACACTAGTCCCAATGATTAGCTGTATGTCGATCGATTGATTGACAGACTGTGATAAGCGTTGAATATTTATATTTGATGCTTATACAGTGTAGAATGCACTTTGGATACTGGTTGATTATTTGTCATTGTTGATATATACATGCGTTGTATGGAAATCCATAGAAATAAAATCTATGGTAATTGATTGGGCCTCATTCCAGTTTTGAAAAAGAAATATTTGAAATAGAAATATATGAAGCCGTGTTGATTAGATTGACGCCATTTTGACGCGAACGATATTTATATCGGTTTTATTCATTTTTCAATGAATATTGAAAGTGATTTCGAAATTTGAATTATATTGAAAAGAATTAAAATTCGAATTAGATTGAATTGAAAAGATTTGAAATTCGAATTAGATCGAATTGGATTGAATATAAAACGAATTTGAATTGAATTGAATATAAAATCGATTTGAATTAAAATCAATTTGAAATGAATTTAAAAAGAATTTAAAAAGAATTTATATTGGAATATTCAATTTTGATTTGAATTTGAGATGGAAGTTGAAATCGTTTTGAAAACGAATTTAAAACGGTTTTTAAAATACGTTTTGAAAGGGAATCGACAAAAATATATACAATATATATATTATATATATAGAATGCCTGAATAGAACGCGCCGCGCCGCGACCGTTCGTGAATTTCGACCATTGACTTCGAATGGATATTGCGGGAGATCCGACCGTCGGATTCTCCTAAAAACGGAACCTTGGGTTCGTATCAAAAAGAGCTTTCTAATGAATATGAGAGATTTGAAATCTAACGGTTGGATTTGGAATTATCTCCAAATCAAATTTGGAAAAGGTCGCTGTAAGTGCAGTTCGATGGCCGTAGATGGAAATCGATTGTACGGGCCTTGATAAAATTATTAAAAATAGTGATAATTTGTGTAAAATCATAAGAAATGATTTGTGAAGAATTGGGATGAAAAACTCCATATTTGAAAAGATAAAAATGGATTTTTATCGAAATGAACTAATTTTGAATTAGAATAATAATTTATTTATTTTTAAATAAATAAATTGGATTTGAAAAGGGTTTTAAAAGTAACCAGAATTTCCAATAATTGAATTGGAATGGATTTGAATCGAAATTGTCTTTGGAATATTTCGATGTTGGATTTCGTGATTATACAGATGTTGTTATGGAAATTTGAAAGATATATATATATATATATCATTATTTCCAATACGATATTTGTTGGTCGTAGAATTTGATATTGAATATAAGCCGATATATTTTCTATTCAGAGGCTTGTATTTAATATCAAATGTGATTTGGGTTTGTCGTGAATGGTGTCTTCATTAACACTGTTCTTATACCCAATTGAGAAAAAGATTAAATCTTTTTATTTAGATTTAATGAAGTGTACCAGTTAAATAATATTTAATTGGAATTGAATTGGTATTGATTTTTGGGTTTATCGTGAACCGTGTTTTAAATGACACTGATTCTTTAACCTAGTCAAAGATTAAAACTAAGTGGAGTTTTAACGAATCTTTAATTAGATTGAAAAGAACGAGAATGGAGTATCCCTAGTTTTGCTCTAGGCGATAGTTAAATCTTTAATTAGATTTGAACGTGAAATGGTAATTGAATTTACCGATAACACCGTGGTGTTAGATATGAAGTATTACCAGTTTTACTTCATGGGATGAATAGGTTGGGATTGGAAAATAAAATAAATGATCACTTCGGTGTGGTTCGCTAATCCCGACTAGTTTGAATTGATATTCAAAAGTAGATTAAAGAATAAATTTGAAGGAATTTATCTTTGATAAAATTTATGGGAGCCTCTCCCTAAGAATGTGAAATTTAGAAACTAACTGTAGGTTAGCTAAGCAGAATGGTTTCCTGGGTATTGATGTGATGTTGGTTTCGGCCTTCGGGGTTAATATTTGGGGAATTATTCTCTTGATTAATTTACGGTTAGTGACTGATGAACTGGAATGAGGCGTATGTTGTGTTTGTGTAACACGTATTTATTATATACGCGAGTTATTCAGGAAGACCGGGTTTATCCCATTCTGAATAACTGATACGACGATAAATCGAAGATGAAGACGAGAAGACCGGAGGTCTTCACGTCGTTTGGATAATTACTGATGATCTTGATTGGGCCGTACACCCAAGAGGAGGGAATTAGTTGGTGATCGTCCAGACGTACTTGGAGATCGATGGATATGCGGGGTACTAGGTGCCTCCGGTTTCGTTCAGACCCAGAATGGACTTGTAAATGGACTGTGTGTCTGACATTGGATATCATTGTGTGTGATTGATGGATACCGGTTGCATGGAGTGGTTTGCCTGTGTGGCATGCTAAGATGCAAATGATCAAGGCTTCTGTTGAAAAGCAAAGTCTTGTGGTTGATGATGAAAGCACAGCCTGTGTGGCATAGCTTTGTGTAGCGTGGCTTCGCGAGCCTCACACCCCGGTTATGAACTAAAAACGGGAGAAGGACCTCAGGGGGCCATGCGTTTCTTTCTAGCTAGAAGTGGCGTCAGTGGTTTTACACGCCCTGACGAGTTTGAATTATGTGGTTGTTGCTGTTGCGAGGCGCCTCGGATATATCGGTGACTATGTGAAGCCGATGGAGTCATTCGTTGGCTCATTTACGCCCCAAAGGGCGGGGAAACGTAGTGTTCAGGCATTATAATCCACATCGGTGGAACGGCCCTGACGATCCAAGGGGCAGTTGCGGCTGTTCCTGAGACGTGGGCTAGATTGTCTAGAATCGGTAGAGGACTATCTTTTGCCTCGGTTCGCAGATGGAAATACAATTTCCAAATACGTGACTTTGCAGTTTTATTTGTAGAGCCTAGTATGGCGACATAGTGGGATGGGGCGCTTATGCCGTCTATGATTGACACTTATGATTTGAAGTTGTTTTATACACTATGCACTTATAATAGTATCAAATGATTTGTTTTAAACGTATCAAGCATTCTTGGCTGTTATAAGGTAAAAACCATGTCCTCCGGCTTGCGTTGCATTGCGTGATGGGACCTGGGTCTTATAATAGCTTCATTGTTCTTTATTTAGCAATGCGCTGTTTGTTTTATGCATTGGTTTTCTTGGGAGGAAACCCGTTCCGTGTTATATGGCGTGGTCCCTTGATTTACCTAACTTTAAAATAAAGATTAATAACTGTTTTAGTTCTCACACCAGTCACATGACTGACCTAGAGTTTATTGTTTTAACCTAAACTCTGGGTGCCCTTATTTTGACACGGGCAGCTAGTAGTTTCGGTTTTGTAGATTTATATTCACAGGAACTTGGTTTACAGCTGGAACGATATCCGGAAAGTATTGTATCCGTGTATCTTCTTCAGTTGTATTTTGTATTATTTTCCGCTGCTATGTAATTTATTGTAATCTCTGATATATATCGAATGTGTAATATTTATTTGTACTCTGTATATTCTTGTATTCTGATGGAATTGTTGTAATAAGCAATGAAATGTTCTTCTGTCTGCGTTCAGATTTGTCTTGACCTCACAGTAATTCGCTCTTTCTCTTCTCTTCGGAGATCGGGGAAGTTCGGGTCGCTTCATTTGGTATTAGAGCTTTGGTTTACAGAGCTCGGAGAACAAGACACATTAGAACCATACGAAAGAATTCATCAGATATTGGATTAGTAATATCCAATGGGAATGACTCGTTAGAGATGGGATCAGTAGTATCCTAGAACGAGTGTGAAGAGTACATTTTTAAAATGAAAACAATTTTTGTTTTGAAAATAAAGTTCAAAGATACGTATTTGATTATTTATTATATATTGAATTTGGACAATCCAATATATAAAGATTTTGCGTATACATCTGATCCGCGTGTATTCGAAGTTTTAATATACTGGATAGATATAGAATCAGAATCTAGTCGCCCGGAGATGGTTCTGATGATCGATATAGTACGTACATCATCAGAATTTATATTCGAGTTTCGAAAATGAGATTTCTATATATTTCCTATTGACTGGTGTGAGAACCAAAATTAGATAGGGCCTATTGTTGTGATTTGGCATCAAAAATATGATTTTTTGACTATATATCATAGTTATGAATTTGAAACGTTAACCAACTAATTGATTGATGGTTGTGTTGTTTGATTATTGTTTGATTCATAAATTTGAACCATATAGCCAAATTGTATCAAATAGTAATTGTATTGAAAGTTTGTCGCGTTTGCATGCATATACATGTACTTACATTGAACAGGACATAGCAAAGAGGCTAGAGCAGAAGAATAAAATTGTTTGCTTGACAAATAGGTACATGTTTATTGTATTTCTTGAGTTTTGGGTGATTTTGTGAGCCGATTGGCTAGCCGCTTGGCTTTTTCTTTTTCTTTTGGATTGAAGAAGGCCATGGGAGGCTATATGAAATATCCCAAAGTCCCCGGTGCAGGGGAGGTTATGGCGAAATTTTTCGAAAATTTAGGGTGTTAGCCAAATTTTTGAAAAATTTGAAAAGTTCTTAGAAACTAAAAAGTTGAAGAACTTAAGCCGTGAAGAAAATACTGGAAGTTGAGTTGGTTAGTAAAACAACTTTCGGCTTTGTTCCTTTTCGGGGACGAAAAGTTTTAAGTGGGGAAGATTGTAATAACCCGGAAATTCTGAGCCAATCTAAAAATTTTATTTTGGCAATTTTAGCAAATTTTGATTATTTAAAATGAATTATTTTAAATAATAACGATGAGAAATTTATTTTAAATAGAATTCGATCGTATATATTTATTCGAATCACCGTTAGAATATAAATATTTATTTTTAATTATAAAAAGAATTGAAAATGGCGCGGTAGTTCGATAATTCGATTTCAAAGTTCAAATGAATGTATCGGGTGCAAATTAAACCGGATTTTAGTGAAACCAAAAATATTAGAATCTATTTGTGAATATCTTTCCAACGAATCCAAAAAATTGAAATTTCATAGCGGGAATCAAAAGATATGTCTAGTTGAAATTTCAGAATAGTCGCTATGGAATTTCGGCCCCTAAAAATGGCCATTTTGCAAACGACCTCGGTTTTCAATGAAATCACTTTTGTTGGATCCACGATGTCAAATTATTGTTAGGTTTCAAATTTCATAATTTTTCGAATCAATATGTGAGCGTGGCGAAGGGAAACGCGTTTGACCAGTTTCAGTTGATTTTAATCGACTGGAAAATGGCCATTTTTCAAACGGTCTCAGAATTTAACAAAACTAGTTTTGTTAGGACCGTATCGTCAATACGAAGCTAGAAAATATTTTTCTGGGATTTTTCGAGTTAGTATGTAACCCTAGTAAATTGAAATGCGCATTCAAATTCAATATATAGAGTTATATGTTGATTTTGACGAAAACTGATCGAAACGATCGAATCAGCTTGTGATACATATCCCATAATTCGGAATGGGGGTAATTAGCTAAGGACGACATTCGGTGGGTTTGAAATGGGGTTCGAATTAAAAAGTTGCTCTATTAAAACAAATTGAATTAAATATATAATTTTATAATAAACCCCCTCACCTTTCTCTCTCTCCTATTCCAGTCAAACCCGTTCACTTAAAAAAGAAAAAAAAGAAAAGGGGCGACGGGAGGAAACCCGTCGATCATCGATGCCTCCAGCGTCGGAGGTGCTGCCGCCACTGCCTCCCTCACTCGCGCCCTCGCCTCCAGCCCCCTTCGTCCTCCTTCGTTCAAACCGAACCCTAGCCCGAAATTGAGCCGCCGACCAACCAAGGGGCCCCACCGCGATCCTGAGGCGCCGCCACCGCCACCTGGAGGACTGCCTCGCCTCTCCTGCCACCTCGAGACGCTGGCGCTACTCCCCCTCTGGTCGTGGAGCCTCCGACAACCCAAAACAGTGAGTTTTGTCCCCTTTTTACTTTGATTTTTAGGTTATAAAATCACGGGATGTTTAACTATAAAAGTAAAGATATTTATTCATAAGAAAGGTTTAACTTTTCACTATAGAAAGGTTTAATCTTTAAAACCAAAAAGGTTTAAATTTTTAAAGGAGAAAAAGATATGATTTTTAACACTATAAAAATATAATCTTTTCTATATAGGTAGCGATAGAAAAATATAATCTTTGTACATATAATTTTGAAATAAAAATATGACCTTTTTTTAGATAAAAATATGATCTTTCATTTGTTAAAGGTGAGATTTTTATCGTATGAAAGGTGATTTTTAACATAGAAAATTATTGATTTTTAACATAGAAAAGTGTGATTTTTATATCTAGGAAAGAATAGATTTTTATTTAGAGAAAAGATTTGATCTTTAGTTATTCAAAGATTTTATTTTTAGTTACAAAAGAAAAGATAAAATTTTTGTAAGTGAAAAGGATAAGATTTTTATATAGTAGAGATTATAAAAATATAATTTTTATAAAGTAGAAGTATTAAAAATATGGTTTTTATATAATAGAGAACATATAAATATTATCTTTATATATGTAGCAAAATAAAAATATGATTTTTAATATATATATATGAAATAATAAAAATATAGTTTTTATTAGAATAGCGTGAAAAGAAAATGAGATGGAACTGCATTGGAATTACAAACATATCCAGACGGTTCAGCGGTTCAAAAGCAAAGCACGACGGAGTGGAACCCTCTGTGAGAACTTCTCACTTTAAATTTTAGTTTCTAGTTATAAAAATATATACTAGGATGCAGACGGTGTTTAGTAGCACCCTACACCCGTCGTCCACAGACCATGGACGGCTTGTTTGCTTGTTTGTTTGATTTTGATGTGTAGTTGATTGTGTGATGTGAAATGAAATACAAATATTTATATAGTAAAAAATATTTTTATAGTTAAAAATAGAATTTTTAACATGTATATGAAATGAAATAGATATTTATAAACACTTCGGAGATTTGTTTATATACACTGATTTGATTGATATTGATTGGGACGATAAATTTTACACATCGCTCAACTGCACAAATAAAATCTGTGTTTGATTGTTTAAAACCCCACACGGGTATTGGGATGATATATGACATACACTAGTCCCAATGATTAGCTGTATGTCGATTGATTGATTGACAGACTGTGATAAGCATTGAATATTTATATTTGATGCTTATACAGTGTAGAATGCACTTTGGATGTTGGTTGATTATTTGTCATTGTTGATATATACATGCGTTGTATGGAAATCCATAGAAATAAAATCTATGGTAATTGATTGGGCCTCATTCCAGTTTTGAAAAATAAATATTTGAAATAGAAATATATGAAGCCGTTTTGATTAGATTGACGCCGTTTTGACGCGAACGATATTTATATCGGTTTTATTCAGTTTTCAATGTGTATTGAAAGTGATTTCGAAATTCCAATTATATTGAAAAGAATTGAAATTCGAATTAGATTGAATTGAAAAGAATTGAACTTCGAATTAGATCGAATTGAATTGAATATAAAACGAATTTGAATTGAATTGAATATAAAATCGATTTGAATTAAGATCAGTTTGAAATGAATTTAAAACGAATTTATATTGGAAAATTCAATTTTGATTTGAATTTGAGATGGAAGTTGAAATCGTTTTGAAAACGAATTTAAAACGGTTTTTAAAATACGTTTTGAAAGGGAATCGACGAAATATATATATATTATATATATATTATGGCCTGAATAGAACGCGTCGTGCCGCGGCCGTTCGTGAATTTCGATCATTGACTTCAAATGGATATTGCAGTAGATCCGTCCGTCGGATTCTTCTAAAACCGGAACCGTTGGGTTCGTATCGAAAAGAGATTTCTAATGAATATTAGAGATTTGAAATCTAACGGTTGGATTTGGAATTATCTCCAAATCAAATTTGGAAAAGGTCGCTGTAAGTGCAGTTCGATGGCCGTAGATGGAAATCGACTGTAGGGGCCTTGATAAAATTATTAAAAATAGTGATAATTTGTGTAAAATCATAAGAAATGATTTGTGAAGAATTAGGATGAAAAACTCCATATTTGAAAAGATAAAAATGGATTTTTATCGAAATGAACTAATTTTGAATTAGAATAATAATTTATTTATTTTTAAATAAATAAATTGGATTTGAAAAGGGTTTTAAAAGTAACCAGAATTTCCAATAATTGAATTGGAATGGATTTGAATTGAAATTTTCTTTGGAATATTTCGATGTTGGATTTTGTGATTATACAGATGTTGTTATGGAAATTTGAAAGATATATATATATATATATCGTTATTTCCAATATGATATTTGTTGGTCGTAGAATTTGATATTGAATATAAGCCGATATATTTTCTATTCAGAGCCTTGTATTTAATATCAAATGTGATTTGGGTTTGTCGTGAATGGTGTCTTCAATAACACTGTTCTTAAACCCAGTTGAGAAAAAGATTAAATCTTTTTATTTAGATTTAATGAAGTGTACCAGTTAAATAATATTTAATTGGAATTGAATTGGTATTGATTTTTGGGTTTATCGTGAACCGTGTTTTAAATGACACTGATTCTTTAACCCAGTCAAAGATTAAAACTAAGTAGAGTTTTAATGAATCTTTAATTAGATTAAAAAGAATGAGAATGGAGTATCCCCAGTTTTGCTCTAGGCGATAGTTAAATCTTTAATTAGATTTGAACGTGAAATGGTAATTGAATTTACCGATAACACCGTGGTGTTAGATATGAAGTATTACCAGTTTTACTTCATGGGATGAATAGGTTGGGATTGGGAAAGAAAATAAATGATCACTTCGGTGTGGTTCACTAATCCCGACTAGTTTGAATTTATATTCAAAAGTAGATTAAAGAATAAATTTGAAAGAATTTATCTTTGATAAAATTTATGGGAACCTCTCCCTAAGAATGTGAAATTTAGAAACTAACTGTAGGTTAGCTAAGCAGAATGGTTTCCTGGGTATTGATCTTGTAACACCCCACCTCCGCCAGTGCCACTCTTGCAAGGACACTAGCTTTGGAGGGGCGTTAAACGAGGTAAACATGCATGCAGATATCACAAGACAGAACATATAAGTAAAACAGAGTAGTAAAGCAGCGGATAAAACTAGCATTTCAAAACCATAGTCAAGTTACATCAAAGTACTTGGTCATTATTTTCCCATAAAACAAAGTATAGAACATAAACTGAAAACTAGAAAAAAAACATAAAGTAACTAACCCCAAAGTAGCATAAAGCCATAGCATGCTCAAACCATACACGAGCTATCCAGAAAAGCAGCTAAAGGTCCAGCTAGGTACCAGTGTTCCCACCCTGCAAACCTGGGGGGGGGGGGGGGGACGGAAGAAAAGAGGCGAAAGAAAACGAGTCAGTCAAAAAGACTGGTAAGTCCTATCTACTATTAGTATAAAAACTAATAAAGTTAACTGGACATGAGAAACTGAGATGAAACATAAGGATGATAACTGGCATGGTGAAAAGTTAACAAGATAGATCAAGTGTGGCATCGCATATACAAGGTTAAGTTGCACCAGGTGTGTACTAGTATTCCAATCCATGTCAAGTATAAACAAGAAATGATCCCTTGGCCCAAAGCTGGCCCACCTCATGAGATGACCTAAATCGAGGTCCAACTACTCGGTCTAGTCGATCGGCTCCCTATAAGCCTACCTCGTCGTGTATCGGTGTCATACGACTTAATCGTGGAATGTAGTTAACTGTGCTAGGTCCACCCCAGGGTGTATCCAGCCCTAAGGTGTAAACCACAGACACAATTCAAGCACGCACAGTCTAAACCTACTGGTGCCCATGTTCAACTCCGGACTTAATGTGCACGACCATGGTCCACCTGAACAACCGATGCACCCTTCAGCCGTCTCTTTTGGTCTCTTACAATCAGTCCAGTAATCGTGCCCCACCCTAGCCTAGTCCAGGGTACCCATGATACTTCCAAGTAGGTTACTGCTGAAAAGGACCACGTAACTAGGGTTTCAAGCGGGTTAAGTGTGGTTAACCCTATCCTAACCATGTATTGAGTTGGTTAAGTGTATTCAAGCAGTTCATGACTTAACCCTATCAATACATCGGGTTTAATTGGTTAAGTATATTCAAGTAGTTCATGACTTAACCCTACCAATCCATCGTGTTTAATTGGTTAAGTATTCAAGTAGTCCATGACTTAACCCTATCATGTGGCATTAATTAATTTAATGCACCCAACCTCTCACATTAGACCTTGTTGTGGTTACTAGTTAAGCCGAGCGGGTCCGGGTAGCTTTACACCACAACTTAGTCTAACCTCGGGTTTCAAGTGCGACATGACCAACTACTCACATTGGGTCCTATTGTTTGTAGCCACTAGTTAAGCCGGTCGGTTCCGGGTAGATTTATGGTACAAACTCAACCCAACCTCGAGTTGGCCACACTCATATTTTCTAAGTGTCATGTCCATCATTATGTTTACAAACATAATCACAAGTCAATGTTCATGTCATATTTTAAAACCATGTTTTCATGTCATTAATATTACCCAAACCCAACGCATTCCCATCGCATGTACGTTTCGCATAACATAACATAGATCAAAAGAGGGAACTTGGCAAAAGCATGACAAAAGGGCATAAGGTAATAAGGTTGGCCACTAGTTAAACATGGTGGCATATGCGGCATAAATATGTTCATTCAAACTTGCATGTTACATGCATAACATTCAAACTTAGCGAATAGGTGATACATGGTCCTAGATGACATAGGATGATGACTAGAAGTTCGCATATAACATTATATGCAAGTTATCATAAAGGTTATGAGAGTTCTCATGTTGCATAATGCAACATTTCAACATAAAGCTTATAGCTTTTAGCCCACAAGGTCAAGGTGATAGCTTTACAAACATGCATAGAATAAACCTATGCATAACATGTTAGAATCAAAGCACATATCATACTTAGGCCCAAACTCAACTTGCAACATATCACATCTAACTTCATAGTTAGAATCTAAGAGTAGTATAGGGCTTACAATGCTATGAAGACTAGAATAAATATAAAATAAGATTGAGACGAAGCCACACTAGCAAATCCGCAACCAAAGACGATAAACTCCACTTCAAGACTTGAGAACAAGAAGGAATAACCCCAAAGACAAAGAAAGATGGCTCTTTTACTTAAGAAAGATGGCTCCTTTATGACATAGCTTGATTTGAGACACTCATGAAGAAGGTGGAGGCCATGATTAGTGAACATTTGGGCAGCATTTAGTTGTAGGAATGATTAATGAGGATTTAGGCTAGGTCTAGGGGTCTTTTTATAGAGATTAGGGGTAGTTTAGACCATAGGATTAACCCTAAATCGAATCTGAGCCATCTACTCCCGTCAGAAACTTCCAGAACAAGACCCAACATGTCAAAATGGTGCACCAGAAAAATTGGTCCGACCGGGGGGTTCGACCCCTGGGTCGACAGGAGTGTCGACCCATTGGGGGGGATCGACACTGGTGTCGACCCCTGTGTCGACCCTGCCTGGGGCGGGAAAAATTCCCACCCATTCTGCCTTGGTTGCAATTCGAATCTGAATTCGAATTTGAACTGTTTTCGGGCTTGGAATTTTCTGAAAACTTCATTGGGCCATAACTTGGTCATACGGACTCCGTTTTTCGAAAACTCGGACTCTATTTCGTGTATTTTTCCGAGACGAACGCAATTACACAGCCCATTTCCCTTGGTTCAGATTTTACAATTTAATTCTGCCTTGATTTACATTATAGCATGTTATTCAAAAATACGGGTTGTTACATTCTCCCCTCCTTAAAGGATTTCATCCCCGAAATCTCCAAGTTAGGAAGATCGTATCCTACCATCCATCATCCATCTACTCAAAACATCATCCACAAGTAACCATTGTCCTTAAAAAGATTCTAAATGCTGTATGAACATATGTAAAAGGTGTGTGTATATGTACTTATCTAATGCAAAAATCAGGCAGTTACTGATTCAGTAAACCTCCTTAATGCAAAGTATGTTAGTGAAATGAGTCCATATGTATGCAAATTCCTAACATAATTTATAATCTCTACATGAGTGCACACAACATTCATTCATATGCAACATCCACGTGATAGCACAACAAGTTTCATCCATGAATAAGCATAAACACTCATGCATATGCGGTATGAAAGTGTGTGAGCCGATCTTAGTGCGTAATGTGTATCATGCATCCACGAGTATCCACTTGCAAACACTTGCAACCACTTGCAAACATCAAGCATAACATGTTTCAAATACATGTTTCATCCAAAGGGTTTCTACTTAAGGTTCTCATGACAAGGTTAACGAGATAACAAGATAAACAGGATAAACATGGATAGCAAAAAGGAAGATATGCTAATTAGGAAAGGAGATTGAGAATGTACCCTCAAAAAGGAATGGATAAAGCCCACGCATCTTCTCCTCGGTTTCCCAAGTTGCATCCTCTTCGGCTTCACTCCACTGAACTTTCACCAATTTGACTTCTCGATTTCTTAGCTTCTTGATCTCTGTTCCCAAGATACGAATCGGAGCTCTCCTCAAGGTTGCCTCTTTCTCTACCTCCATGTCTTCAAGAATGCTTGGTTCAACCACCTCAGCGGACTCATATAAGCACTTTCGGAGATGCGAGACATGAAAGACATTATGCACTCCGGCTAGCTTCCCGGGCAATTCCACCTTATAGGCCATCTTTCCAATTCTCTCTATGATAGGGAAGGGTCCTACAAACCTTGGTGCCAGTTTCCAAACTGCTCCAAAACGTACCACATTACGCAAAGGAGAAACCTTCACGAAAACCATGTCTCCCATTTCGAATTCCAAATCTGCCCTTCGCTTGTCAGCATAGGATTTCTGTCTATCTTGGGCCGCTTTCATCCGTCTTCTCACCAATTCAACTTTCTCGGATGTGTCCTGTATCATATCGGGCCCAAGTATAAGCCTATCTGTTGTCTCCCACCAACAAGATGGTGACCTACACGGCCTCCCATACAAAGCTTCAAATGGTGCCATCCCTATGCTGGCTTGATAGCTATTATTATAAGCAAACTCTACAAGAGGAAGGTGGTCTTCCCAAGTACCACCAAAGTCAAGAGCACAAAACCTCAAAAGATCTTCTAGCACTCTATTCATCCTTTCGGTTTGGCCATCCGTCTGGGGGTGATAGGCTGTACTCAGATTCAATTGCGTACCCATCGCTTCTTGCAAACTATTCCAGAATTGGCTAGTGAAGATTGGGTCACGATCGCTAACTATGCTAGAAGGAACTCCATGCAACCGCACTATCTCTCGAAGATAAATAGATGCTAGCCATGATGCGGTCCTCTTGCTCTTCACTGGGATGAAATGAGCACTCTTCGTAAGTCTATCAACTATGACCCATATGCTCGTATTCCCTTTCCTTGACCTAGGCAATCCGTCCACAAAATCCATAGAGATACTTTCCCACTTCCATTGTGGGACCTCTAAGATGTAATAGCCCACCGGGTTTCTTCGACTCGGCTTTCACTTGTTGGCACACCATGCACTTTGAAACATACTCTGCCACATCTTTCTTCATTCCGGCCCAAAAGAAAATGCGCTTCATATCTCTATACATCTTATCTCCTCCAGGATGTATAGTCATCTTTGAGTGATGTGCTTCTTCGAGAACTTTATGCACCGAGTCTCCTACTTGTGGAATGCATAGCCTTCCATCATGCCTTAGCCAACCCTTGTCATCAATAGTATATCTAGCAAGGTGACTAGACGTCTCACCACGGATCAACTTGCCCATGATCTCAACTATCCGCGGGTCTTGATTCTGTGAAGTCCCTACTTGATCAAGAAGTGTGGGTCTAAGTTCAAGGGATGCTAATGAACCCGTCATCGACTCAACAGCCGTCGTGAAATCAAAGGTTGCCAAGAACTCTAAGTTCTTCATCTCAATAAACAAGGGGCTCAAGGTCAACCTCCTTCTGCTTAGTGCATCTGCCACAACATTACCCTTGCCAGGGGTGTAAGCTATCTTGAAGTCATATGATGCCAAGAATTCCATCCACCTTTGCTGCCTTAGATTCAGATCTTTCTGCGAGAAGAGGTACTTGAGTGACTTGTGATCAGTATACAACTCAAACCTTTCGCCTAGAAGATAGTGGTGCCAGGACTTGAGTGCAAAGACGATCGCCGCCAACTCCAAATCATGAGTGGGATAGTTCTTCTCATGAACTTTAAGTTGCCTACCCCCATAACATATCACTCTTCCCTCTTGCATCAGAACAGCACCTAACCCCGTGCCACATGCATCTGTGTACACGGTAAACATCTTACCTCCATCGGGTAATGCCAAAACTGGAGATGTGGTAAGAGCCCTCTTGAGCCTTTGAAAAGCAAGCTCACACTCTAAATCCCATGCAAAGACTAAGTTCTTCTTCGTCAACCTAGTAAGAGGGGCTGAAATCTTAGCGAAGTCCCTGATGAACTTCCTATAGTAGCCCGCCAGACCGAGAAAGCTTCTTACTTCAGTTGCATTCCTAGGAGTCTTCCAGTCTTGAACCACAACCACTTTCGCGGGATCCACCGCTATGCCTTGCTTAGAAACTATATGTCCAAGAAACCGAACTTCCCTTCTCCAGAAATGACATTTGGAGAACTTGGCTTTCAACTGATGCGCTCTAAGCGTATCCATCACTTCCTTGAGATGTCTGGCATGTTCTTCCTCATCCTTTGAGAAGATCAGAATATCATCCATGAGGACAACAACAAACTTGTTAAGGAACTCCCTGAACACCCTACTCATCAAATCTACGAAGTAGGCGGGTGCAATAGTCAAACCGAATGGCATGACAAGCCATTCAAAGAATCCATCTGGAGTCCTAAACGCAGTCTTATCAATACTATCCTCAGCTACTCTAAGCTGATGGAATCCGGTGGCTAGATCGAGCTGAGAGAAAACAGAAGCACCTACAAGCTGGTCAAAGAGATCATCAATCCTCGGTAACGGGTGCCTATTCTTCTTTGTCAGCTTGTTCAACTCTCGATAATCAACACATAGACGAAGCGAACCATCCGCCTTAGTAGCGAATACCACCGGAGCACCTCATTCAGAAATGCTTCGCCTAATAAAATTTTTCTCAAGCAGCTCCTTGATTTGCTTACTGAGCTCTCTTCTTTCTCGTGGGGCCATGTGCCTAACGGGCAATGATACTGGCTTGGCATTATCAACAAGATAAGTGCGAAAATCTATCTCTCATTTAGGGGATAACACCTTAACCTCTTCAAAGACATCAGGATAGTCTCGGACCACCCTTACAGATTGCAGATCATCGATGGACGAGTGAAGAGATTCAAGATAACATAACATGACGGGACCTCTAGGGTTATAAGAAATTTCTAGGGTATTACCGAGGCGAGTCATGAGCCTCACCACCCTATGCTCACAATCGAGGATGGCTCCATAACTGGACAACCAATCCATGCCCAAGATCAACCCGTATCCCGTGAACCCGAGAACATAAGCATTACACGTGAATTCTACGGTCAAGATAGAAATCTTCAAATCCACACAAATCATAGATAGATGGGCGGAACCCCCAATTGGATTTGAAACACTAACGGGATCCTCAACTAGACTAGTACTTAGGTGCAAACTTTCAACAATGTCAGAAGAAATAAAACTATGCGATGCGCCAGAATCAAATAAGGTGCGAACAGGATAATTAGAAATATAAACAAGGCTTTCTACAGAAATACTACCTCGGTCCTGAACTGGAGCAGTGTTGAGGGCATGCACTTGCCCTCCAGAAGGTCCTGCACGCTGAGTCTGTCCTTGCCCTTGTCCTTGCTTCTTGGGGCAATCCTTGCTAAGGTGTCCAGGCTCTCCACAGTGAAAGCATTCTCCCAACTTCCTGTTCTTCTTTCTGCAATCCTTGGCTATGTGCCCAACAATCCCACAGAAGTTGCATTTTCTTGGGTCCTTTGCCTTGGTCTTGTTGCCCTTGTTGTTCTTGTTGTTCTGATTTCCTCCCCACTTGGAGTCCGTCTTCTTGGCTTGAGTCTCATTAGGCTTGACTTCTTTCTTGCCATTCTTATCGTCTACTTGAAGCAATGCCATGTCCACTAGGCCTTCAAAAGTGGCCCCCATGGGTATATGAGATAGGGCTAAACCTTGTAATGGCTCATTCAACCCTCGTGCAAAGCGTAAAGCCTTCTTCTGGGGAGTATTAACCATGTCCAAACCGAATCGAGCGAGCTGGTTAAACTTATTCACATACTCCCTCACTGTCATGTCCCCTTGCTTCAAAGATATAAACTTCTCCAGTTGCAGATTCGCCTCAGCTGATGATAGAAACTTAAGCCCAAACCTCGTCCTAAAGTCGGCCCAAGTCTCTATAGGCCTAGTAGCATTGGTGACCTCCCACCAATAAGCAGCTTCCTCTTTCAATAGCCACGCTGCCAACAGAACTTTTCTATGGTCTTCCACATCAAAGATGGCGAAGAGATCTTCAGTTTCTTTCAACCAATTTCTTTCCTCCACAAAAGTCTCCGTCCCAATAAAATTCTTGCCGCCCATCGCCTTAAAGTCTTTGCAAACCTTAGCGAAATCTGTTTGTGGATTCTGAGGAGGAGGAGGAGTAGGGACCTCAGTTACGGTGGGGGTGTTTGCTGGGCCCACATCGTTGGCCCTAGCTTCCAAGTACCTCCGGAACCATCCGGGAATGGTTACTCCCTCGGGAAGATTAAGATCAGCCATACTGAAAAAGAAAAAGATAGATTCAGAACGAGGAAACGAAGGATAGTGCTAATGGCTTTTGGGGAATAGCCTTTTAAAATAACTAGACTTTTCTTGGAAAATACTTAATTGGTTTTTAAAATAGTTTTTCAAAAGGTAAGTTTTAAAAACCTTTTGCTCAAATCTTGTAAACCTTATGCTCTGATACCAAATGTAACACCCCACCTCCGCCAGTGCCACTCTTGCAAGGACACTAGCTTTGGAGGGGCGTTAAACGAGGTAAACATGCATGCAGATATCATAAGACAGAACATATAAGTAAAACAGAGTAGTAAAGCAGCGGATAAAACTAGTATTTCAAAACCATAGTCAAGTTACATCAAAGTACTTGGTCATTATTTTCCCATAAAACAAAGTCTAGAACATAAACTGAAAACTGGAAAAAAACATAAAGTAACTATCCCCAAAGTAGCATAAAGCCATAGCATGCTCAAACCATACATGAGCTATCCAGAAAAGCAGCTAAAGGTCCAGCTAGGTACCAATGTTCCCACCCTGCAAACCTGGGGGGGGGGGAAACGGAAGAAAAGAGGCGAAAGAAAACGGGTCAGTCAAAAAGACTGGTAAGTCCTATCTACTATTAGTATAAAAACTAATAAAGTTAACCGGACATGAGAAACTGAGATGAAACATAAGGATGATAACTGACATGGTGAAAAGTTAACAAGATAGATCAAGTGTGGCATCGCATATACAAGGTTAAGTTGCACCAGGTGTGTACTAGTATTCTAATCCATGTCAAGTATAAACAAGAAATGATCCCTTGGCCCAAAGCTGGCCCACCTCATGAGATGACCTAAATCGAGGTCCAACTACTCGGTCTAGTCGATCGGCTCCCTATAAGCCTAACTCGTCGTGTATCGGTGTCATACGGCTTAATCGTGGAATGTAGTTAACTATGCTAGGTCCACCCCAGGGTCAGCCCTAAGGTGTAAACCACAGACACAATTCAAGCACGCACAGTCTAAACCTACTGGTGCCCATGTTCAACTCCGGACTTAATGTGCACGACCATGGTCCGCCTGAACAACCGGTGCACCCTTCAGCCGCCTCTTTTGGTCTCTTACAATCGGTCCAGTAATCGTGCCCCACCCTAGCCTAGTCCAGGGTACCCATGATACTTCCAAGTAGGCTACTACTGAAAAGGACCACGTAACTAGGGTTTCAAGCGGGTTAAGTGTGGTTAACCCTATCCTAACCATGTATTGAGTTGGTTAAGTGTATTCAAGCAGTTCATGACTTAACCCAATCAATACATCTGGTTTAATTGGTTAAGTATATTCAAGTAGTTTATGACTTAACCCTACCAATCCATCGTGTTTAATTGGTTAAGTATTCAAGTAGTCCATGACTTAACCCTATCATGTGGCATTAATTAATTTAATGCACCCAACCTCTCACATTAGACCTTGTTGTGGTTACTAGTTAAGCCGGGCGGGTCCGGGTAGCTTTACACCACAACTTAGTCTAACCTCGGGTTTCAAGTGCGACATGACCAACTACTCACATTGGGTCCTATTGTTTGTAGCCACTAGTTAAGCCGGTCGGTTCCGGGTAGATTTATGGTACAAACTCAACCCAACCTCGAGTTGGCCACACTCATATTTTCTAAGTGTCATGTCCATCATTATGTTTACAAACATAATCACAAGTCAATGTTCATGTCATATTTTAAAACCATGTTTTCATGTCATTAATATTACCCAAACCCAACACATTCCCATCGCATGTACGTTTCGCATAACATAACATAGATCAAAAGAGGGAACTTGGCAAAAGCATGACAAAAGGGCATAAGGTAATAAGGTTGGCCATAAGTTAAACATGGTGGCATATGCGGCATAAATATGTTCATTCAAACTTGCATGTTACATGCATAACATTCAAACTTAGCGAATAGGTGATACATGGTCCTAGATGACATAGGATGATGACTAGAAGTTCGCATATAACATTATATGCAAGTTATCATAAAGGTTATGAGAGTTCTCATGTTGCATAATGCAACATTTCAACATAAAGCTTATAGCTTTTAGCCCACAAGGTCAAGGTGATAGCTTTACAAACATGCATAAAATAAACCTATGCATAACATGTTAGAATCAAAGCACATATCATACTTAGGCCCAAACTCAACTTGCAACATATCACATTTAACTTCATAGTTAGAATCTAAGAGTAGTATATGGCTTACAATGCTATGAAGACTAGAATAAATATAAAATAAGATTGAGACGAAACCACACTAGCAAATCCGCAACCAAAGACGATAAACTCCACTTCAAGACTTGAGAACAAGAAGGAATAACCCCAAAAACAAAGAAAGATGGCTCTTTTACTTAAGAAAGATGGCTCCTTTATGACATAGATTGATTTGAGACACTCATGCTCTCATGAAGAAGGTGGAGGCCATGATTAGTGAACATTTGGGCAACATTTAGTTGTAGGAATGATTAATGAGGGTTTAGGCTAGGTCTAGGGGTCTTTTTATAGAGATTAGGGGCAGTTTAGACCATAGGATTAACCCTAAATCGAATCTGAGCCATCTACTCCCGTCAGAAACTTCCAGAACAAGACCCAACATGTCAAAATGGTGCACCAGGAAAATTGGTCCGACCGGGGGGGTCGACCCCTGGGTCGACAGGGGTGTCGACCCATTGGGGGGGTCGACACTGGTGTCGACCCTGCCTGGGGCGGGAAAAATTCCCGCCCATTCTGCCTTGGTTGCAATTTGAATCTGAATTCGAATTTGAACTGTTTTCGGGCTTGGAATTTTCTGAAAACTTCATTGGGCCATAACTTGGTCATACGGACTCCGTTTTTCGAAAACTAGGACTCTATTTCGCGTATTTTTCCGAGACGAATGCAATGGCACAGCCTGTTTCCCTTGGTTCAGATATTACATTTTAATTCTTCCTTGATTTACATTATAACATGTTATTAAAAAATATGGGTTGTTACAGATCTGATGTTGGTTTCGGCCTTTGGGGTTAATATTTGGGGAATTATTCTCTTGATTTATTTACGGTTAGTGACTGATGAACTGGAATGAGGCGTATGTTGTGTTTGTGTAAAACGCATTTATTATATACACGAGTTATTCAGGAAGACCGGGTTTATCCCATTCTGAATAACTGATACGACGATAAATCGAAGATGAAGACAATGGTAGAAGACCGGAGGTCTTCACGTCGTTTGGATAATTACTGATGATCTTGATTGGGCCGTACACCCAAGAGGAGGGAATCAGTTGGTGATCGTCCAGACGTACTTGGAGATCGATGGATATGCGCGGTACTAGGTGCCTCCGGTTTCGTACAGACCCAGAACGGACTTGTAAATGGACTGTGTGTCTGACATTGGATATCATTCTGTGTGATTGATGGATATCGGTTGCATGGAGTGGTTTGCCTATATGGCATGCTAAGATGCAAATGATCAAGGCTTCTGTTGAAAAATAGAGCCTTGTGGTTGATGATCAAAGCACAGCCCGTGTGGCATAGCTTTGTGCAGCGTGGATTCGCGAGCCTCACACCCCGGTTGTGAACTATAAATCGGAGAAGGACCTCGGGGGGACATGCGTTTCTTTCTAGCTAGAAGTGGCGTCAGTGGTTTTACACGCCCTGACGAGTTTGACTTATGTGGTTGTTGTTGTTGCGAGGCGCCTCGTATATATCGGTGACTATGTGAAGCCGATGGAGTCATTCGTTGGCTCATTTACGCCCCAAAGGGCGGGGAAACGTAGTGTTCAGGCATTATAATCCACATCGGTGGACCGACCCTGACGATCCAAGGGGCAGTTGCGGCTGTTCCTGAGACATGGGCTAGATTGTCTAGAATCGGTAGAGGACTATCTTTTGCCTCGGTTCGCAGATGGAAATCCAATTTCCAAATACGGGACTTTGCGGTTTTATCTGTAGAGCCTAGTATGGCGACATAGTGGGATGGGGCGCTTATGCCGTCTATGATTGATACTTAAGATTTGAAGTAATTTTATACACTATGCACTTATAATAGTATCAAATGATTTGTTTTAAACGTATCAAGCATTCTTGGCTATTATAAGGTAAAAACCCTATCCTCTGGCTTGCGTTGCATTGTGTGATGGGACCTGGGTCTTATAATAGCTTCATTGTTCTTTATTTAGCATTGCGCTGTTTGTTTTATGCACTGGTGTTCTTGGGAGGAAACCCGTTCCGTGTTATACGGCATGGTCCCTTGATTTACCTAACTTTAAAATAAAGATTAATAACTGTTTTAGTTCTCACACCAGTCACATGACTGACCTAGAGTTTATTGTTTTAACCTAAACTCTAGGTGCCCTTATTTTGACACGGGCAACTAGTAGTTTCGGTTTTGCAGATTTATATTCACAGGAACCTGGTTTACAGCTGGAACGATATCCGGAAAGCTTTGTATCCGTGTATCTTCTTCAGTTGTATTTTGTATTATTTTCCGCTGCTATGTAATTTATTGTAATCTCTGATATTTATCGAATGTGTAATATTTATTTATACTCTGTATATTCTTGTATTCTGATGGAATGGTTGTAATAAGCAATGAAATGTTCTTCTGTCTGCGTTCTGATTTGTCTTGTCCTCACAGTAATTCGTTCTTTCTCTTCTCTTCGAAGATCGGGGAAGTTCGGGTCGCTTCATTGAAAGGACTAATGAATCTGATAGCCAACTTCCCAGTCTTACCAAACTGAACAACCTTTCGGAGAGGGGATACTTTCACGAATACTAAGTCACTAACAAAGAACTCTTCTTCCTTTCTCCTTCTATCCGCATACAATTTCTGATGGTCTTGGGCTGCCTTCATCCTCTACCGAATCAAAGCGATTTTCTATCGGCCTCCCCCTCCCTATTTTTTGTATCCATCAGGGGGATACGAAATTTCGTATCCCTATCCCTCAGGGGGATACGAAATTTCATATCCCCAGGGAGGATACGAATTTCCTGTATTTTGGCTCTTCTAGGATCCGAATTTCTGCTGCATGGTCCCCACTTCCTACGTACTCCATTACCAACCTTCACCTATAAATAACCCAAGGCTTGGCCTTCAGTTGGATCCTTTTTGACTTGGATTTTTTTGACTTCTAGAGCTCCAAAAACATCACTAATGGCTTCCATCTTCTTCTTCATGACCATTGGAAATGGCATGGACCTTTAAAACGTTGCATCCACGTTTTCATCAACTCTCAGACATCTACAAGCATAATTACACCTCTTTTGGACAGTTTTGGACTTTTTGGACATTGAAGCTAAAATTGAACATTGTTGACCAAGTCAACACTTCTCTCACTCAACGAAGAAGAACGTTTTAGTCAAAGTTTAGAATTAACAATCTTTTAATTATTCTATTGTAGCTTCGTACTTAAAAAATGTCCAAACTTGTACAACATTGTAATCGACAAATATATGATGAATGATCACTATAAAGTGGATGTAGGGGTTAGTGCCGAGCCACTATAAAAAGTTGTGTTCTCCCGCATTTACTTATTTTACTTTGGATTTCTATGTGCACAATACACACTCACATCGGGTGTTGGCGTGCGTTGAGTCCACGACAACTTTCCACGTCAACATTTTGGCACGCCTGGTAGGGGACGTATAGCATTGACCTCTACTTCAGACATGACTCTCGACTTTGGGACTAGGATCTTGGAATTCAACTTCAACTTTCCTTTGGAAGAAAACTTCACTCGCTTCCCAACATGGCTAAGCGAAAACAAGTAATTCGCTCGGAAAGAACAGGTGTTGAGGAAGAATAAGAACTTTCCTCGACCGAAAACCCATCTAATTACGTCACACAAGACGACATTGATGGAGTCGTTAAAAATCTAACCAAAGATCTTACCTCCTGCTTGGAATAACAGGAACAACACTTCCGTCGCCAAGAGGCCTCCAAAGCCACTCTTTCACCCGACTCGTAAGGTTTACGAGGTAGCCAATCTTAGGAAATCTTGTTGGAACCGGTGCTAGTGTTCGGCAAGGCTTAGCTCAGGAATTAGAGGGCAACACCTTACGTCCGTTAATGTCACTCACTAAGGGAATGCATTAACTTTCATGGAGCGTTATAAGAGTATAGAATAGAACATACAAGACAGATATATGAAATGGTACTTAAAAATTCAAAATTTATTCATTGCAGCGGAAAGCAAAACATGTTTGGTTACAACATCAAAACCAAATACTAAAGCCAAGTACACAAATATCCATCTTGAACAAGATTATTATCAGAGTACATAAAAAAAACCATAATCCCACTCCAAATAGCCATAATGAAAAAGAGATAAAGCTGAGCATTACTTTCAACACTTCCAAGCACTTCAAGAAGAAAGAGATCCAAGTCAAGCTTTACTAATCCCACCCTGAGGACCTTGGGGGTGGGGGGTGGAAAAAGGCGAAACAAAAAGGGTCAGGCATAAGTATGGCGAGTCTAGCGACTTTACCAATATAATCAGTGAAGTAACAGGATAAGAACATAAACTGGATATAAGAGATGACTGTAACATAAGCAAATTTGACAAGGTAAACAAGGTAAGCAAGATAAAACATCGACTGCGCTCCTAGCCACTATAAGATATGCTCTTCACCGTACCACATACTAGTTACATACTAAAAGATGACCCCTCTCAAACAAATATAATGATGGTAGTTTCGTGTACTTCTAGTTACTATCATAGGTGCCAACTTGCTCCTATCCCCACTAGTTGTACTCATTATCCTTCCCATTCGATCGGCTCCCTAACCTCGTAGATACCTGTGCTGGTCCCACAATAGGGTGTATCACTCCCTAAGGTGGCAACCCCGATACTACTGAAATGCACAGCTTATACCTACACGATGCAACAGCGTCTTACCTACCAGCCCAGACCACGCACACACATGACTCCGTTGGACTTGCACTGCCATCGCTAACTCTTTATTGACCTCTTACAATCAACCCCAGTAAGCGTGTCCCTGTCCTCGACCTAGTTCGAGCTCATATAGATACTAAAATGGGTTACTGGTTAAAAAGAGTCCATCCACTTGACACAAGCTTCCCTCCTAAGCTTGGTCCCCAATAGGAATTCCCACTTAACCCCTCTTTATCGCCATGTCTAATCACATGTCTCATCTTGGTTAAGTGCTTTTATTATGTTTCACATGCTTCCCATGTTACCCACTTAACCCTTTATTATTCTCATGTCTAATAACACGTCTTATCTTGGTTAAGTGTTCATTGATTCATTATAACCGTAATCTTACAAGACCTCCTACATTAGATTACCGTTTTGCAGTTGCTGGATTTGTCGGGCGGTTCCGGGCAGGCTCATACCGCAATCTGAATCTAACCTCGTGTCTTTGCATTATTACGCATCTAATTTCTGCCTTTGACCTCTCACATTAGATTACCGTTTGCGGTTGCTGGATTTGCCGGGCGGTTCCGGGCATGCTTGTACCACAATCTGAATCTAACCTCGTGTCTTAGGCGTTTATTATCACTTTCTTGATTCAAGCCCCAATTTCAAATCTTAGATTATAATATATTCCAATCGCCCATAATTTCCAATCTAAATTATGTTTATAATTTTATTCCAAATTATGCCTATAATCTCATGTGTATGAGTTATGCCAATTTATGCCCAAAACAATTTCCATAGCCATCAATAATTTATGCCAAATCTCATTTTATTACATATTTCCCAAACTTTTCCCAATAATTCCAACGTTATTCGTACGTAAATCTCAATGCAATAAGCTTAGGCTCGAAGTTAGCCTAATATAAAAAAAGGAAAAAGGAAAAGAAGAAGGGAGAGAATCAAAACATCCAAACTGGCATAAACATATAAATGGGCATGTGAAATGAATAGCAACAAATTAGATCAAACAGGCTTATGATAATAGAAATTGGGTATGAATCTAAAGGATAACAAATTACAAAACTTGATATGATTCATCTTATTTACATGCATATACATCAGATCCAATTTACAATCCTATCACAATTACTTTTTAATTCAATTATATGTGAAAGTGACATAAACTCACAACGATAGGATTCTTAGAAAAGAGAATTAGGTGTCGTTATAGTTATTCTGATCTCGAATAATCTCTACTTTGATTGTTTGTAGATCTGATCTTCTAATTGGAATACTCCTATTCTGATTTGTTTTGGTGGAGAAGAAAGGCTAGTTTAGATTAGAGCAACATGGAGGCGCCATGGATGAAAACAATGAGATTAGGTTTAGGTGTTTATTTATAGGTGTGTTAGGTGAATTAGGACCTTTAGATTAGATTAGGAACCATCTGAACCATCCAGACCAGAAAAACACATCATCCAGCCAATCCCAGAAAAACATGTCATCACGGAACTCTCTAGAATTCTGCAGATCTGGTTCGGCTTAGGCGCACTTCCCAGGTGCGCCAGTGCAATTTTGTTCTGGCCCACTTTACAAGTGCGCCAGTTATTCTGGGCCATTTCCTGATTGTTCTGCCTAACTTCTATCGTCCATAACTCCTTCATATGGTATCCGTTTTATGTAGACTCGGGCTCTATCTCAAGCAGAATTCCGAGACGATCGCAATGGCGTAACCCATTTCACTTAATTCTTCTTTTAAAAATTAACTATTCTTTAATTTTCTCTTATGTCATGCTTTAAAATTATGGGGTGTTACATTCCCCCCTACTTCAAGGATTTCGCCCCCGAATTCTCGAAGCTGAAAGGAACGTATGTCCTACCATCCATCATCCATCTACTCGTCCATCAATCACGGGCATCTATTGTCCTTAAAAGATTTCTAATGCTTTCATGAACATATGCAAAGTATGTGTATATGTACTTATCCTAATGCAAAATCAGGCGGTTTACTGATTCAGTTGACCTCCTTAATGCAAAACATGATAGTGCCATGCGTCCATTATGTATGCAAAAGAATCCTAATAATACATATCATTTCTATATAAGTGCACAACCATTCATCTAAATGCAACATCCATATGATAACACATTCAATATACATCCATTAATTTAAATATGCACACTCTTCCGTATGCAATATGAAAGTGATTGAGCCGATCTAGTGTCGAATGTGTGTGTAAATGCATCCATGAGCAACCACTAGCAAACACTTACATCCACTTGCATCCACCAAACATAACATGTTTCAAACACATGTTTACAACCATAGGATTTTCTACCTAAAGATCGAAGATATAATCGAGAGGATACACTAAATGATAGAACAAGTATAAACAAAGCGGTAGAAAAAGGAGAAGTTAAGAACATACCCTCAAAAAGGAAAGGGTACAACGCACGTATCTTGTCTTCCATTTCCCAAGTCGCGTCTCCTTGGTCATATTCCCATTGGACTTTAACCAACTTGACCTCTCGGTTACGTAATTTCTTGACCTCCGTTCCAAGGATGCATGTAGGAACTCGTCAAACCGTGGCATCTCGCTCTACTTCCACTTCTCTAGGCATGCTTGGCTCTACTACTTCCGCAGTATCGTGTAAACACTTCCTCAAATGCGACACGTGAAATACGTCATGAACACCACTAAGCTTCTCAGGCAACTTCACTTTATAGGCCATATGTCCAATTCTTTCTGTAATGGGGAATGGCCCTACGAATCTTGGTGCCAATTTCCCTATAGATCCAAAACGAACTACATTCCTCAATGGTGATACTTTAATAAAAACCGTGTCTCCAACATCGAACTCAAGATCGGTTCGTCTCTTATCAGCGTATGATTTTTGCCGGTCTTGTGCCGTCGTCATGCGTCTTCGAATCAAGTCTATCTTCTCTGAAGTTTCTCTAATCATCTCGGGCCCAAGCAAAATCTTATCCGTAGATTCCCACCAACAAGTTGGTGATCGGAAAGGTCGTCCATATAGAGCTTTAAAAGGTGCCATGCCAATACTAGTCTGATAGTTGTTGTTGTTGTAGGCGAACTCTACTAATGGAAGGTGTTCCTCCCACGTTCCTCCAAAGTCCAAGATGCATAACCTCAAAAGATCTTCTAGAATCCGATTGACTCTTTCTGTTTGGCCGTCCATCTGAAGGTGATAAGCGGTGCTCAAACACAATTTCGTTCCTACCTCCTCTTGTAAGCTCTTCCAAAACTCACTAGTGAAAATGGGATCTCGATCGCTCACAATACTAGAAGGTATGCCATGTAGACGAACTATCTCTCGGAGATAAACATATCCTAACCATGCCGCTGTTCTTTTACTCTTAACGGAAATGAAATGGGCGCTCTTGGTAAGTCTATCTACTATTACCCAAATCCCTGTATTACCCTTCCTTGACCTCGGCAACCCGTCGACTAAATCCGTGGAAACACTTTCCCATTTCCACTATGGAACCTCTAAAGGGTGAAGCAAACCACCAGGATTCTTTTGTTCAGCCTTGACTTACTGGCACACTAAGCATCTAGAAACGAACTCAGCCACATCCTTCTTCATTCCGGCCCAAAAGAAAACTCGCTTCATGTCCCTATACATCTTGTTACCACCGGGATGTATGGTCATCTTAGAACGATGTGCTTCTTCAAGGATTATCCTTCTCAAACTCTCATCTCGTGATACGCAAAGTCTCCCATCCCTACGCAACCAACCTTTTTCATCTATAGTATACCTACTAAGATGGATCAAAGACTCCCCTCTTATGAGCTTGTCCACTATCTTTATCAGTTGTGGGTCATCTCGCTGTGCCGCACCTATCTGTCCCAAAAGCGTAGGTCGCACCTCTAATGATGCCAACAAACCGGGTACATAATCGATAGACGGTCTAAAGTCAAAGGTAGATATATACTCTAAACTCTGCCGCTCGACAAACAAAGGACTCAAAGTCAACTTCTTTCTACTCAAGGCATCTGCTACAACGTTACCCTTGCCAGGGGTATATGCAATCTCAAAATCGTAGGACGCTAAGAACTCCATCCACCTCTGTTGCCTTTTGTTTAGATCTTTTTGAGAGAACAGGTATTTAGTGACTTATGGTCTGTATACAACTCAAACCTCTCACTAAGAAAGTAATGGTGCCAAGACTTAAGTGCAAAAACTATGCCAGCTAATTCTAAGCCATGGGTAGGGTAATTCTTCTCATGGACCTTCAACTACCTTCCACCATAACATATCACCCTTTCCTCTTGCATCAAAACTACGCCAAGACCTGTCCCGCAAGCATCGGTATACACTGTGAACGGTTTACTCCCATCCGGCAAAACTAAAAATGGAGTTGTCATCAATGCCCTCTTTAATCGTTGAAAAGCATCGTCACAGTCAACGTCCCAAGAAAAGGTCAAATTTTTTTCGTTAACCGAGTAAGTGGGGTTGATATCTTGGCAAAGTCCTTGATGAACTTTCTATAATAACCCGCCAAACCAAGAAAAATTCTTACTTCCGTTGCATTCTTAGGAATCTTCCAATCTTGAATTGCCACTACCTTCGCGGGATCCACTGCTATCCCTTCTTTAGAGACCACGTGCCCTAGGAATCTTACCTCCTTCCTCCAAAAGTGACATTTAGAGAACTTAGTCTTGAGTTGATGTGGTCGAAGGATCTCTAAGACTTCCTTAAGATATAAGGCATGCTCTTCTTCACTTCTAGAGAAGATCAGGATATCGTCCATAAAGACTACAACGAACTTGTTTAGAAACTCCCTAAACACCCTACTCATCAAGTCCATGAAATATGCGGGTGCATTCATCAAACCAAAAGGCATGATGAGCCATTCAAAGAAACCATCTGGAGTTCTAAATGCAGTCTTATCTATGTTGTCCTCCGCCACCCTTAGCTGATGAAATCCTGTAGCTAAATCCAACTGCGAGAAAACCGAAGCACCAACCAACTGATCGAACAAGTCATCTATCCTCGGTAACGGGTGTCTATTCTTCTTCGTGAGCTTATTCAGCTCCCTATAATCCACGCACAATCTAAGCGAACCAACAACCTTCGTGGTAAAAACAACTGGAGCACCCTACTCCGAGATACTTCTTCTTATGAACCTTTTCTCAAGCAACTCTTTCACTTGTTTACTAAGCTCCCTCCTTTCTTTTGGAGCCATGTGGCGCACAGGGAATGCAATTGACTTTGCATTGTCCACCAAATATATACGGAAATCTATCTTGCGTTTTGGAGGTAAGCCCCTAACATCCTTAAAGACATCTGCATACTCACTGACTACTCGAACAGATTGCAAATCATCAATAGACGTGTTAAGAGATTCTAGGTAGCTAAGCATAACAGAACCCTTAGAGTCACATGAGATATCGAGAGTATTCCCCAAACTAGTCAACAGTCTAACTACCCTCTTTTTACAGTCGAGAATGGCACCATACCTGGCTAGCCAATCCATTCCTAGAATTAACCCATAGCCCGTGAAACCAAGCACATAAGCATTGCATTCGAACTCAACGCCATATACAGATATTCTCAAATCCCGACATAACATAGACAGATGAGCCGTACCCCCAATAGGATTTGAGACAACAACGGGATCCACAACTATACTAGTATCTAGATGCAGAGACTCAACAACAGAAGTAGATATAAACAAATGTGAAGCACAAGAATCAAACAAAGTATGTACAGGACGATCGAAAAGGAAAATCAAACTTTCAACGGAAATGTTTCTACCTCTCTCTTGCGTAGCTTCCATGAGAGCATGAACCTGCCCTCCTGAAGTACATTCTGTCCTCTGTCCTTGCCTCCTTGGGCAGTCTTTAATCATATGTCCTGCCTCACCACATTGGAAGCAACCAGTCCTCTTCTTCTTCCTACATTCCTTCTTCAAATGGCCAGGTATTCCACAATTGTGACACTTTCTTTTCTCTGAGCCCTTGTTAACCTTACCTCCCTTCTTTTGTTGTTGTTGTGCCTTCTTTGGATCCCCTTTCTTATCATGTGTCTTATCTACATTAGCAGCTTTCTCCTCTTCATGTATCAACACCATATCAACAAGATTCTCGAAAGTAGCCCCTATAGGAATGTGGGACATAGCCAACTCGTGTAATGGTTCATTAAGACCCTTGGCAAATCTCAAAGCCTTCTTATGTTGTGTATTAACTAATTCCATACCAAATCTTGCTAACTGGTTAAACTTGTTAACGAACTCCTTCACAGACAAACTCTCTTGTTTCAATGCCAAGAACCTCTCCATGTATAAACTCTCCTCCGCTTGTGAAAGAAATTTCAGCTCGAACCTTTGCCTAAAATCCATCCACGTCTCCACCGCACGTCTTCCATTAGTTACTTCCCATCAAAAGGAAGCTTCAACCTTCATTAACCAAGTAGCTAGCTAAACCTTCCTTCCCTTGTCTATCTCAAAGATACCAAACAAATCCTCCACTTCCTTGAGCCAATTCCGTGCCTAAACAAACGTCTCAGTCCCATAAAATAGTTTTCCGCCCATCGCACGGAAGTCTTTGCATATTTTAGAAAAAGCGTCTACACAGGGAGGAGGAGGAGGAGCGGCTCCAACTAGGGAAGGAGGAACGTTTGTTGGGCCTGCGGCAGTAGCCCAAGCCTCCAGATACCTTATGAACCAGCCTGGTATCTGTACGCCCTCGGGTATATCGGATTCCCTAGACATGCTGAAAGGAAAAAGGAAGAGATTCAAAACAGAGAATCGAAAGAAAGATATATGGCTTTTGGGGATTATGTTTTTCATTGTAGACCTTTCTCTTGAAAATACCTTCTTTAAAACATGTTTTTGAAAACGGTTTTCAAAATCTTTTATCTGTTTTGGTAACCTTCAGCTCTAATACTACGTGTAACATCCTACGTCGGTTAATGTCGCTCACTAAGGGAATGCACTAACTTTCATAGAGCATTATAAGAGTATAGAACAGAACATTACAAGACAGGTATATAAAACGGTACTTGAAAATTCAAAATTTATTCATTGCAGCGGAAAGCAAAACATGTTTGTTTACAACATCAAAACCAAATACTAAAGCCAAGTACACAAATATCCATCTTGAACAAGATTATTATCAGAGTACAGAAAAACAAAACCATAATCCCACTCCAAATAGCCATAATGAAAAAGAGATAAAGCTGAGCATTACTTTCAACACTTCCAAGCACTTCAAGAAGAAAGAGATCCAAGTCAAGCTTCACTAATCCCACACTGAGGACCTTGGGGGGGAGAGAAAAAGAAAAGAGGCAAAACAAAAAGGGTCAGACATAAGTCTGGCGAGTCTAGTGACGTTAACAATATAATCAGTAAAGTAACAGGATAAGAACATAAACTGGATATAAGAGTTGACTGTAACATAAGCAGATATGACAAGGTAAACAAGGTACGCAAGATAAAACATCGGCTGCGCTCCTAACCACTATAAGATATGCTCTGCACCTTACCACATACTAGTTACATACTAAAAGATGATCCCTCTTAAACAAATATAATAATGGTAATTTCGTGTACTTCTAATTACTATCATAGGTGCCAATTTGCTCCTATTCCCACTAGTTGTACCCACTACCCTTCCCATTCGATCGGCTCCCTAACCTCGTAGATACCTGTGCTGGTCCCACAATAGGGTGTATCACTCCCTAAGGTGGCAACCCCAATACTACTGAAATGCACAGCTTATACCTACACGATGCAACAACGTCTTACCTACCAGCCCGGACCCACGCACGCAAATGACTCTGTTGGACTTGCACTGTCGTCGCTAACTCTTTATTGACCTCTTACAATCAACCCCAGTAAGCGTGTCCCTGTCCTCGACCTAGTTCGAGCTCATATAGAAACTAAAATGGGTTACTGGTTGAAAAGGGTCCACCCACTTGACACAAGCTTCCCTCCTAAGCTTGGTCCCCACTAGGAATTCCCACTTAACCCCACTTTATCCTCATGTCTAATCACATGTCTCATCTTGGTTAAGTGCTTTTATTATGTTTCACATGCTACCCATGTTTCCCACTTAACCCTTTATTAACCACATGTCTTATCTTGGTTAAGTGTTCATTAATTCATTATAACTGTAATCTTGCAAGACCTCCTATATTAGATTACCGTTTTGTGGTTGCTGGATTTGTCGGGCGGTTCCGGCTAGGCTTATACCGCAACCCGAATCTAACCTCGTGTCTTTGCATTATTACACATCTAATTTCTGCCTTTGACCTCTCACATTAGATTACCGTTTGCGGGATTTGCCGGACGGTTCCGGGCAGGCTTATGCCGCAATCCGAATCTAACCTCGTGTCTTAGGCGTTTATTATCACTTTCTTGATTCAAGCCCCAATTTCAAATCTTGGATTATAATATATTCCAATCACCCATAATTTCCAATCTAAATTATGTTTATAATTTTATTCCAAATTATGCCTATAATCTCATCTGTACAAGTTATGCCAATTTATGCCCAAAACAATTTCCATAGCCATCAATAATTTATGCCAAATCTCATTTTATTACATATTTCCCAAACTTTCCCAATAATTCCAAACGTAAATCTTAATGCAATAAGCTTAGGCTCGAAGTTAGCCTAATATAAAAAAAGGAAAAAGGAAACGAAGAAGGGAGAGAATTAAAACATCCAAACTGGCATAAACATATAAATGGGCATGTGAAATGATTAACGACAAAGTAGATCAAACATGCATATGATAATAGAAATTGGGTATGAATCTAAAGGATAACAAATTACAAAACTTGATATTATTCATCTTATTTATAGGCATATACATCAGATCCAATTTACAATCCTATCACAATTACTTTTTAATTCAATTATATGTGAAAGTGACATAAACTCACAGCGATAGGATTCTTAGAAAAGAGAATTAGGTGTCGTTGTAACAATTCTGATCTCGAATAATCTCTACTTTGATTGTTTGTAGATCTGATCTTCTAATTGGAATACTCCTATTCTGATTTGTTTTGGTGGAGAAGAAAGGCTAGTTTAGATTAGAGAAGCATGGAGGCGCCATGGATGAAAACAATGAGATTAGGTTTAGGTGTTTATTTATAGGTGTGTTAGGTGAATTAGGACCTTTAGATTAGATTAGGAACCATCTAAACCATCCAGACCAGAAAAACACATCATCCAGCCAATCCCAGAAAAACACGTCATCATGGAACTCTCCAGAATTCTGCAGATCTGGCTCGGCCTGGGCGCACTTCCTAGGTGCGCCAGTGCAATTTTGTTCTGGCGCACTTCACAAGTGCGCCAGTTATTCTGGGCCATTTCCTGATTGTTCTGCCCAACTTCTATCGTGCATAACTCCTTCATACGGTATCCGTTTTACGCAAACTCGGACTCTATCTCAAGCAGAATTCCGAGACAATCGCAATGGCGTAACCCGTTTCACCTAATTCTTCTTTTAAAAATTAATTATCCTTTAATTTTCTCTTATGTCATGTTTTAATATTACGGGGTGTTACATAGGGGCAAATCTCAAAGAACATCCCCGCGTCGACACCAATCAACAAACAGCTACCGGATCAGCTAGGCTCGAGGGCAACACCCCTAATCCCATTCAAAATTCAGCTGTGATTACAACTAATCAAGCTTCAGGATTATACACCGGAAATGCCAGTCAAGCACCAGTGCGTGCAAATTTGGGAGCAGGAACTCCCGTAGTTCCTAATCTTGGATTTGTGCCCACCGAGGCACCTTAGGCTAGGATCAAGCTAGATACTCTACTTGGCGCTCGATTTTTAGCTAACTTTGGACTCGATGCTGGGGGAATCGACGTCAATTTACCTAATCTGAACCGATTTCTTGGCTTTGGCAATGAAAGCCAAGTCGTCGATGTCATCCGACGCTATGCCCATGGCGGGGAACCTCAAGCAAGCTTGGATTGCATCACTCACAACCCCTTCACCCCAGATATCAATAACTCTCATAACCCACCGGACTTCAAGCTGCCAATGTTGGATCCTTACGATGCTAGAAGGGACCCTACTGTTCACTTTATGTGCTATATGTGCCACATGGAAGTGCATTCCGCCTTAGAAGGCGTCATGGCCAAGTGCTTCCCTCTTTATCTCGTCGACATAGTTGCTCTATGGTTTAGAAAGTTAGAGCCGAAATTGATTAACAGCTGGAATGTCTTGGTCTCTAGGTTCGTTGAGTAGTTCAGGTTCATATCGCTCAACTAAGGAACATCATGACTCTAATGTTAGTCGGGCAGAGAACAGGCGAGACTCTGCGCAAATTCCTCGAACGATCCAATGCATCGGTGGCCTCTGTTGATAGACCAAATCCATCCATGGTCTTAATGGTCGCCGTCTCCGGCATTCTTGACAAAACAGACTTCAAGACGTCACTACAATGGGACCAGCGAAGGGATCTCGCTGAATTCTACTTCGAGACAGAAATATTTCTTAGGGAGGAGGACTCCCAAGACGAGAAGCCCATGCAACGGGCCAACTCTACAGAAGGTTCAAGGCCATCTGCCCTCGACAAAGGCAAGGTTAAACCTCGGGACGACCAAAGATCACAGCCTCGGTTCCCAGCCTACACCGAGTTCAACCAAGGCATAAAAAGGATTTATCTCGACATTCACGAAACTACCCCTTTCCAAAATCCCCCTGTGACGGCCCGCCCCGCACCAACCGACATTATATCCAAAGGTGCGCTGTACACATGTCCAGTTAGCACGGGACGGTCACCAGAAGAAAAAGAAAGAAGAGAAATGAACCAACAAGGAACCTGTAATATGTCTCACAGCGCATAGAACAAAATATAATAATAACATACTTGACATAAAATAGGAGAGACAGTGCATAAGCTAAAAACCAGAACTGAGCATCATAGCAGCGGAAATCCAAAATATAGCTTGTTACAACTTTTCAAACTGTCTCAAAGCAAAAGCAAGATAAAGGAGGTACACTACTAATGCCCAAGTAGCGACCACCAACGACACAGGGAGAATATCTATATATCATACGTGGAAGCCTCCTGCTCGCCTCCGAATCAGCTACTCGCGCATCACCAGCTAACCATAACCTGTCTCTAGTCTGCTCGTGTGATCACCCAGAGTAATAAGAAGAGACATAAAACTCTGGGTCAGACATAAAGCCTGGTATGAGCGATAAGCATCTAAACAGAATAATAACAGGTATAATCCAATCATACCTGAACCTGGACCTGCAACCAAAGAGTTAGCACTACATACTGTACAACACTCTAAGGTGCCCTTTCAAATGGTGTAAAGATAACGGGGGTGGGGGTGTGAATGTCATAGTGATGTCAAACAATCAAGCATAGCAATCATCCTCACATCCCTCACTTAGTGCGTAAAGCATACGATATCCACTACTTTGGTCACCTAATACTTTGGGCCATGACGGAATCCAATCCCATGTAACTATCACTACAAGCCCACTATCTATCTCTCAGTTGTGAACCAAAGTTATGAATACCGACAACCCCTTTGCACACGTCCCGCAGCAAAGCCCAATCATGAAGTGAACTCATTGGTTCCCAACTGGGTCCGGGATCCTGAGCTCTAACTTCCATTTGGACTACCTTTGCATCTCAGGTTTTAGTCATCATCCTCCGGATCGGTCTTCATTCAGTTCATAGCCTCCTGGTTCGGTTCACAGTCACTATACTAGTTCGGGTCGGGTTCCTCCATTCGGATCGGGTCGCGCCATCAACTCGTGGTCCTCCAGCTCCATCGGATCGGTTCGAGTACCCTTCAGCGGATCGGTTTGGGGTCTCCAAGTCCATTGCCACGGATCGGTTCGTGACAAGCTCCTTCGGGTCGGGTCGTGCTTCATCAGTTCGTGGGGCCCCTGTCGGATCGGGTCGTGCTTCCTTCTGGCGATCGGAGCTGCTAGCGGATCGTGAAGGTGGATCGTGGTGGAGGGCTCGGATCGGATCACATTGTCGGATCGTGGTCTTCAAGCATCGGCGGATCGGGTCGCGCCATCGGTTCGGATCGCCTTTGCTTCCACCGATCCGGTCCGGTTCGGGCTAATTTCCTGTAGTTCTTCCAGCGAGCAGTTTACGCCATTCGACGACGTTTTCGACCATTCTAACTATTCT
Organism: Allium sativum; assembly: GCA_030737875.1. Lineage (NCBI taxonomy): Eukaryota > Viridiplantae > Streptophyta > Magnoliopsida > Asparagales > Amaryllidaceae > Allium > Allium sativum. The sequence goes on along the minus strand of CM060926.1, from coordinate 606,354,971 downwards.
AAACAATCACAAGTCATACCAAACAGTCATAGCAACATGTAGTAGTGACCTCAAACACCAAAACAACAATAAGATGGGTTAAAATGGATCAAACATAGCCAAAATCCCATATTTTCCCTTAAGCATGTTTAAGAACAACTAAACATAGGATTAACAAAACTTAACCAAATTAACCCAAATTCATATCAGAGGTCTAAAACAATATTTCTGAATTTATGAATATTTTTCCAGATTTTTAACATGCACAAATTCGCTAATTTTCACTAATTACCCCTTAATCCCCCAAATTCCGGGATTTGCAAAATTAGTCGAAATTAACCCAAATTCATATCAGAGGCATAAAATGATGTTTTAGAATTTTGGTAATTTTTCTAGATTTTTCTGAGCTATAATTTCGCTAATCTTCGCTAATTACCATAATTAGCAATAATTAGTGAGGAACTATGCAAATCACTCACCTTAGCCACAAACAAACTTTAGATCTGAAATAATCTCTGATTTGGATCCAATCCCTACGTGTTCCAGCAGCTCTCTCGCTGATTTGGTGAAGATCTTCTTTGATTTGATGTAGTTTTGCTTAATCTTCGATTAGAAAGTGATTAGAGACGATTTGGGATGAAATTAGAAGGTGGAGGCCATTGCTAGAGCTTGAAGGAGGTAAGTGGCGGCTGGGAAAATGAGTCTAAAACCGAAATCCTAACCCTAGCAGCCCTTAAATACTTCAAATCCCGAAATCCCCCATTGGGCCTAGTTGCTAATCACCCGGTTAAGCCCGATTAGCTGTTTTTCACCTTCTAAACCTTGTTTCAATCATATCTCCCAAACGGTAAGTCCGTTTGGCTAATGTAACCACTCTACGGAAAGAGAAACCATCATTCGAATCCAATGGAAGTGGTTTCAGATCAAAATTCCTTTCCAGTCAAAAGTTATGGCCAAAACAGTACCAACTAGGGCAAAACGGTCATTTAAAAATCGACAAAAATCATGAACATGGGAAATGACCCCAATAGTCGTCTCCCAAAGTTACATGACCATACGACTTCATATGTGAAAGAAATAAGTATTCTACGATCCCATGATGCGTAGAATACGGGTCGTTACACTCTTCCCCCCTTAAGAAATTTCGCCCCCGAAATTCCCTAACCAGAACACACAAAGGGTCCCGCATGCCTATCAACCATAAAACAACAATCAACATGCAAAACAAGTCTATCCTAGCATGCGGTTTACTAACAAGGGAAGGAACTATCACTACCAAAACCCTACTAGGCAAAGAGTTCTGGATACTTCTTCCTTATATCCTCCTCTGTTTCCCAAGTACAGTCTTTTTCATTCTCACCCCACTGGACTCTGACTAGTTTCACCGCCTTCCTTCGAAGCTGCTTCGTATCGTTCCCAATAATACGCATAGACTTGCAGTTCCCAATCGCCTCGAGTTCAACTTCGATGTTATCCAACTGATCAGGTAAAATAGCCACACTAGGGTCGTGCACGAATTTCCTTAACTGGGAAACATGAAATACGTTGTGAACTCCCGCCGTCTTGTCAGGTAGCTCTACTTCATACGCCAAATTCCCAACTTGCTCGAGGACTAGGAATGGGCCAACAAATCTTGGTGCTAACTTACCTCTCCAACCAATCCGAATCACATTCTCAATGGAGAGATCTTGACGAACACCAAGTCGTTAACGAAGAATTCCAAATCTCTTCGTCTCTTATCGAGATAAGCCTTCTGCCTATCTTTATCCCTTCCCAATAGTATATCTGCTCTATGCCTCAATACATCTTGTTACCACTGGGACATATAGTCAATTTCGGGTGATGATATGCTCTAAGCACTTCATCTCTCAGTCCATCTACGTTGGGTACAACTAGTCCCTTATTCTTTCGAAGCCACCCTTCTCGATCAAATCCTTACTTGATCATTCTCTTTCCATCGATACCCATCTCTACCCTAGAGATGGTTTCCAATAGATTAGGATCATCCTTCTAACTGGAAACAATCCACTCAATCAAAATCGATCTAATCGTCAAGCTTACTAGCGTTTCTGAATCCAATCCAGTCTTGGGTCCGAAATCATATCCTGTGACATACTCTAGTTGCTTCCATCCTAGAAACAAAACCCCTAAACTGGCATGTCTCCTACTCAATGCAACTAGTACTGCACCCAAATCCTTTACTATGATCACTCTGCCCCATGGAGTCATGGCGACTCCTCTGCACTGATCCATAATCACTAGTCCTTTGCTATGTCCACTCTGCCCCCATGAAGTCATAACAACTCCACTGCACTGGCTCATAGCCTTACTAATCCTTTACTATGTCCACTTTGTCCCTCGAGTCATGATGACTCTACTGCACTGGCTCATAGTCCTACTACAATCACTTTGTTCCCCATCGCTGGAACCCTATAGGTGATAGTCTATTCAAGAGAAGAAAGATAGGAACAAACATAGGAACCATGACGTCCATCAAACAAATCCTATCTATCACCTGCTAAAGTCATAAACACATCGACACCTACATGATTGGTCTAACCAATCCCAATATGTCGATTCCAGTCTGTCTGGTCCAACCAACATCAATAACTAATGGAAGCCCAGCCTCCATACATACACCGATGCCTACTTGACTGGTCTAACCAATCCCAAGCCAATGGAAGCCCCGCCTCCCTTCGGACTACCGTACGTCCAACATACGTTTATCCTCCAAGGATAATTAAACTAATGGAAGCCCAGCCTCCAATCGGACTACCGTACGTCCAGCGTACGTTTATCCTCCAAGGATAACTAGATCACGTCCAACGGATCCAAGGTACCGGGCGTCCCCAGATACCCCTGCTTTTAGTCCTCCTAAAATACTTGAGTCCAACCCAAGTCTATCCATTATCTTGCTGCCCTCTTGAGTCCAACTCGAGCTGAATCCAATTCCTTGCAGCCTTCTCGAGTCCAACTCGAGTCACTCTATAACTCAGACCCAGTCTTGAGTACCGACTAACTCTAGTCCAACGTGAGTCGTCTCCCTATTCGTTGCATCCCCAAGATCAACGAACACCTATTTTCTTTTACGAGTTCAAGTCCAACTTGAATCGCTCTAATCTTCGTTGTATCATCCATGATCAACGAACACATCCTATTCCTTCAAAGTTCTACTATCCAATAGAGAACATCAACATAGGGTCCTAAACAATCCATTATTTTGCATCTTTCCCGAGTCCCACTCGAGCAATCTCATAACCCTATCGAGTCTAACTCTGGGCAGTCTATACCACTGAACAGTCTCATCATGTTCCGTCTGCCCATCACTCCTTGAGTAACCAAGATATCATCCAATGAAAAATCACAACAACTATTTACCCCTCACGCAACCCATCCTAGTCGAAATCGACATTCCCCAAGCACAAGCCCCAAAGGCCTAAACCAATATCAGACAAGCACCCAAGGAACATCTCCTCCGAGTTCGGACAATCCACATGAGGTGATACTAGCAAAACAATCTAGCACTGGAGTACTCATTTGCCTCCCAGAGACAACTAGAACTGATTACAACGATAACCTCTTAGCTTCCTTAACTCCAGTTACTATCGCCATCACTAGGTAGGTACCTTATACCACCCTATTCCTTTGGAGTAGATCGACTCCCCATAATAATGCTAAACCCAGTAAAGCCCAAAACAAAGCAATCACAAGGAAACATACATCCATGACTCGATAAGACCACATTAACAAATCATGCCAAAACTAGTCGAACCACCAATCGGGTTCGTCACTACTAAAGGTCTATCGACTAACTCAGGTTTGTCAAACAAAACCCGATCAAATCATCTTAAATAGAAAGCATACCTCGAATAACGACACCTTTTTCCTTCTGCGTCGCAGTTGGGGCATTTGACGAAGAAGGAACAGCGTTGATAGCATACGCTTTCACAATCTGCTTCTCCCTAGGAGGTTGTGGGCAATCATCCTTGTGATGTCCCGCCTGGCCTCAGTTAAAGCACTTCCTTTCCCTAGGCTTTTCTCGACAATCTCTGGCATAATGGCCCTTCTTGCCACAACTAAAGCATTCGCCATCTTTTTTGTTTTTCTTATCCTGACCATCCTTGGTCGAGTTCTGCTTCCTCTTGTTCTGAGAATTCTTCTTGCCTTCACCGCCTGCTTGCGGCTTTGGCTCCTCTGCAGATGCCGTAGCAACTTCGGCCTTCGACTTAGGGAAAAGGCTCTCTGACCTTAATGCCTTCCCTACAATAGACTGGAACGTCTCATCGATATGGTTTATAAGTCTTTCCCCCAAGTACCCATCCAAGCCGGTTATGAACTTCTCGTTCTTCTTTTCGACTGTATCGATAAGGGACCATCCATATTTCGATAAAGTGTCGAATTCAGCGATATACTCCGAGACTGCTCTACCGTTCTGCTTAAGCTCCAAGAACTACCTGAACAGTTCTGATTTATGAGCAGCTAGAATAAACTTATCACAAAAGCGAGTCTTAAACTGATTCCAAGTAACTTGACCTTCTGGAGTAGCTGCTCTAATGGCATTCCACCAATTCATCGCTCGCCCTTACAGTTGACGAGACGCTAGCCTTCTCTTCATCGCATCCTCAAGACCCAAGTCGTCGAAGATAGGATCACAGCTATCCAACCAATCCTGAACATCTGTGGCCGACTCCATTCCGTGGAACGGCTTCCCACCAAGGTTAGCGTAATCCTTGCACAACTTGGCGAAATCGACCCTAGGCGCCTGCACTACTGGACCACCACCATTTCCGGGATTGGGAACTGCACCCTGAACATCTCTAAGCATGTCTCTCATAAAGTTAGTGAACATTGTTCTCATGTCAGGAGCATTCCCATGGTTGGTCCCTCTACCATCACCTCTAGGATATCGGCTCATCGTTAATCTGTAAAAGGGGAAACGATTAACGATCCCATAATGGTGCTAGTGCAGTACGACTTCATTCTTATACTACCAATAGTATATATATATCTTTTGAAAATCAAAGTAATCACAAATACGCGCTCTCGTATACGTACTATCTCTCCCTAATGTCTTTCCCTAGGTTAACTACGCAACCTAGAGCTCTAATACCAAGTGTGACGGCCCGCCCCGCACCAACCGACATTATCTCCAAAGGTGCACTGTACACATGTCCAGTTAGCACGGGACGGTCGCCAGAAGAGAAATGAACCAACAAGGAACCTGTAATATGTCTCACAGCGCATAGAACAAAATATAATAATAACATACTTGACATAAAACAGGAGAGACAGTGCATAAGCTAAAAACCAGAACTGAGCATCATAGCAGCGGAAATCCAAAATATAGCTTATTACAACTTTTCAAACTGTCTCAAAGCAAAAGCAAGATAAAGGAGGTACACTACTAATGCCCAAGTAGCGACCACCAACGACACAGGGAGAATATCTATATATCATACGTGGAAGCCTCCTTCTCGCCTCCGAATCAGCTACTCGCGCATCACCAGCTAACCATAACCTGTCTCTAGTCTGCTCGTGTGAGCACCCAGAGTAATAAGAAGAGACATAAAACTCTGGGTCAGAAATAAAGCCTGGTATGAGCGATAAGCATCCAAACAGAATAATAACAGGTATAATCCAATCATACCTGAACCTGGACCTGCAACCAAAGAGTTAGCACTACATACTGTACAACACTCTAAGGTGCCCTTTCAAATGGTGTAAAGATAATGGGGGTGGGGGTGTGAATGTCATAGTGATGTCAAACAATCAAGCATAGCAATCATCCTCACATCCCTCACTCAGTGCGTAAAGCATACGATATCCACTACTTTGGTCACCTAATACTTTGGGCCATGACGGAATCCAATCCCGTGTAACTATCACTACAAGCCCACTATCTATCTCTCAGTGGTGAACCAAAGTTATGAATACCGACAACCCCTTTGCACACGTCCCGCAGCAAAGCCCAATCATGAAGTGAACTCATTGGTTCCCAACTGGGTCCGGGATCCTGAGCTCTAACTTCCATTTGGACTACCTTTGCATCTCGGGTTTTAGTCATCATCCTCCGGATCGGTCTTCATTCAGTTCATAGCCTCCTGGTTCGGTTCGCAGTCACTATACTGGTTCGGGTCGGGTTCCTCCATTCGGATCGGGTCGCGCCATCAACTCGTGGTCCTCCAGCTCCATCGGATCGGTTCGAGTACCCTTCAGCGGATCGGGTCGGGGTCTCCAAGTCCATTGCCACAGATCGGTTCGTGACAAGCTCCTTCGGGTTGGGTCGTGCTTCATCAGTTCGTGGGGCCCCTGTCGGATCGGGTCGTGCTTCCTTCTGGCGATCGGAGCTGCTAGCGGATCGTGAAGGTGGATCGTGGTGGAGGGCTCGGATCGGATCACATTGTCGGATCGTGGTCTTCAAGCATCGGCGGATCGGGTCGTGCCATCGGTTCGGATCGCCTTTGCTTCCACCGATCCGGTCCGGTTCGGGCTGATTTCCTGCAGTTCTTCCAGCGAGCAGTTTACGCCATTCGACGACGTTTTCGACCATTCTAACTATTCTAAACAATCACAAGTCATACCAAACAGTCATAGCAACATGTAGTAGTGACCTCAAACACCAAAACAACAATAAGATGAGTTAAAATGGATCAAATATAGCCAAAATCCCATATTTTCCCTTAAGCATGTTTAAGAACAACTAAACATAGGATTAACAAAACTTAACCAAATTAACCCAAATTCATATCAGAGGTCTAAAACAATATTTCTGAATTTATGAATATTTTTCCAGATTTTTAACATGCACAAATTCACTAATTATCACTAATTACCCCTTAATCCCCCAAATTCCGGGATTTGCAAAATTAGTCGAAATTAACCCAAATTCATATCAGAGGCATAAAATGATGTTTTAGAATTTTGGTAATTTTTCTAGATTTTTCTGAGCCATAATTTCGCTAATCTTCGCTAATTACCATAACTAGCCATAATTAGTGAGGAACTATGCAAATCACTCACCTTAGCCACAAACAAACTTTAGATCTGAAATAATCTCTGATTTGGATCCAATCCCTACATGTTCCAGCAGCTCTCTCACTGATTTGGTGAAGATCTTCTTTGATTTGATGTAGTTTTGCTTAATCTTCGATTAGAAAGTGATTAGAGACGATTTGGGATGAAATTAGAAGGTGGAGGCCATTGCTAGAGCTTGAAGGAGGTAAGTGGCGGCTGGGAAAATGAGTCTAAAACCGAAATCCTAACCCTAGCAGCCCTTAAATACTCCAAATCTCGAAATCCCCCATTGGGCCTAGTTGCTAATCACCCGGTTAAGCCCGATTAGCTGTTTTTCACCTTCTAAACCTTGTTTCAGCCATATCTCCCAAACGGTAAGTCCGTTTGGCTAATGTAACTACTCTACGGAAAGAGAAACCATCATTCGAATCCAATGGAAGTGGTTTCAGGTCAAAATTCCTTTCCAGTCAAAAGTTATGGCCAAAACAGTACCAACTAGGGCAAAACGGTCATTTAAAAATCGACAAAAATCATGAACATGGGAAATGACCCCAATAGTCGTCTCCCAAAGTTACATGACCATACGACTTCATATGTGAAAGAAATAAATATTCTACGATCCCATGATGCGTAGAATACGGGTCGTTACACCCCCCATGAGGGACCCAACTCCGAGCCAGGCAAGCTCTGATAGATACTGCTTCTTCCATGAGCTGTCGGGTCATGACACCGACAATAACAGGATGCTCTGCGATCTCATTGAAGCCCTCACCAGGTGTAACGACCTACAGTAGTACGTCCTGGATCCATCTGCCATAGCTGCACAACCGATGTTTCCCCTATAACATCCCAGGATAGGGAAAGAGCTGGTCGTCCCCAGGGAATCATCATCAGCTGATCCCGCTCAACGGATCTTCTCGGCTTTCCCGGACCCTGGTCCGACACTTTTGTTTTTCTTGTTGTTGGCGATTTCTTGCCTTTTATTTCCTTTTCCATGTAATCAAAGCGACAACGTCAGCCCACATGCGCGGAACCATCTTGTGGTCTCCACTCGTGTTCGAGGTTGGAGTAACGACCATTGTACTTGTAAGGAATCAATAAAAATACTACTATAGAGCTCCGGCTCCAAACTGGATTACGCCAGTTTGAATAAAGTTTGCACTAGATTAGTTCAATATAAATAAAGTTCGCACTGGAGCAGTCCAATATAAATAAAGTTCGCACTGGATCAGTCCAGTATAAATAAAGTTCGCACTGGATCAGTCCAGTATAAATAAAGTTCGCACTGGATCAGTCCAGTATAAATAAAGTTTGCACTAGATCAGTCCAGTATAAATAAAGTTCGCACTGAATTAGTCCATTATAAATAAAGTTCACACTGGATCAGTCCAGCATAAATAAAGTTCACACTGGATCAGTCCAACATAAATAAAGTTCACACTGGATCAGTGCAGTATAAATAAAGTTCGCATTGGATCAGTCCAGTATAAATAAAGTCCCCATTCGACATGTCCAGTATAAATATTATTCCCCACCGGATCAGTCCAGTATAAATAAAGTCCACACTGGATCCTTCCAGTATAAACACGAGACTTCGGTCCCCCCTCCCTGACTAGTCAGGCATGAACTTCGAACTCAGGTTCTTAGCTTCGAACTTAGGTCTGCGACTTCCCCTAAAAGACTAGACCTATTAGGTGGTAAGATTCTTCTAATAAGATTTCCAAACATAATAACTACCCGACTTGGTCCGTCGAGCGTGGGAGTTCCTTATCGCTATCCTCTCATTAAAGGAACCTCAACAACTTGGCCCTTCATACACATAACATTACATAACTTGGCCCGCCAAGTGCAAAACCCTCTTTTACAGGTACATACTTGCTCCGGCAAGGCCCAAACAAGCCTATGGCTTCTTACTTTCTAGATCTCAAGTATCTCGGCCTCGACAACCCACTCTAAATACAATCCCAACAATCGTCGGACTTCCATTCTAATACGGCCTCAACAACTGTCTGACTTCTATCATTATTACGATCTCAGTGATCGTCGATCTTCTATTCTATTACGATCTCAGTGATAGTCAGCTTCCACAACACTTCGTACTTTCTGGTTTCCAAGTTCATATATAATACGGTCCGACGCGATCGTGGCTCTTCAACTTTCTGGTTATATAAGTTCACATCCGACTTCTCCTAACTTTGGATTTCTGGTCTTCTCGCAAAAAACATGTTCCTCCTGCCAAGCAAGACATGTTTTAGGGGTAAATGTTGACAAGCTTTTTGGTCAAAGCTGTCACACGTCAAGTTTCTGATTAGCAACGCTCTCAAGCGTCAATAACATCGTCAACAAACACAAAGCAGTTTGGTCGAAGTCACACCATGAACATAAAAATGGCTCAAAACCATTTTAAATGACCACTTTTGGGCCCGAAAACATCAATTATGTTGATTTGCATGGTAACTCTTGTAGCCCTCTGAATTAGTTTCAGGTACAACTTTCATTTGGCCAATACAGACTTACGGTTTGAAAGTCATGCCCGTTTCCATGAACGCATACCAGTCGTTCAGAATCATCCGATCAACTCAGCACGACAAGCTCGGGATTTGGCATGCACCGACCTCCCCTCCCATTTTTTTGTATCCCTTAGAGGGATATGAAATTCCTATCCATCTAGGGATACAAATTTCGTATCCCCTGAGGGATACAAATTTCCTGTTTTTTGGCTCTTCTAGGATCTGAATTTCTGCTGCATGGTCCCCACTTCCTACCTACTCCACTACCAACCTTCAGCATAAATACCCCTAGGCATTGCCTTCATTTGGATCCTTTATGGCTTGGATTCGTTGACTTCTAGAGATCCAAAAGCATCATTAATGGTTTCCATCTTCTTCTTTATGACCGTTGGACATGGCATGGACCTTTAAAACATTGCATTCACGTTTTCCATCAACTCTCAGACATCTACAAGCATAATTACACCGCTTTTGGACTGTTTTGGACTTCTTGGACATTGAAGCTAAAATTGGACATTGTTGACCAAGTCGACACTTCTCTCACTCAACGAAGAGAAAAAAGGACATTTTAGTCAAAGTTTAGAATTAACAATTTTTTTTATTCTATTGTAACGCTTCGTACTTAAGCATTGTCCGAACTTGTACAACATTGTGATCGACAAATATATGATGAATGATCACTATAAAGTGGACGTAGGCATTAGTGCCAAACCACTATAAAAAGCTGTGTTCTCCCGCATTTACTTATTTTACTTTGGATTTCTGTGTTCACAATACACACTCATATTGGGTGTTGGCGTGCCTTGAGTCCACAACAACTTTCCACGTCAACAAACACCGTCTAACATGACAATCTCCTTGACATATAGCTGTGCTAACGAAGTCGCGGTCCTATTCTTCTTAATCGGAAGAAAGTGAGGACTGTTCGTAAGGCGATCCCCGATGACCCAAATGGCTTCGTTTCCCTTCCGACTCCTTGGAAACCCATCAAAGAAATCCATAGAAATATGCTCCCATTTCCACATAGGAACTCTAAAGGCAACAATAGTTCTCTGGGTCTTCCTTGTTCCGCTTTAATCTTTTGGGATGTCAAGCACATACCCATGAATTCTGCTACATCTCTTTTCGTTCCTTCCCAAAGGAAACTCCTCTTCATATCACGATACATCTTATCCCCACCACGATGTATTGTCATTCTTGACCTATGGCATTGGTCCAAATTTTCCTTTCTTAACTCTTCATTCTTATGGATGCAAAGTCATCCATCCAACAAACTCCCATCACCACCGATAAATTATATAACCAAATGAGGAAACGATTCCCTCCTACTAACTTTTTCCCTTAAGCTTCTCAATTCATCATAGATATCTTGTACACTTCTAATTCTTTTCATCAGTGCGGGTCTAGCCATAAGAACACCAAGAAACTCACTAAACGCTGCAATTGGCAGCTGGAAATCAAAATTGGAGGGGAACTCCTACTGCTTCCATTCAAAAATAGCATTCAAGGCAGCATAGTTTCTACTTAAGGTATCGACTACAACATCACCCTTCCTATGGGTATACAGGATAGCAAAGTCAAAAGATGAAATATACTCCATCTAATGTTGTTGTTGCAAACTCAGATCACGCTTCGAGAACAAATACTTCAAAAACTTATGATTTATGAAAAGCTCGACTTTTCTCTTAGAAGATAATACTTCCATATCTT